>CM056736.1:65232473-65832473 GCA_029844215.1 Przewalskia tangutica | reverse complement strand
ATACTTTCGTTAAGTATGTTTTATGGAAGCGACCTACCGGTGGCGGTGATGTTACTTTTATGCGTATGTGTTGTGTATGTTCAGCTATTCTATTCTCGACATATACGGCGAGTGGTACCGCAGGTACCGATCGCGCCCCGGGTTGGTCGTGACAATTACTTACCACCACCTCTTTCAAGGCTCGATACCAATAGCCAACAACTCAAAGGGTTACACGCCATCGGGCGTGTACAAAGCGCCACAAGAACACTACACAAGTCTCAGTAAATACGGTCAATGTAAATCTGTTCAATTCTTTATAAACATCCTTCCATATATCTTATACTCGATACTAAACTACTTCTGATATGTAATCTCAATTCTGATAGAAGGACAAAGATCATTACCTCGATAAGCCCAAAATTATCCAAGATTAATAAGTCGATCACGAGCAGCGTTTAGCTCTATTCCTTACGCTCCAATCCGCTCCAAGCAACCCTTAGAAGTTTCTAAACAACTTCTCTTAAAACTTCATCCAAGCTATGAAGATTTTCCTAGGGTTTCATTTGCGTCTAAAGGAATAAAGTAGTATTTTCGGGCTCTTATGTTGGGATTACTTTAGAATACTACAAGGGACACTAGACTAAGGTATTTGGGATTTATACCACAACAATTGAAGTATTTCTACACAAAGTGGGGGAGGGTGGACGAAATCACAACAAGGGATAGAGTATATATTTTGCCTTGGAAACTATCTCAAGTGTGGATGAATTAAGTCTTGCACTCAAGGGGTATTTATAGAACAATCAATGACCAAGATTAAAGCAAGTGTGTGGTAGATCTTGGGACATGTGTGTGTGCCACAAGCCACTTGTCCAAGCAAGACAAGTGGCTAGCCACATGTCGAGAAAATCGGCCCGAGGCGAGTGTCATGCCAATTCGGCCAAGGCCACTAAGGGGTGACACGTGTCGCCTACTCGCCCAAAATATTTCATCTCCGAAAATATCCAAAATATCGAAAATCTCGAAAACAAAGTGGGCCACTTAAAGTAAATTTTCCGTGGGCCCACGTGACCAATTCCGGAAATAAAATTTCATAATTCTCTAATATTCCAAGAAGTCCGAATACCAATCGGGAATCCAATTCCCGTTAACGAACCTTTTTCCTTCACAAAATCCGGAAACTTTTAGTGAAAATCACATATTTTCTTCCTTTCCAATTTAATGTCGTATTCTCGCAAATGCGTCGTCCTCATATACATACCACGGAACTACGGGTGTAACATTCTTCCCCAGAAACATTCGTCCGAATGTTCCTTCTAAGTCTCAAAACATCGTGCTTGGTATAGTCTTCACTACTATACTTACAAAACCAATTATGTCACGCTGGTCATAATATAACACGTCGCAAAACTCAATCCAAGCCAACGAGGAATCACCTCTAACGCATAGCATCACTATAAGCTCCACCCGAGTCTAAAGGATACTCTCTTTGCACCTTCACTACAAGAATGATCACTTCCATCTCTTGCACATGTTCACTTCTTTCCTTACTCGTCGTACACTTCTCGTACACCCGAACTCTTTCTAGTACACGTACCATACTTCAGTCATTGCTTCAGTTTCCAAAACCTCGGAGTTACCACCTCCAAACTTGGTCATTACGCTAGCTTCAATTTCTCTTAAGGCCATTCCCGGCCTTCACGATCCGATTCTGGTCGAACACATCCGCGAACCAGTACAACGATTAACCAGACTTGGGCCTAGCACCCTCGTGACCCTACCACCTAGCGGGACCACCTCAAACTGACCCCACCTCATTCCGGGCTGCGGGTTGACCCGCGATATGGCCTCAACCCGACCCACTTCGCGCCAAACTCTCGTTCCCGGTCCGGAACAATCTCACTAATCAAGTCACGAAAACCTAGTGGTCTTCTTAGCTCAACTACCCACTTTCATTTCCCACCACTCAGGGACTTATCACACAAATATACCCCACGTATATTATGCACTCCTGAAAAAGGTCAATCGTAAAAATATTTTACTCAAGACGGCCTTACATCTAAGGTCTCAACGTGTAATATTCTAAGGTTCACACCTTCCATGTCCCCATACTTACCTTTTCCCACTACCCATGTTTTCTAATTCACACTTAACACAATGATATCCGTACATAGCACTCCACATGTATCTACCATAACAACATAAACAAGTCTCTTAAGGGCTAAAGATATATCTGTAACTACTGCCTCACTTTCCCTTTGTCGCTCTAATCATAATCCTGCCCTGCATCACCAATCTATCTGCCCGAGCTCTCCTCATCTGCGGAGGCAAGAAATGGCTAAGAAACGCCTCTGAGAACTCGTCCCAAACAGCTGGAAGCGCATGCTCCCCCCGGGATAGTTCCCATGAATCAAACCAGTCGACTGCAGTATCACGCAGCCGATGTGAACCCAATACCACCGACTCTGTCTCTGAGGCCTTGATCACTTTCATGATCCGCTGCAACTGTCGAATAAACTCCTGAGGATCTTCCTCAGTTCTCGATCCATAGAACTCTGGTGGACTGCAACTCAAGAAGTTCCGAAGTCTCAAACTATCGGATCTAGGTTGAACCACTGGTACTACCGGAACCGCTGCCTCACGTCTGTCCTCATTCCTAGCCACAAGCCTAGCTAGTAACTGGGCCATCTCCTTGTAACTCATATTCTCGGCTCCTGGCCGTGGAACTGGAGACCCAGGTATCGTGGTCTCAATAGATACTGCTGCTGCTCTAAACTCTGCTGGGGCTAGCGGCGTCATAAAACTCGCCGTCTGAAGTACTACATTAGGTAATGACCGGGCCTGTGCCCTCGTAACCCTCTGTGTTCTACTCGTAGCTCCTCTGCCTTTGCCTTGCCCCGGGCCCTGGTTGCCTGCGTAGAGGCATAACGTACATAATAATACGCGGGAGTCCAACTTATCACACGCTCTAAGGCACGATCTCGAGTGAGAAGAATGGAAACCAATCCTAAATATCCTGACCTCCGATTATAGGTGTGGTGCACAACACGCCGATAATCAAGACTACTACTAGATACGGTCAGTAGACACTTTCAGAGGATTAATCGCTCGATACCACTTTTGTCACGACCGACCCGGGCGTGGATGGTGCCTTACGGGCACCCTAGTGATACAACATCGAGAGAAAATCAGCGAAATAAAAACTTAAACATGAAACAAGATATAAAATAAAGCAGGCTAACCAAAGCGGTCACCTTTCGTAAATATATCAAAACCGAAACGATTCATCCTTTACAAACCACGCTTACAGATTACTACAGACCTCTAAGAGTTTTATAACAACAATGACGGGACAGGGCCCCGCCATATCCCTGAATGTATAAGAACCTACAATCTCAGGGAATCATACCAAAAGATAAGCCTCGAGAAAGCGGAGCTTCCCAAACAAGCTTGTGATCATGGCGATGATCCACAACCGATGTACCTCTACTGCGGCATGAACGCAGCCTCGAAGGAGGTCGATCTAACAGTACCAAGTATGTGAAACTGAAAATACTGTAAATGAAATCATAATAGTCTATATAAAACAGGAGACATGTATGATAACCAAACTACAGTACACTATATATAAATAGTTATGTCAAGTCAGGGACTCACGCCCTCAAAGTCATCACTCATGCCCGTGGAATTCCTTCGCCATCACGTGATCTATGACATAAATCATACTCGTGTGTGGCGCCCATGGCATCCTACCTCCTTGTCGTACGTATCTGATAAATATATATATACCTCCTGCCCGTGGAATCCTCCATCACTGCCGGCAGCCGTAGGTGTAACATATAACCAGGTGACGCGCCCGTGGCATCCTACCTCACTATTGGCGTACACATATACAATACATATATATATAACATGCCCCCGGAATCCCTCATCGGTGTAGACACGTCTTCATGGGGAGCTAGCCCATGGAGTAATAATCGTATATACCATGCCCCCGGAATCCCTCATCGGTGTAGACAGGTCTTCATAGGGAGCTAGCCCATGGAGTAATAATCATATATAACATGCCCCCGAAATCCCTTATCGGTGTAGACACGTCTTCATGGGGAGCTAGCCCATGGAGTAATAATAATGGACGCATGCCCCCGGAATCCCTCATCGGTGTAGACATGTCCATGTAACAACAACAATGGAAGCATACCCGTGGAATCCTCGTCGGCTGCCGTGCGTCGATAAAGCGTCCCGGCATCTAACGCGTCCCGGTCGCGTGCCGGCATCCTCATCATATAAGCATGGCCAAGATCAATCACAATGGAAGCATACGTGGAATCCTCCGTCGCTGCGATGCGTCGATAAATTCACAACAAGTCGATCGACCTCCAACCGAGATGGCGGTAACATAGTAATACCACCAAAGGCTATCACAACTAGCATAGGCAAATTTAACATACTCTTAGACTTCCATTTTATGACAACAAATTCGGGTTTTAACCCCAAGGTACTATGTACTTAAATTCTTTCAAAAGATCCATTTCTTTTACAAAGGTCATACGATACCCGTAGTATCAAAATAGAGTGACTATCATTTTAAGTAAACCAAAACAATTTCCATACCTCATTTTTAAACCGACTTAAGACAAAACCATGCCTTTCTTTTAAACCAAAAACACTTCAATTTCTCAAGTCTCTTTTCTTTTAGAAATCAAGTTCCTTACTTTGGAATTTAAGAAAATTAATACTTGTTTATAACGATTCTTATTAAAGTAGACATTATCTATAAAAATGCAATACAATTTTGTCTTATCTTAGCTTCTATGCAGATGGAAGATTCTACTTGTTTTAATATAATTATTTGTCATTACATTTTCCTTTATTAACGCTGCAATGGCTTGTTCGATAGTTATTCCCATTTCCGAAATCAATATAACTTATTCCTTTTTCCTTTTTGATCAAGTACTCATTTCTCACGAATGAGGTTTCACCACTTTCTAACACAATTCATGTTCTTCACATTTCATATCAAGTCAAATATAAGTCAAGTCTCTTATCTTTTAAAATCAACAAACCATTCTTTTACCTACATAAAGTCGTTATAATTAACTTCTCATAAAGCCATTATAACACTTTATGTTTTAAACCAACCAAATTCGTTTAGCACATGTACGTCTACCGTACTACATAGTTCACAACAATCATGCTAGAAAGGATAGGAAGAGGTTCACATATCTCGCGACGATTATCGACAAATAGCAAAATTCTCCAAAGTACTATAACCCTGCTAGCCTTTTCCACCCTTCAAGTAGAATACGCTACTCGTAGTACTTCAACCTATAATGGTCATAAAACGTCTATTAACTTCTAGATCTCTTCGTAGAACATTTCTAAGTACAAGGTTCCTTATTCTATGGAAAATTCGGCAGCACCTCCCCTGCAATTACTTACCACCACCTCTTTCAAGGCTCGATACCAATAGCCAACAACTCAAAGGGGGTTACACGCCTACTGGACGTGTACAAAACTTCCGCACAGTAACACTACACAAGTCTACTGTAAATATAGTCCAATGTAAATACAGTTCAATTCTTTATAAACATCCTTCCATATATCTTATACTCAATTCTAAACCACTACAATATGTAATCTCCAATTACAATAGAAGGACAAAGATCATTACCTCGATAAGCCCAATATTATCCAAGATTAATAAGTCGATCCTGAGCAACGTTTAGCTCCTATTCCTTACGCTCCAATCCGCTCCAAGCAACCCTTAGAAGTTTCTAAACAACTTCTCTTAACACTTCATCCAAGCTATGAAGATTTTCCTAGGGTTTCATTTCATGCAAAGGAATAAAGTAGTATTTCCGGGCTCTTATGTTGGGATTACTTTAGAATACTACAAGGGACACTAGGCTAAGGTATTTGGGATTTATACCACAACAATTGAAGTATTTCTACACAAAGTTGGAGAGGGTGGACGAAATCACAACAAGGGAGGGAGTATATATTTTGCCTTGGAAACTATCTCAAGTGTGGATGAATTAAGTCTTGCACTCAAGGGGTATTTATAGAACAATCAATGGCCAAGATTAAAGCAAGTGTGTGGTAGATCTTGGGACATGTGTGTGTGCCACAAGCCACTTGTCCAAGCAAGACAAGTGGCTAGCCATGTCGAGAAAATCGGCCCGAGGCGAGTGTCATACCAATTCGGCCAAGGCCACCTAAGGGGGTGACACGTGTCGCCCCCTACTCGTCCAAAATATTTCATCTCCCGAAAATATCCAAAATATCGAAAATCTCGAAAACAAAGTGGGCCCCACAAAACCGTAAATTTTCCCCGTGGGCCCCACGTGACCAATTCCGGAAATAAAATTCCATAATTCTCTAATATTCCAAGAAGTCCGAATACCAAATCTGGGAATCCAATTCCCATTAACGAACCTTTTTCCTTCACAAAATCCGGAAACTTTTCCGTCGAAAATCACATCTTTTCTTCCTTTCCAATTTAATGTCGTATTCTCGTAGGTACGTCCTCATATACTTACTCTGGAACTACGGGGTGTAACAATTAGCCCTCACTATTTTAACATACTCGTTTACCCCATGGAAGAATACATACACATATCAAGTATGGTCATAATAGGCCAAGATCCAGGTTCATGTTATCTTCGCATTTGTTGTGGCTGATAACTTCAACAACACAATCTGGTAGGTCTCTAAACCAATTACAAAAAAAATATAACTCTTATTTGACCGAATGTTCTACACAAACGATTTGCGTCCCTCGTCTTATCTGACACTGTGGCGCCAAGGCAGCCTAGCAAGTAAACCTCGTTATGCGACTGCGATTATGTATCTAAGTGAATTTTGCCTTATAGAGCAAATATTGTGGTGTAGATACTCATGAAGGTTTATCACCCACTTCTACATTTATCATGCATCTATGAAGGAGTCCTCGTCCTCGTAGACTTAGAGGAAATGTTGTGGCATAAATAATCATCTTGCCGAAAAGGATTTTGCACTACAATCAATTATAACAGACGACTCGTTCATTTTAAAATGAGACTTGTATTAAATTTTGGGGAACATTTTAACTTAGGATTTTAACCAAGATCAACTCTAGCATGCTTTATCAAATAAATCATCTTAACTATCATGCAATGTTATCTAAGCATATATTGGGTACCGTCTTCCCAAGCATGATATTAAGCAGTTAAACACGTAATGGGCGCCGCCTGCCCAAACAATTATTTGCGGATGTTATTCTAGTAATTTAAATGACAAACATGTTGACATTTAGCACATAGACAGTACACTTATCAAATAAGATACTGTATAATAATAATCATGGGTTAAACATTCTGAAATCTGAAATTTTGCTTTCTGGACAGGTGGCACCGCGACACCAGTGAGGCAGAAGCCTTTCGGCTTCTACAATGAATTAGCATCGCCGCGCCGCCGCGACACTGGTATGGCAGAAGCCTTTCGGCTTCTGTTGTGAAATTAGGGTCGTGACGCCTACGGTATAGTAAGTCCATAATTTTAAAACGAAGCTTTTAATCACGGATTTTGGACATGAGTCGCGGCCCTTGCTTGTTTACCGTGACAGGCGCCGCGGCGCTCTACTATAGATCCGCGACGCTGCGGCGCCCTACCATAGGGTTGCAACGCTGACGTCCTTTCAGAATGTATCCGTGTTGATTTTCTAAAAATCGTCCAAACCCTAAATCCAATTTAGGGATCGGATCACAAATCATTTATCATCACCCACCAATATCAATAACATAAATATCGATCATCATTCATTCCTATCCGTTCTTCGCCATGCACCATGCTCGCAATGAACCAGTTTTCTGCACTTGGTTTAGTTCGAGTTAGAACAGAATGACTTCCTCGATTTAGCGTAGTTGATAATTTAGGGTGACATCAAAAGGTTAACCATTTACTCAAGGTATGTAGGATTTCAAGTAGCCTTGTTTTAATTCAGTTTAAAAAATTTATATTTAATCCATATTATTATGTTATTCAATTGTTACATAACCATCGAACCAGTCTGGCTCTGATACCACTGTTGGATTTTGTTGGGTTTAAAACATGTGAATAGTGCACAACAGAAGTTTAACATTTATTTACTTGCCTAAGAACTCCGTCTGATATAGTTATATGACAATTGAAACCTGTAATGTAAAAATATAAACATGAACACTTACATGTTGCTTATCTGAAATCTTTTACTTATGGATTACATGCGGTTGTCGCTTCAATTGTAAGCCCTTGCTATGGTGTATTCCTCTGTCAATAAAGACAGAAAATCTTGACAAAGGTTTGAGAGAGTCTATTTTCTAAACTCTAAGTCTAGAAAATGTTTTTTCAATAATTAGTATTGATAATAAGATTTTCAATCACTATTAAACTTATGTGGTAGTGTTGTTTATATAGGAGAGATTAGGCTTACGTCGTAATGCGCCCAACACAAGTCGTATCTTATCCTATAAGGAATTTAAGCTTAGGACATAGTCAAAGTACATTACTCTGTAAACAAGGTGTGTATTGACATCAAGTTAATGGACCTTTATCTCGCACACACTGATAACACTCTAGACTGTATAAAAAATAGTTTATCATCAGGGTATATCAATACTTTTCAAAAGTATCCATGTGTACCACTATTAACCATTACTAGTAGCAGGTGAGACATACTATATTCTCCAAGAATGTGATGCAGACGACATGTCGACTTATAACATATCATCGATATCCCATTCTCGATTATCATTAGTCGAGGCAACTTTGAGAGTTACGTTCTATCATTAATATCTCACTGTATTAATGACAGCGTAAGCTCAAGGGATGCACATTAATGAATAATTAAAAACAATCAAATAATAATTCAATAATCACATATGCCATAAATATATTAATCTTATTAATAATATGAATGTGTTCAATTACATTTGTCCCTAATAATGATTGTCTCTAGGACATTCATACTTTCATATTTTATCGGTGAGAGATAGCAGGCACCCAATAGAATAATTGAGGAACGTCCAAGCTGGCTCGGACAACATCAATATCAAGAGGGAAAAAAAGGCTTGTGATTTTTTACTTTTTTTTTAACATATGATGCTTTTCATATCTCTGATCAATTTTCCTCACCTCAAAATGATAATTTTAGAGTTTGAACACCATGTCATTTTTCTTGGTCAAGTTGGGCGACGACCAATTGTTTAACACACCTCACCAGCCCATCGTAGCCCAAGTAAATGTTGAGAGGGTACATACTTATTTATTGATTTACTTTATTTTAACTCGGCCAAATTAAGCTCAATCTTCTCATTTGTCACACCTAACCATCATTATAATTTCCAAATCATACACAATCTCTTAACACTTAAAATGCACTAACAACCTAACCGACAGTCTTCCAACCCTACAACGTCGGAACCATATTTTTTTTAACCGAATCCAAATGTTAATTCTTACACTATTATGCAATCAGGTTCATAACAAATCGTTGATTTTTATTTTTGGACAAAACTCATGACGAATTGTCATTCATATCCTCAGTACATCCAGCTATTCCGTCCACCCACCCACGCAAAAAAAAAACAGTTTTTCAATTTGCACTAATCACAAGCAAATTAAGGATTTAACAACCTGAGCAAATTCAAATTACTGTCCATGTTCTTCAATTCATCTAAACTCTCGCAACTAGGAGAATTTGATTCTGCAAAGGTCTTCCTCACAAAATGATTTTCAGTTGGTGCATACATGGTATGATCATATACTATCTCCCTCCCCATTTTATAAAATGAAATGTTGTAGCTGTTGAGACTCAAAGTTGCGTGTCCGAGCTTAGCTCGGCCACTCCGATCAACTGATACAGGCCAACCAATATATTTAACAAGTTCTTTAAAATATATGATATATAGTTCTTCAAGATATGTATACACACATATTTATATATATACAAAAAAAATTCTGAATCCCGTCAACGGCAGTATAGGGGTTTCTTCTTAAAATAAAGGTCCGCTTGGGCAACTCAATTGATTTCAAGGGGGACATTTGAAGCAATGATCAAAGATCGAATCCCGTCAGAGGCAGTGTGAGATTTTTTCTTGAAATAAAGGAGGGCTCCTTGTGCGCAGCATGGTACTGGTCTAACCTTTGAAATCAATTGAGTCACCATGATTTACCTCCTCCACAGACCTGTCGGATCGGGGTATGAAACTCCTGGATGGGAGGTTCCACCTGTCGGAGCAAAAAAAATTCTAAAGATATTTAAGTGCACGTACTGACACACCCACTCTTCTACGTGGGTCCGCCCCTAGATAGGTCCATTTAACTGACCTATACTATCTTACACAGGAAAAAAGAAACTTTAATTTTTTTTTTTTGATAATCGAGGTTTCGGGCTTGCCGACTACTTCATTTGGTATTATCGGGCGTCCTCGGTGATGGCACCGGTCCTTAACAACATCACGATGTCGCGGGATGTGCTCCGGTGGCTAGTTTCGGAGGCGTCTGTTGATCGATGAGACAATGTCAAATTCCCAACATGCAAATTTCTTCGCTTCGCGAATCGAACCACGATGTCCATGCCGGGCGTCTTATAGTGCATTGCTTTACCATCGACTATGCCGGAGGACAAAATTGTGGTAAGTAAACTTTTAAAGTAACTTGGTTCCAATTACGCCGTACCACATGCAAAAAAATTCCACCTCATTCCTACGGATTAGTATACACCAGCTTGCATGCGAGTGGAGAGGAATTTTTTGGGAACACGATTCCACTCTCGCTCGAGGAATCGAACACGAGACCACTGGCGTAATAATAATGAAATGACCACTAGGCCAAAGACTTCGAATTTTTACCTCAAAGGAGGGGGAAAAGCACTTGGGAGTTGGGATATTTTAATATTTTACTCCTTTTCCATTCATAGATAGAGTTTATACATGTTTATATTAAACTATAAAATTAAATACGAGCCTTAGGTATATATAGAAAGATAATAAAACAATAAGGAGGGACTTTTTAATTATTTTTTTTACATATTGGGTAGGAGAAGGTAAAATTGGGAGGGAATTACACCGTGCAAATTCAAACTCTCATCAATTAGTTAAAAATTTAAATAGTCAATCAAATGAGCTATTAAATCCCTACAATAATGAGGGACTAGGAGTAGGATGGTAGCTACTTCCTCACTTCTGACAAGTTTTATAAAGTTAATTTCACCCCACCATTATAAAAAAAAATAGAATTATTCACAAACTACGTCGCTAAATATTTTGTAATTAATTTTTAGAATCTATTGTTAATCCTGCTAAATAGAAATAGGTGATGAATTTTGCTATTTCATCATAAATTATGGATGTCGTTAATTCTTTAGTAGTGCACTTCATACATGGAGATACTTATTGTATCCTACTTGAAAATTTTAAAACTCAAATTCATAATTTTTTGTAAGAAAGATATAAAATCCCGTGAGTTACAATTGCGGTTACAAGGAAATAAGAAAATAAGCAATAATAACTTTAATATCAATCTGGAAATGAGAACAAGAAAGAACTACTACAAAGATTTGTTGAGTCGGGTGTTAGCACCCTGTCTTTAGAACAATAATGTCCCGTATAAATTCTTTAATGGTATTTGGCAACTTGTTGTTACTACCAATCTAGATCTTCAATATATAAACAACAACAACATATATATAATTCAAAGGAAATTGAATTCAACAACAATAAGAAATCAACAATATGAAATACATATTAACTTGTTTGTAGATAGAGGTCTGCTTGTCGCAATGTCCTAAGACAAAAATTTGCCCCCGCTTATGCTGCAGTTTTTCGGACGTCTGTCTTGAGCATACAACTATCTAAGTGAGAGTTCTAACACAAACACTTCACTTCTGACGAATTTACTAAATGTATTTTTCTGAAAATATTCTTTATGGAAGAAGAAGAAGAAACAAGAAATGATATTCAATTGATTTGTTAATTTTCAAATCTGAAGATTAATCTTGTTAATTGTGTCTTAAAACAAGTGATCAACATGCTATTTATAGCATACAAAACGTCTCAAATGCAGCTCTTAGTACAAAGGTTGTGTCCCATAAAAAAGACACAATTTTTGGTTCAAAATTAATTTTCCGTTGGAATTAGCGTTGTGGCGCTAGCCCCAGGCGCCGCGGCGCTCGACTTCTGTCAGAGCCCGCATGAGTTTTGGCGTCGTGGTGCTGTTCTCCTGCGTCGTGGAGCTGAGCACGGAAAAAATCGTAAGCCTATTTTTCAGCCTTTTTGATCCCTTTAATCTTCTTCTTATACAAGTTCCAACAATACCCCACATTTTCTATTCACACATTCAACAATACCCTACATGTGAATAGAAAATAAGATAATTAAGAACTTATCGTTATTTCTGAAAAACTAGATATGACATTGATCGAAAACGGTGTCTTTTGGACTTGAATCGTTCGTAGTGAATACTTATCGGATCTACTTGTGAAATAGTGGACGAAGTGTCTTGAACTATTCACCTTTTGTAGTAAACCAAGACAATAAGTATCACACATACCATATTAACATATATCAATTCTTACGGTTGTGTTCATTTCGATCGTGAACAACTCTTTCTTCATGAGAATTTCTAGAGAACTTAGTCATCTTGGTTCTCCCAGATGCAACCCCACATCAATCTCACATAGGTAATATTAATCAATAATAGTCTGTACTATCCCACCATAGAGGCTATTAATATTATTAAGAACACATGTTCAGCCCTTAAACGTCTACGGAATAACACATTTGGTAAACCATGGGAATGAGCATATGTGTGTTTTATGCTTCTTGAGTCTTCCCCAGCTTTGCCTATTGAACCTAAACCATGGGATCTCCAATTATGATAGGTTAGGTTTCCACCAGTTAACAACTCATTGTATTGGCTTTAAGCTCATTCCCTTCGATGTAAATACGACTTGCTCTCTTGTAAGGTCTTTTGTCAAAGGATCCACTATATTGTCCTTTGACTTCACATAATCAATGGAAATAATTCCATTCTTCAGCAAGCTTCGTATTGTATTATGACGTCGTCTTATGTGCCTTGATTTACTATTATATATTTGATTATTTGCCCTCGTCAGGGCAGTTATACTATCACAATGTATGCAAATAGCGGTCACTGGCTTCGTCCACAACGGAATACCTTCTAGGAAGTTTTTAGTCATTCCGCCTCTTCGGCAGCTTTATCCAAGGCTACAAACTTTGCGTTCATAGTTGATCTCGTATTTACCGTTTGCTTTGATGGTTTCCATGATGCCAACGCTATACCAAGTGTAAACACATACCCACTTGTAGACTTACTTTCTGAATGGTTGGAAATCCAATTAGCATCACAATATCCCTCTAACATGGGAGGATATTTTGTATAATGCAACTCATAGTTCATTGTATGTTTTAGATATCGTAGTGCCCTTATTAGAGCTACCCAATGATCATTTTCAGGATTATGTGAGTATCGACTCAGTCGACTCACTGTATATGCTAAGTCCGGTCTCGTACAATTCATTATGTACATCAAGCTTCCAAGAACTTATGTATACTTCAATTGAGACACACTATCTCCTTCATTCTTCTTGAGATGAATAGCGGGGTCAAATGGCGTAACTACCGATCTATCATCATAGTGGCCAAATTTTCTAAGGACCTTCTCTACATAATGAGATTGGGTTAGTACATAACCATTATAATTCTTTTGAATTCTAATACCAAGAATGATATCCGTTATTCTTATATCTTTCATATCGAAAGCAACATGCAACATCTTCTTAGTTTGGTTAATGACATCTTTATCCGTTCCCATAATTATCATATCATCCACATATAAGTATATAATGATACATGCATTCTTACATTCCTTAATGTAGACACATTTGTCACATTCGTTTATTTGAAAACCATTTGATAACAATGTATTATCAAACTTCTCATGCTATTGCTTTGGCGCTTGTTTAAGTCCATATAACGACTTAACCAATTTACAAACTTTCTGCTCTTGACCTTTAACAACAAACCCTTCGGGTTGATCCATGTATATTTCTTCCTCTAGTTCACCATTCAAGAATGCAGTCTTCACATCCATTTGGTGTATTTTCAAATTGTGAATTACTGCTATAGCAATTAACGTCCTTATCGACGTAATTCTAGACACTGGTGAGTAGGTATCAAAGAAATCTACACCTTCCTTTTGTCGAAATCATTTGGCTACTATACGAGCTTTGTATTTCTCTATAGTACCATTAGGTCTTAACTTTCATTTAAAGATCCATTTATGACCTATTGGTTTTTTCCCACGGGAAGATCAACCAATATCCATGTATTATTTTGTACAATGGATTTTACTTCACTTTGGATGGCCTCCTTCCAATAAGGTGATTCAGATGATTCCATAGCAGCCCTATACGTTTGAGGTTCTCCTTCCACAGAAAAGTCATAAAGTCTGGTCCAAAAGTTTTGGCAATTTTTCCACGTTTACTTCTTCTTATTTCAGAATAATTTTCTTGAATAGACGAAGTAAGATTATCAACATTTAGAGTGTATTGGTTTGACTCATTTTGAGGCAATGTCCTTTTCTTATAATTAGGAACACTTTTATCCTTGTCTTTATAAGGAAATATATCCTCAAAAAATTATGCTTCAGCAGATTCCATTAGTGTGTTCTTGTGAATATCTTCAACATCAGAATGATACACCAAAAACTTATACGCTGCACTATTATTGGCAAGACCAACATAAATGCAATCCACTATTTTTGGTCCAAGTTTAGTTCTCTTTGGTAAAGAAACTTGAACTTTTGTTAGACAACCCCACACTTTCATCCTTTTGAAAGTAGACAATCTTCCATTCCATAATTCGTATGGAGATTGATCACTTTTCTTTTGAAGAATTCTATTCAATATCATATTTGCAGTAATTAATGTCTCACCCCAAAGACTAAGGGGTGCACTCGAACTAATCAACATTGAATTTATCATATTCTTCAATGTTTTATTCTTTCGTTCAGCAACCCTATTTTGTTGTGGAGTATATGACACAATGGTTTGATGAATGACACCATGAGTAGAACATAATTCTTTGAACTCATTTGATGTATATTCACCACATCGGTCTGACCTTAGAATCTTAATTATTTTGTCAAGTTGGTTTTCCACTTCTGCTTTGTATGTTTTAAACATGTTCAAAGCCTTATTTTTGATTTGTATTAAGTATACATAACAAAATTTACTGCAGTCATCAATAAATGATATATAATAATTATTTCCTCTCTGAGAGGGGGTTGCTTGGTAATCACACAAATCACTATGAATTAAACCAAACACTTCATTTTATTTCACAACAGATTTATGAGGATGACTTGATTCTATGCAAACCTCACATTTAGTCATTTTGTTCATGGAACACTTTGGCAACATGCCTATCTTTACCATTCTTTGTAAGGAACGATAATTTACATGGCTTAATCGTGAATTCCATAAAGAAGAAAGGGAATCAATCACATACTCAGAAGCAGTGCTAGTGCCTGCATTTTCATTGATAACGACAAATGCCTTAGTATATACAACACTTAGTTTGAAGAGCCCCTCACTGAGGTAGCCCTTTCCTACACCCACCCACCCTTGGTGAGTACAAATTTGTCAGATTCAAAAACTAACTTAAAGCCCTTGTTGCTAAGAACAGGGCCAGAAATTAAATTTTTACAAATTTCAGGCACATGTAGTACATTGGTGAGCACAAGATCATTTCCGAAAGTGAGCCTCAAAGTGACCTTCCCTTTGCCTTCCACCTTTACAGAAGCAGCATTCCCAACAAACAACGGTTCTCCATCCTTGATGGCTTGGTAAGATGAAAACATGTCCTTATCTGAACATATATGCATAGTAGCACCCGTATCCATCCACCAATCGGTTGAATTTGTAACCAGATTTGCCTGAGCAGTGACAACACCAATGAATTGATTCTTAGTTTCAGCACGGATGGACTGGTTGATATTTTCCGAACCTTCACCACCACCACCTTGGCTCTTGCGAAGGCGACAGTCCTTTGCTCTGTGCCCTGGCTTTCCGCACACCCAAGAAATACCAACTTGTTTCTTGAACGCATTGGCCTTTTGTGGGTTCAGTGTGCTTCTTCCGGTAGCAAAAGATGGCTTGGCAACAAACTTGCCCTTGCCCTTCTGAAACTTTGCTTTTGATGAATTCCCTTCAACCACATTTGCATTTGGCTCCAAGGAAACAACATCAGCCTTCTCACTTTTCCAACTATCTTCCTCAACACGAAGTTTGAGAATCAGTTGCTCAAAACTCATTTTCTCTGTTAGATGCTTCAAATAAACCTTAAAATCCTTCCATGAAGGAGGAAATTTTTCAATAATCGCACCAACAAGAAAATGCGGGTTAAGGCTCATACCTTCAACCTCCAGTTCATGAACAATGACTTGAAGTTCCTCCACTTGCTTGACAACAGCCTTGGCATCGCTCATCTTGAAGTTCAGAAACTTGTCGATGACGAACTTCTTTGAACAAGCAACCTCTATTTTGTACTTGTACTCAAGAGACTGCCACAACTCCCTCGCCTTTCTGAATGAGGAGTAGATATCATAGAGAGAGTCATCCAATGCGTTTAAGATATAGTTTCTGCAAAGAAACTCTTGAGTCTCCCAAGTCTGAATAGCCTTGAGATTTTCAGTCTTTGTCTCCTCAGTTGGAGCATTCTCTCCTTCTCCAACCGGAAGTACCGTTGGAGCCTCAGCAGTCAACACATTTGCCACATGGAGAGTGGTCAAATAAAAGAGCATTTTTTGTTGCCAGTGTTTGAAATCAGCACCCTTGAATTTCTCGGGTTTCTCCACGTGGTTTTTCACCATTGATGATCTAGATTGATCCATCCTTTTGCAAATCAGAAAGTGTATTCTCTGAAAATTTTGCAAGCTTTACACAATCAGAAAAATAAATTTTTTGAGAATAATTTTTGTCTTAGAGTGTTACTACCAATCTTGATCTTCAATATATAAACACAACAACATATATATAATTCAAAGGAAATTGAATTCAACAACAATAAGAAACCAGCAATATGAAATACATACTAACTTGTTTGTAGATAAAGGTCTGTTTGTCGTAGTGTCCTAAGACAAAAATTTACCTCCGCTTGTGCTGCAGTTTTCCGAACGTCTTCCTTGAGGATACAACTATCTAAGTGAGAGTTCTAGCACAATAACTTCACTTCTGGCGAATTTACTATATGCATTTTTCTGTAAATATTCTTTATGGAAGAAGAAGAAGAAACAAGAAATGATATTCAATTGATTTGTTAATTCTCAAAACTGAAGATTAATCTTGTTAATTGTGTCTTAAAATAAGTGATCAACATGTTATTTATAGCATACAAAACGTCTCAAAGGCAACTCTTAGTCCAAAGGTTGTGTTCCATGGAAAAGACACAACTTTTGGTTCGAAATTAATTTTTCGTTGGAATTAGCGCCGTGGAGCTAGCCCCAGGCGCCGCGGTGCTCGACTTCTGTCAGAGCCCGCATGAGTTTTGGCGTCGTGGCACTGTTCTCCTGCGCCATGGCGCTGAGCACGGAAAAAAAACGCTAAGCCTATTTTTCAGCATTTTTTATCCCTTTAGTCTTCTTCTTATACAAGTTTCAACACTTGTCTCCCAAGATAAAACAGCAACAAACAATTGAGCAAAGGAAACTCAAGAGTTTACTATAAAAGAAGAGCTTTAGAGTGTATGAAAGAAAGCAAGAGAGGAAGAAGTATTCAAATTTCAAGTGTGTTCTTCAAATGAACTTTGAGTCTCAATTTATAGTATGTAGAAAATGACTTCTCATCTAGTCAAGTAATGACCATCAACAGTCATGTAATGACACTTATTGAGGGGGTGTAATTCATCCAAATAATGGCTGAATTCAAGTGTCAAATCGTGGAGAAGTAATGCTCTAAGACCAGCCCAAAAGTCAAAAACTTTTCAGCTCCCATCGAGACATTCTGCCATCGAAGCGCCGCGGCGCTGCCTGGGAGGTGCCGCGGCGCCTGACAGCCAGTACCAAACATTTGCCACAGCTAACAAGGCGCCGCGGCTCCGATGGTGGTTGCGCCGCGGCCCTTCACGGCTCCGCGGCAATTTTCGTCTCGTTTCATCTTATTACACATCGTACACTTCTTCCTTCATTTACCAACGTGAAACACTTGTTATTTGGTCAATAGCCGTCTATCATTTCATGTCTCAAACATTTCGTATACGTATCAATATCTCTTTCACTTAAGGAAAATTACGATCCTTGGTACAACGTGTGCACGTATATGAAAACGATGTTTCCGACGTACGGGACCCCAATTATTCGGTCATAAATAATAGGATTAACTTTATTCACATTAATAAATTTCCAACAATTCCTTCACAAGGTCTATATTTTTATCTCCAAGTAGTAGTAGCTAATATATTGGGAATCAGGAACGTGCCATTATGAGGCCAACGATATTCAAACGGGTGATAACTACAATTTGATTTGTGACTAAGCTTTTTGATTACTGGTCTGTCCTAAAGAAGAGTATATTCACGTTTAAATACCAACAATAACAAGAAAAAATACACAACCAATTAAGTTACTAAGGTGCAACACTTGATAATATCAATACATATGACATGATACAAGATGTAATTCCATTTACATGGTAAGAATTGAAACAAATTGCATGATTTGAAAAAAAATCTCCTTGGGAGCATTCCTTATAGTATGTTGATTTGTACCACACAAAAAAAACATGGAGGTACAAGTAAACAACAATGATGCTCATATAGAACTTAAAAAGGAAAAAAAAAGAATATTACTATTCCCTAAATATATATAAAGGATAAAAGAGCCACCAATTCTAGCAACAAAAAAAATCTAGATTTGTGACATATTTGCCAAAAAAATCTCAAAAGTTCCAAAGGAAAGATCCTTGTGAAGAGAACCCATCATAGTTCTCTTCTCCAGGGTCGATATTGGGCAACGACGGTATAAAAAAGTCACCGGCGAGATCGTCAAATCCCGAAAACATCCCAAAATGGTACTCGTTATTTGCATTATCTAACGAGAAAAACAGATCGACAAATCCAGAATTAAGGGTCATTTCACCATCTGTCTGGATCACCCCATCAGAAACTGAAACCGAAATAGATGGCGACTCTGCGTGTAACAGTTCACAAGATGAAGAGGATAAAGAAGAAAGATCCGAATTATCTAAGTGACCCGAAATGCTTTCCCGGGGCTCAGGATCCGAGTTTGCAAACAGGGCTGCAGCCACCTGTATTTCGGCAGCGCTCATGGACCTTCCGTTAACAATTTCCGGAGAGTTATTCGGGAAATTGAACTTGGCAGCATCGCCACGTAAGCAAAATTGGGCTGCGTCGAATGCCCGGGCAGCTTTTTGTGCTATATGAACCTCACCAAATTCTTTCTCTGCTGTTGGGTAGTCTAACTTCAGAGACCCATTTTCTCTTACGTAAGGTACTTTTGCGATGAACAAAGTACTGTTCTAACCTTTGCCATTTGCGGCTCTTATATATGTTTGTTGAGTGAGTACTGTGAAATTGTGGGTCAAAAGAACGTGTTTAAACTTTAAATTACGCGGTGATGTCTTCGAGTGAGAATTGAAGCACGTGTGTGAACACAAATTCATGTGTCGTCGAAGATGGCACGTTACTTCTGGCAGACACGTAGGTTGGAGAATTTGACATGTCACATTCTTCTTCTCTTTTTGAGTTCTGGTGGCAAATTGGAGTCAGCCCAATTGACTCGTCCAACTCGTCTAAATTTTAATGAATTTAGATATTGACATACTATTAAATGAATTAAGTTTGAGTTAGTCCAACTTAATTCATTCATTTTGAACAGCTCAAATCAATCTATTACATTAGCTCAAAGTAACTTATCTACTATTATATTATTTACTCAAATCTTCTATTTCATATTTTTTTACTTTTATAAAAAAATTATTAAAAATATTAATTTCTCTGTTACCTCCTCCTTCCCCTACCCCCTCCACCTCATGCCTTATCCCATCCTCAAATTTCTTACCAAATCCCACCTCCCGCCCTACCGTCGCTTTACAACATTCTCAATTTTTTATTTTTTATTTTTTTATTTATAAAAATATGAATTTTTTCTTACCTCCACGCCCCCCCCCCTCCCCGCCCTATCCACCTACCTACCCCCTCTACCCCGACCTCATCCTCAAATTTCTATTTCATATTTTTTTTTACTTTTATAAAAAATATGGATTTTTTTCTTACCTCCCACTCCCGCCCTAGCCCCACCCCACCCTCAAATTTCTAATTCATATTTTTTATTATTGTTATTAAAAATATATATAAAAATATGAAATTTTATCTTACCCCCTAACTGCTACTCCGATCCTACTCCAATCTCAAATTTCTATTTTATATTTTTTTACATTTATAAATAATTTATAAAAATATGAATTTTTTCTTACCCCTATACACACACCTATCCTCTCCACCCTACCCACACCTACCCCCTTCACCCCACCTCATCCTCAAATTTCTATTTCATATTTTTTTACTTTTATAAAAAATATGGAATTTTTTCTTACCTCCCCCTACCTCCCTAACTCCAAGCTACCCCTACCTCCCTAACTCCAAGCTAACCCTACCTCCCCCACCGCCCTACCACATTCTCAAATTTGTATTTCATATTTTTCTTACTTTTTATAAACAATTTATATAAAAATATGAAATTTTTTCTTATCCTCCGCCCTAACCCCACCTACTCCCCCCCCTCACCCCACCCCATTCTCAAATTTCTATTTTATATTTTTTTTTACTTTTATAAATAATTTATAAAAAATATAATTTTTTTTCTTACCCCCCTATCCACACCTATCTTTTCCACCTCACCCCATCCTTAAATTTCTATTTCATATATTTTTTTATTTTTATAAAAAATGAAAAAAATCTTAAAAATATTATTCTTATTTTAAAAATGCAGATATGGAAAAATCAAATATCATACAAAATAAAATAACATCATAGAAGATAAGTTTGAAATTTGTAAAAGTAATGGGTCAAGTTGGGCAAGTTGGGGTATGACCCATCATTTATCCCATCTCGACCCCCACACGTCTTAGCACATGTAAGTTTTGGGCGGGTTGAGCATTGACCCATCTACAATTTCATCCCATCTTGACCCGCCCAACTTCGGCCCAAAAGACTCATCTGCCACCACTACAACAAATCAGCTCAAGGAGGAAAACTGATTTATACCAAAAAGGGCGACTTTAAAGTCGCCCTTTTTAATTTCACCAAATGGGGCGACTTTTCAAGTCGTCCTTTTTGGTATACCAAAGGAGGCGACTTGAAAAGTCGCTCTTTTTGGTCCTCACCAAAGGGGGCGACTTTTCTAGTCGCCCTCTTTGGTTTATAAATATTTATTCTTTAGAAATTTATGTTTTTTTTTTTGTTTTAGTTTTTATTTATTCTTTTGCTTCAAAATTTTCTTAAATATTCTTAGTTAGATGAAGTTTAATTTGTGTGAGATTTTCATTAATAAAATATTTTAACATTTTTTTATTATCATTGTCTGTAGTTTATTTAGAATTAATATATTTTGTATAGTATAAAGGAGGGAACTATCAACATTGATTGCTTATGAGAAATGATGCATGTTTACATCATTTGAAATTCTCCATGTATTGAAAAAAGTTTGATGAAAGAGATTTCATACACATACTATACAAAATATATTAATTCAAAATAAACTATAGACAATAAAAATAAAATAAATGTTATCCCTTTTCTAAAAAATGTTAAAGCCTTTTATTAATGTAACTCTCACACAAATTAAACTTTATCTAACTAAGAATATTTAAGATAATTTTGAAGCGAAAGAATACATAAAAACTAAAACAAAAAATTTAAATTTTTAAAGAATAAATATTTATAAACCAAAGGGGGCGACTTGAAAAGTCGCCCTTTTTGCTCCTCACCAAAGGGGGCGACTAGAAAAGTCGCCCTTTTTGATCCTAACCAAAGGGGGCGACTAGAAAAGTCGCCCCTTTGGTTTATTAATTGCGGATATACAATTTTTCGGATATCCGAAATATTTAGATCCGAAATTATCCAAAAATTACGGATATCCGGAATATTCGGATCCGAATCCGATCCGAAAATATTCAAAAATTGCTGACATACGATTTTTTGGATATCCGAAATATTTGGATCCGAATCCGATCCGAAATTATCCGAAAATTGCGGATATCTGATTTTTTAGATATCCGAAATATTCGGATCCGAATCTAATAAAAAATTATTCGAAAATTGTGAATATCCGAAATATTTGGATCCGAATTCGCTCCGAAATTATCCGAAAATTGCGGATATCTAATTTTTTGGATATCTGAAATATACGGATCCGAATCCGATCTGAAATTATTCAAAAATTGCGGATATTCAATTTTTCTGAATATTCGAAATATTCGGATCCGAATCCGATCCGAAATTATTCAAAAATTGTAAGTGTAAAAAAATAGGCATCTTATTAGAACCGACCAAGGGATTTATGATTATGAGGAGCATAAATATAACAAGTATTGATGACTGATTTAGTGGTAGAATGACATAGTTTCACAGAGGAGGCCCGAGTTCGATTCTTGGCAAGGGGTGTATTTGTGGCAATTAATATTGCATAACTAGTGGTGTAGTGATAGTATAGTACAATGTCACAGTTCAGACCAGGGTTCGAATCCCAGTGCATTTTTTTTTTCTCTTTTTTGAAACATATCAAAAAGGGCGACTACAGTCAGTCGCCCTATTTGGTGAGGACCAAATAGGGCGACAAGGAAAATCGCCCTATTTGATGAGGACCAAATCATCACCCTTTTTGATTGATCTCAAAAAAGGCGACTGTAGTCGCCCTATTTGATCCTTACCAAAGGAGGCGATTTTCCTTGTCGCCCCCTTTGGTAAGGACCAAATAGGGCGACTATACTCGCCTCATTTGGCTCTTACCAAAGGAGGCGACTTGAAAAATCACCCTTCTTGATCTAATACAACAGACGTAATAAGACGAATTTAAGGCGACTAAAAATCGTCCTCTTTGATCTAAAAGGACGATTTTCAAAACAAAGAGGGCGACTTTGCTCGCCCTTTTAGAAGTGTTTTGTTGTAGTGCACCCCTAGTCCTACCTGTTCCCTCTACTTGGGAATGTCCACGTCAGCTTTGATACATAATTGGCAAATTTACGGGCAAGGAGTTTCCTATGTCTCCCGAGAGGACCAACAACTTCTTCAACGAGTTAATTCCAGTCACCCAACTAGTAAGAATTGTCTATTAAAATCATTCTTATTGTTGTTTTAAAATTTAAAAACCGTTTACTCCTTCGGTCGCATTTTATGTGTCTTACTCTCTTTTTAGTTTGTTTCAAAATAAGTGTCTCTTTCTATATTTAGTAAGTTGACAATTCAAACACCCTATTTGATAAATTAAAAATCACAATTTAACTCGATCCAACTTATATCTTATGCTCGGGTCCTAAATATATACATTAAAGTGTCACGTGAACTGCCTATAAAGTTAGGGTCGATGTTATATTACATCTAATATAAATTAGACCGAAAGTATTGTATTGGATAAATTGAGATAAATTAATACATATTCGTTTAACAATTATTTGTTTTTGTCGGGGGGTTTAAATCTTCAGAAGATTAATCGCTTTCAATAACTAAAAGTTATATCCTTGATTTAGAAAACAAAATCAAAATCAGCTCGTCCAATTTTAAAAGACAGTATTATATAAATTGAGGAATTTATAAAAATAACTGCTAATCACGTATTTATCAAGTGAAAACATGCTAACAGAATGTCGGAAAGAAAATCATGGAAACAGTATAGGAGCCGAATGAAGAAAAAAGTTGCGTCTTTGAGGCGTCTCGGCTGTGCTACCGGAGGCTCTGGGGAAGTCGGAATAGGAGAGCACTTATTTTGGGGTGGGCTTACTACTTAGATGCTTTCAGCAGTTATCCGCTCCGCACTTGGCTATCCAGCGTTTACCGTGGGCACGATAACTGGTAAAATAGGATGTAAGATATGGTTAGGTTAAATGAGTAGTGCTGTTATCGGTCCGGACCGATCCGGGTATCCACTTATCGAAACCGGTCCGATAAGCTTACCGGTCCCGGACCGATGAGGTTTCGGTCCTAGAACGAGATCCGGTCCCGGACCGAAATCTTATCGGTCAGGACCGGTAAGAATTTTTCGGGTCGGACCGATTTTTTTTTTAATTGAATTTCCAATACTGAAATTGACATTCTCGGACACATTACCACGAAATTTTTACGTTGAAATATATTGTATAGCGCGAGATATTTAGATTTGAAAATGGACAATTGGTAACAATTTGGAGTAAAAGTGAAATTGATTGGCAAGACGAATGTTTTTTGAGAAATTGGCTTCTCCAAACTGCTATAGCTGTTTGTCCTGCTCTATCTCGAAAAAATACGCGAAATCAAAAAAACATTAGCTCAAACGGACATCCGAGCACAAAGTTATGACCATTTAAAGTTTCATTAATTTACAACTAATTAGAGTTGGCAGGAGGGTGGGGGCTTCTGGTGGGTGGAGAGGGCGGTGGGGGCTTCTTGGTGATTTGGGTGGAGGGGTGGGTGGGGTGTTCTGGGGTATTTTACCAAGTTACCGGTCCGGCTCCTTATCGGTCCGGGTATTTTTTTGGTACTCATATCCGGACCGTTAAGGTTTCGGTCCGGATTTACCGATCCGGTTCTCGGATAATTACCGGGAATATCCGGACCGCTAACAACCCTATAAATGAGTATGATGTATATGAGTTAAATAGGTTTATTATTATAAAAATAATTAATATGATATGGCATGCCAACTAGGAGAGAATAAGACTTTTATGTAGTTTTTTTAGTTAGTTTAAAAAAGAATGACACATTTTTTTATTTGATAACAATGTAACTTTAAACATTACATTTTATGCTTAATGAGACCATCTATAATCAAACAAATATCATTGGATTCTAAAGTGTTTGTTTATTTCTTAAACTTCGTGAGCAGTCAAACTATATCATATATATATTGGAACGGAGAAAATATTATTTTTTTAGAAAAATAGTAATAGTTGAATCCTAAAAGTAATTTTAGTAGACAATTTCTCAATACCTAGATGACCTTTCATGAAATTAACTCCTTGTTTATCAACTTATTAAACTGAATATGCTTGGTTAACAACTTTACTTGCAAATAGTGTTACTAATTTTGTTTCAAGTTGAAATAATGGTTTGAACTTTAAACTTCAATTCAACTTCTGCGTGTTTCAAGAAGATATTTCACTTTCACATTTTTTGAGTTTCAATTTAAAGATGAAATTACGGTATAATGAACATATATTTAGACTTCAATTTTTTTTATTCTCCCGAGTCTCAGATTGTTGGGGTGAAATCAAATCTGGCAGTAACTAATTTCTCAATTCTAAGACATATTAATCTGAGAAAACCTTTCTTTCTTGGAATCAATACCAATTTGGTACATGTAATATATCTGGGTAACTCATGTCCACAAAAGAAAGCCCTCAACATTTTAGTCGTATCATTAGCAATGAAAATCCCAGCATGCCTGAAAAAACCTTTCAGTGTATCCATCAGGACCTCCACCACTGTCTGCTTTCATGTTCTATTTGCATATTGTTGAAAATATTCACTTTGTCGACTCTATTGTCTCGTGTTTCTCCACTGATATCATTCTCTGCCCCTTTCTTGTTATTTGCTCATGATTGTTGATCTCCTTACTAATAGCTTTATCAGTTTGCCCATGTTAAGTGCATGTATTGTTGAAGTACCTGTTGTTATTGATTCTGCAGGTTGACATACCTGTACTGTAGCTATTGCATTTTGGTTATCATCAGGGGGTTTTGGGTTCCCCAGGATTGCTATCTGCTTGGACTTCATCAGTGAATGTCCAACTTGTTTCTTGTGGAGTGTTGGCATGATTGATGCTTGCCAGTTCCTTATCATGCTTATTCTGGCTTGCACCGTTGATTCTTCATGCCCCTTGTTATTGTTGCTGGTTATTGTATTCTCATCAAAATTTTCCTATTGTTTGTGAAAGTATATGTATGTCCTAAAGACAATCAGTATTAGGACACATGTACTTTATACACATTCATATTTATATATTGATGATGATTAATATTATGACATTTGCATTTGTTGAATTATTAGTTGATTGTTTATAATATTCTATAAATGCATCCCTAGAGTTTACGTGATTATTAATGGAGTGAGAATTAATATCATAGCGTGACGCTCTTAAACCGCCTCGACTAATGATCAACGAGATTGGGATATCGGTGATATGTTATACGTCGACATGTGGTCTGCATCATATCCTTTGGGATGTAGTATGTCTCACTTGCTACGAGTTATGACAACTCGTGATGGACACATGGATACTTGTTGGAGTATTGATATACATTGCTGATGTACTGTTTTGTTATATGTCTATAATGTCATCAGTGTGTGGGAGATAGAAGTCCTTTGACTTGAGGTCGATATCACCTTATTCACGGAGTAATGTACTTTGATCCTGTCCTAAGCTTAAATGTCTTATAGGTTGAGACGCGGCTTGTTTTGGGTACGTTACGAATTGGATTAAAGGTGGGTATTGAGCCAAGATTAGAATTCATTCCTCGAATGCATCTTCGAGAGAGCACTCAGATTCTCATAAGATATTAGGATTGACTAAGTAGTTGGCCAACGCAGTGGACATGTCTGTGATATGGTCCTGTTGTCAGCTAATATAGATGAGTTATTATGATCAAGCCATTTGGATAGACACTTGACAAATCCTAAGCTAGATTGAGTGTGTCGCGAATGAAAGGATTTTATCTTCCCACATAGAGGTTCAGTTCACATGATTCATGTAGCTAAACTTTACATATTGAGGTTCGTCTTCCGGCGCAGACTAGGAATTCCGTGAAGATCCTAATGATATTAGTGTCAATATGTAAAGGCCTAAAGAGTAAACACTAAATCAAATGTTTCGTTGATTGAATGATGTAATTAGAAAGAGATAATGTATATGTTCGGTTGATAACCGGGAAATAAGAAATGGGAGAAAGGGGTAGAAAATGGGACGGGACCGATGCGCCTTGATTCAGGACCGCGGTGCCAGAAACACGTGTCGACCGCTTATGCCTCTTGCGAGGACCGCGATGTCGGTAGTGACTGCGATGCGGATTACGCGATCAGATATTCTGGGGCCCACGAAAACCCAAAAGCTCTTATTTATCTCTATAAATAAGAGGCTCCCCTTCCCATTTCAATACACCATATCTAAGAGAGATTATCTCTTCTAAAACGCTGCAGAAATCCCTAGCATTTCTAAAGTTAGTAAATTACATCAAAGTTCTAAAACTTAGAACTTGCAAATCAAGGGACTTTTGAGTGTGCACCCCAGACTACACAAAGCTTGAAGATTCAACTGCTTGACTGATTACTTCTAATATGTAAGTCTTCTGATCGAGGTATTACATATTACTTTGTGTTTGATTTACATTACATATCATATTATAGTTTGACCGTCGTCGGGTTTGAAACATAAATTTTCAAATTCCGCTGCGTGTACTAACCCGACGCAAACGTCTACAGTGGTATCAGAGCCTGAGTTGTTTCGTGTGATATGTAGTGAATGTTAATGATAATATGGGTTAAGATTTGTTTAGATCTGTATTTTATGTTGTTAAAAGCTTTAAAACCCTAAATCTTTAGAACACATAGTCCTTGTACCCAGGTCTGTTGAAGCAATAATGTATTCAAATAAGTCAATCCAATAAATAACTCTTCTAAGTTGATATGCGTTATCCGGCTTAAAGCATGTTGCATTGAAACGAAGAACGAGAAGAAAATTGGATTAGATGGTCGATAAACATATTGTGTTAATGGTGATGGAGATACAAGTGATACATCTGAAAATCTAACCCTAAACCAGTTTTAGGAGTTTGGATTTTTGGGATTTGTGTTTCTGGAGAAAAGGAATTGCGGTTCCATGATGGAGCACTACGGTGCCTGCTAGGGTTTTGGCGGCGGCACCGCGGTTCCATGATGGAGAACCGCGGTGCTGCCCAGATGAAGCCAGAAGCACCGCAGTCCTTTTCATCCAGAAGCTTAAAATTAATTTTCGGACTCACTGCCTTCGAGGCACCGCCGTGCCACCTGTTAGGACCGCGGTGCCTGTGACGGTAATTACGGAATCGCGGTTCCTCCTGTAGGAATCGCGGTGCAAATTAATTTTGCAGAACCCGTGACACACTGTCTCGAAGGCATCGCGGTGCCGACGACGATGTGTTAAAAAAAATTCAAAAATCAGAAACAGAAGTTTAAATGTTTCAGATTCCAAATCTGAAGTTTTAGAAATTTCAGTTTCTGAAAATAAGTTTTAAAGTTGAACAGATTTGGTCCTTTCGGACAAATCTATAATTAAAGAAAGATTTCTGAAAAATGGTTTTAAGTTCTGGAAAATAGCAAATAGGTCCCAGAAGTTTGAAAATATTTTCTGATGTTTAGAATTGGATTTTATGAATTTATAGGGGTTCAAAATTGAATTTTAAATTCTTAAGGGACTAAAGTGTAAATTCTGGAAATTTACACAATTCCCGAAAACCAGAATTTTAAAATCAAAAAATGTTTAGGGACTGTTGGCATTGACATAGATTATAGAGTTTAGACAAATAGACTCATGATTATCATTAATGGTATATTATTATATAATATACAAATGTGCTAAGTGTTAAATGTGATGCATTTAAATTATTAGCATAACATTCATAATTATTGTCTGGGTAGGCGGCGCCCAGTAATTGCTTAAATTTTAATGAGCGCGATAACTGTCTGGATATCATAGCATCCAGTACTTGATTAAAAATCATCTTATATCATGCCTATTGGGTTTGATGGTTTCTCATCTAAATGTGTTTAGAAATTGCATGATAGGATGTCATATGATACATGACATATTGATCTTGATTGAAATCCCCGAAAACTGAAAATGTTCCCCAAACATTAAATACAAGTCTAATTATAACGCGTCGTCCATTATAATTGTTAGGGTGCTAAGATCATTTTCGGCGATAAAAGTATTTATGCCAAAGCATTTGCTCTAAGTCTAAGAGGACCGAGACCCTTCATAGATGTGTTAAAATGAAAGTAGATAATAAACTTTTGTAGGTATTTACACCAGAGTGTTTGCTTGCAAAGGCTAATTTTACTTAGGCATTTAAATGCAGTCGTGTAATGGGGTCGTCTTGTTTAGATAAATCTTAGCGCCAAAGTGTCGGAATAGTCTAAAGACGCATGATTAAAATGAAAGATATTTAATCAAACCAAGAGTTGCAAATTTAGTTTTGTAATTGGTTGATAACCTACCGAAATGTGCTATTGAAGTTATCAGCCAAAGCAAACGCGAATATAACATATGTTTGGATCTTGGCCCACTATGACTTAAACTAATTTAGGTTCGTATTCTATCATGGGGTCGTAGAAGTATGCAAAATAGTGAAAGCTAATTAAATAAAAGACCATCTTTAATTAGTCTATAATGATTGTGTATAAATTGGAAGAATGAATTGTTGATTGCATTTTTCCTGTTCTATCTATATCTTCAGATCTTCAAAAATGTCAAACTTTTCGTTAAAAATGTTTATGGAGTCCAACGGACTTACTGGATCCAACTTCATTGACTGGCATAGAAATGTCAGAATTGCCCTAAGATAGGAACATATTGAGTATACATTGGACAAAGTATTCCCCATCGTTCAGGCGGAGGACTCTGCTGAGTATGCAACCTTCGACAAGGCTGCTTACGAGAAACATTATAAGGATGCCACTTCTGCTCAATGCTTAATGTTGTCTTCTATGTCACCACCATTGCAAAGACATCATGAAACTATGTGGCCCAACGAAATGTTAGCCCATTTGAAGAGTCTTTATGATGCGCAGAGTCGGACAATGGAGTATGACCTGCTCACAGAGCTCTTCAAGTGTAGGCTAAATGAAGGGGGTCAAGTTTCACCTCATGTGTTGAGGATGATTGAGTTGATTGAGAGGTTGGCCTCCATAGATATAAAGTTTTGAGACAGAGTCTCCACCACCCTCATTCTCCACTCCCTTCCACGATCGTTCGAGAGTTTCATTATCAAAAAACAACATGAATGGAACTAAGGCGACATTGCCAGAACTGCACAATATGCTGAAGACCTTTGAATCTTCAATCTCCAGGGGCAAAGTTGTCCTCATGGTAGGGTCTTCTTCTCAGCCCAAACCGAAAGGTAAGGGACAAAAGAAGAAGAAGGGCAAAGTTGTCGCTACGCATGCAGCAATGAAGCTCCAGGGAGGGGCGAAGAAGAAGAAGGTGCTTTCGACAAAGGATGTGTGCAGAAACTGCAATAGGATGGGGCATTGGAAGTTTGAGTGCACTGCTCCGGGAGGAGGCAGAGCACCTGGTGCTCCGGCACCTGGCGGACAAGGTATGTTTGTAATTGAAATTAATCTATCTATTAATGATTCTCACTCCTGGGTACTTGATACCACTTGTGGCTCACACATTTGTACAAATGTGCATGGGCTAACTGATAGCAGGAAGGTCGTGCATCGAGAGGTGGACCTGCACGTTGGAAAAAGAGCACGAGTTGCTGCTGAGCGCGTGGGAAATTATAGGATAGATTTACCGTCCGGCAATGTTTTAATGTTAAACAATTGTTATTATGTTTCTTCTTTGATAAGGAAATAATTCCATTCTTGTACTTGATTCAGAGGATTTTTCCTCAAACACGTCTAATGGCAATATGGTTTTGATTTTAGATAATGTTGTGTATGGAATTGCGCCTCTTGTGAATGGATTGTATACATTAAACTGCCGCAGGGAAATTTTCAATGTACAAAATAAAAGAGCTAAGTTAAATGAAAGAAATTCTACCTACTTGTGGCATTGCAGACTTGGTCATATCAATCAAACAAGGATAGAACGGTTGAGGAAATTAAATTACCTCGAACCATTTGACTTACAATCTTATGGTAAATGTAAATCCTGTTTGAAGGGTAAGATGACCATTAAACCTCTTTCTGTAAAGGGAATCCATGCCAAAGAGGTGCTTGAATTGGTACATACGGACGTATGTGGACCATTTTCAACTCAAGCTAGAGAAGGTTTCTCGTACTTAATCACTTTCACAGACGACTTATCAAGGTATGAATATGTTTATCTTATGAAATATAAATCCGAGGCCTTCGAGATGTTTAGGGAGTTTAAGTGTGAAGTTGAGAAACAACTCTCAAAGAGTAATAAGACTCTCCGATCTGATCGAGAGGGTAAATACTTGAGTAAAGAATTTCTTGACTACTTAAAGCTTCATGGAGTTCATTCCGAATGGACACCTCATGGAACACCACAGATGAATGGTGTTGCCGAGAGGAGAAACCGAACCTTACTTGATATGGTTCGTTCCATGATGAGCTTTCAGCTCTTCCTACATAACCTTTGGGGATACGCTATACAAACCTTAATATATGTTCTGAACAGAGTTTCATCTAAATCAGTCGAAGACACCATATGAAGTATGGTGTGGAAAGATGTCATCACTTAGACACATGAGGCCCTAGGGGTGTCCTGCATATGTCAAGAAGTTGATCACTGATAAGTTGGAGTCTAGAAGTGAGAAATGTTACTTCGTTGGGTATCCAAAGGAAACTAAGGGATACTACTTCTATCTTCCTGGAGAACATAAGATAATTATTTCCAGGAACGCAACTTTCCTTGAAGAAGAATATGTATACAAGGAATAGGTTGCACAGAGATAGAACTTGAAGAAAGTCAAGAACAAAGTAACATAGAGGTTGAAAACTTGTCGAGTGAACAAGGCAAGAATTCAGTGTGAGCTTATGGCGAAGATTGGGTATTTTGGATACACCCTTCGGCCAGTGGGAGTGCTACGAGGAATGATGCATAAATGCAAGATCTTCTGGCACAGACCTTGGGATCAAGTGCAGGGACTGCACCTCCTCCCATTCAGGAAAGACATGAAAATGATATTCCTGAAAGCTCTAATGTTGGTGGATCAGCCAACACACATGAACCTTCTCACAGTCAGAACATACCTGAAACTGGACTGCAAGCCACTCAACTCCTAGGTCTGTTAGAACTCATCGTCCTCCGGAAAGACTAAATCTACTTGTGGAAACACAAAATGAGTTAGATATACCAGATGACAATGAGCCTACAACCTATAACGAAGCAATGCTAGATATTGATTCAAAGAGATGACAAGAAGCCATGAAATCCGAAATGGAATCTATGTATATCAATCAAGTGTGAAACTTGGTTGATCTGCTGAATGAGGTTAAACCCATAGGATGCAAATAGGTCTTCAAGAAGAAGATTGATGCATTCGGCAAGGTTCAAATTTGATGATAACATTGCAAATTTAAAATATATAAAGATGATTTCTCAAAGATAAATGGGATAAGATAGAATGCGATGGAGGATGAGACGATTTAAGTGTGATAGGACAGGATGGGGGATGGATTTAAGGGGGATCGGGACAGAAGTAGGATGGGATAGGGGTAGGAAACACTAGACAAAAGTAGGATGAGATGAGACGGGACGGGATATCCCGTCCCACTAAACAACCTTAATCCCTTGGTAGAAATAAAATCAAATTTAGGTACAATAAATATTTATAACTAGTGTTTTACAAGAATTTTTTGGTACTTACTCAGAGCACGTTAGGAACTCGTCCCAAGATGGGGCACTTACAAAATATCATGAGGTTCATATGCGGGGCTTTATTTTATGAGACTTACGTTCAAAGTGCCTGATTATGCATCCTAGACACATGTAATGCTCAGAACTCACCCAGTAATTCCTACTCAAATCTTGTGTCAATTTCCTAATTTGGATTATTGACCCTCAATTGTTTTTAACAAATGAATTATGAAAGATCTATTCATCTTTAAAATATATGAATATTGAAAATAACTCAAATAACTATCAATAGTATAGTATATTTATAATTGAGTATATTGCGAGCACGAATATCATTTGATTATTTCTTCTAAAAATAGATATTCAAAATTAATACATCACTTGCTATTGATCTTTAGTAATGGATGAATTGACATGATATATTCAAGAGGAGGTACCGTGGTGTATGTTATTCACAGATGTCATAGGTTTGCTTAACGAGATGTGCATGAGAGTTAACGATAGGCTGGATGTTTGGAGGACGACCTTAAAATCTAAAGATTTTAGGTTAAATAGGACTAAAATGGAGTGCAAGTTCAGTTATGTGATATAGGAGACAGATGTGAAAGTAAAGATTGAGGCACAAGTTATACCTAAAAGAAGAAACTTCATGTATCTTGAGTCTATAATATAAGAAGACAGGGAGATTGATGATGACATCACACACCATATTAGAGTAGGATGGATGAAATGGAGGCTCGTCTCCATGGTGTTTTGTGATAAAAGGTTATCGCCTAGCCTGAAAGGTAAGTTCTACAAAGTGGTGGTTAGATCAGTATTGTTGTATAGAGCATAATGTTAGGCAGTCAAGAACGTACACTTTCAGAAGATAACGGTAGAAGAGATAAGGATGCTCAAATGAATGTGTGGTCATACTAGGAGAGATATGATCAGGAACGAAATTATACGGGATAAGGTCGGTGTGGCTTCCGTGGAAGATAAGATGAGGAAAGTGAGACTGAGATAGTTTGGACATGTGAAAAAGAGGTGTGAAAGATTGGCGGTAGCAGGAGTTATGAGAGGTAGATGTAGGCCAAAGAAGAATTGTGGCGAGGTGAATAGACATGACATGACACAACTTGTGCTGACTGAGGACATGACCTTAAATAGAAAGATTTGGAGGTCGATTATAAGGGTAGAAAGTTAGTAGGTAGTTGAGTTTTTCGCCACATTGTGTTGGGATAGGGGCTAGCCTCTTCATCTCCTCTTCTCCTTTTCTTAATACTCATTATGTCTCAATTTATGTGATACACTTTCCTTTTTAATCCGCCTAAAAAAGAATGATACATTTTCTTATTTGACAATAATTTAACTTTAGACTTTACCCTTTATGCTTAACGAGATGATTTATAATCACACAAATATTTTTGATTTATTTTAGACCACAAGATGCAAAAGTCTTCCTTTATTTCTTAAACTTTGTTTCCAGTCAAACTGTATCACATAAATTGGGACAGATGGAGTAGTATTATTTAGGTATCACATGCAAGATATTTTGTTTTCTATGAATTTTCTTAATTATTTTCCGTTTTCTTAAAATCTTAATTTGTTTTGTCTTATTAGACAAATTTTATCAATAAAAAATCATAGGACTTACGCCTTAACCTTAGATTAAATATCTAGATCCCAACGCCTCCCCACCTTTTTAAAATACTGCTTATAACTTATTGCCCGTTTGATATGGCTTTTTTAAAGGCAAAAAATGTTTTTGGAGAGCCAAAAACATTTTTAATCTTTAATTGGAGTGTTTGGTTGACAAATTCAAAAGTGTTTTTGGGTTCCAAAAACATTTTTGGAAGAAGCTCAAAATTTGGGCTTTTTGAGTAGAATTTATTTTGGTCTTCTACTTTTTTGTTTTTTTATACAAAAGCATTTTTTTATAGACAACCAAACACCTAACCACTTTTTGATAAAAAACTGTACTCCTAAAAGCTCTTTTTAATAAGTTGTACCAAACGGGCCCTTACTCCCATTTTATATTTACTCTAATTTAGGGTTTGTTTGACCAAGCTTCTGAAAAGACGTTGTTGTTTCTCAGAAGTAGTTCTGCAGAAACTGTTTCTAGAGAATCAGTTAGGGTGTTTGACCTATAATTATAGAAGTACTTCTGAGAAACAGAAACAGTTTGATGTTTGGCCAAATTTACTAGAATATTCTTTTTAATAGATTTAAAACTATTTAAAATATTATTTTCTATCATATGTTTCTAAAAATTAGTATATCTTTACAATTTAATAAAAAAAAATTATTTAATTACAACATTTAATCAAAAAATAATATTATATTGTACATAAGAAATGTAACGACAATATGATAGTCAATGACTCAAATATGTCCTAACCTACCCCCCGCCCTATCCACACCTACCCCACCCCATCCTCAAATTTCTATGTCGTATTTTTTTACTTTTATAAAAAATATGATTTTTTTCTTCCCCTTACCCTACCCCCACCCCCACCCCATCCTTGAATTTCTATTTCATATTTTTTGTTACTTTTATAAAAATGATTGAAAATATGAAAAATTTTCTTACCTCACCTACCCCAGTGCACATATCACATTCTCAAATTTCTATTTTATATTTTTTTACTTTTATAAATTTTATAAAAATATGAATTTTTTTCTTATCCCCCTCCCCGCCCTACCCCCACACCATTGCCCTAATCCCATCCTCAAATTTCTATTTCAATTTTTTTGTTACTTTTATAAAAAAAAAATTAAAAAATATGAATTTTTTTCTTACCCCACCCTACCCCCACCCCACCCCATTGCCTACCCATCCTCAAATTTCTTTTTCATATTCTTTGTTAATTTTATTAAAAAATTGTATTTTTTTCTTACCAGTCCTACCCTAACCCCACCCCACCCATTGCCTACCCATCCTCAAATTTCTATTTCATATTTTTGTTACTTTTATAAAAAAATTATTAAAAATATGATTTTTTTACCCCCGCTCACTCCCACCCCACCCCATTGCCTACCCATCCTCAAATTTCTATTTCATATTTTTGTTACTTTTATAAAAAAATGATTTTTTCTTACCCCCTACTCCTAACCCCACCCCACCCCATTTCCCTACTCATCCTCAAATTTCTATTTCATATTTTTGTTACTTTTATAAAAAAATTATTAAAAATATGATTTTTACCCTCGCTCACTCTGTCACGACCCAGGCCAGCTGACCAGTGCCTACTGGGCACTTACAGTATACATCGAGATAATCAGGAACATACATGAAACTTATAACATAAAACAACGAGAATTTAAACAACGTTAGCCGATAAGGCTACCTCCTGACACATATACATATACATAAACAAATGATTATATCCTTTTTTTTTTTTACAAACCGACCCACAAAGTGTGACTACGTAACTTTAAGAATTACAAGTGGCGGGACGGGGCTCGCCATACCCCGAATGTACATAAATCTACAACATCAGGGAAACCATACCTAAAAAGATAAGCCTCCGGAGTGAATGGAGCTTTCCCAAAATCAACGAGATCCTAAGAGCGAGGATCACCAGCATGTGTACCTAACACTGCGGGCATGAACGCGGCCCGAGAAGTCGATCTACAGTATGGAGCGAAATAAGGTGCAACAACCAAATCATAACTGTATAAAAGAATGTCATTTTAACTCCTGAAATCAATCGTATATTAATCGTTCCTTTCCTTCTTTCAATAAGAATTAACATCATATTCTTACATACATACTTAAGAATTTAATCAAGTTTTTCCACATAACTTACATATCTTTGATAACATAATCCGGCCCTTTATGGAGAGACTTCTTATTTGGAAGCTAACTTTGATTATTCAAATGCGTGATAACGTGTCCGACTCATTGCGGGACACGATGTCTTGATGAATCATGTGGCATAATCCGGCCGCTGTGGAGCTCGGTGTCTTGTGGAATCATGTAGCATAATCCGGCGTCTGTGGGCTCGGTGTAAGATGGCGTAACCCCTATGTGTAGGCTCGGGGTAATATGGCGTGTCAGGCCTATGTGTAGGTTCGGTGTATCTCATAACGTGTCCGGCCTATTTGTAGGCTCGGTGTATTTCATAACGTGTCCGCCTATTTGTAGGCTCGGTGTGATTTTCCTTACATAACATTTTAAATCGTATTATTACTTAACTTAAGTCGTTATAACAACTTCCCATAAAGCTATTATAACAACCTTTCATTTTAGAGAACTTAAGACACTTTATTCTTGCAACATTAGGGAAACTAGACCCAAAAATACTACGTACATACAAACTTAAAAAGAATCATAAAACTCCTTTCTTTTTAAAGCTCAAGTCACACACTCTTTTGAAAACCATCTTCTTAACTTTTGAAATAAATTAAGAAGCCATACATTTTAAAGTTTAGTCATTTCCACTCATAAAATCAAGGCTTATAGTATTAACACCTCGTAGCATACACTCTTTAAAATCATGTCATCAATACTTTAGAAATCAAGTCCCATAACTTGAAAAATAAAGTTTCATAATCCTTAAAAGACAACCAAAGTTCATAGTCTTAAAACTTCATAACATACATTCTTTAAAGTCCATTTACTTATAAAAAATATAAAGTTCCATACACTTCCAAAACCAAGTAACTTATTCTCTTAAAATCATATAACTTCCACTTTTAAAATCAATCCCCTTTTCACATATAAATTCAAGTCATTTTCGAACATAAAATCCACTTACTTACTTTAAATAAATCAAGACACATAGCTTTAAATCAAATCTCATAATTTCCTAACCATTCTTACCAACATCTCCCATAAGACTTGGTAAGGACTTAGGACAATTTAACATACTTTTAACTTCTAAGAGTAGAAGGAATCATGAAATACTATCACATGGATATTTCATACGTGGGATCATGCCAAAGAAAGAAGAGGTTCACATACCTCGCGACGACTAGCGACAAGTTGCAAAATGCTCCAAAGTACTATAACCTTGCTAGCCTTTCCACCCTTCAAGTAGAATACGATACTCGTAGTACTTCAACCTATAATAGTCATAACACGTCCATTAACCTCTAGCTTCAATCGTAGAATATTCTAAGTGTAAAGTCACTAAATCCTCCGGAAAATCGGACAACACTTTCTTTGTTTCTACATACTTTGCCACCTTTTTCAAGGCCGAAAATCAATAACCAAACGCCACATTTAAGGCTCAATCAATTCAACAAATACAAAGGGGATTACACGCCTTACAATACGTGTAAAATTCCGCCCCACAATTGATATCAAACTAGTCCAAAATATAATGCCATTCTCGGCTACAACAACATATCATCTTGTCCAATTTCTTCCAATCCAAGTTCTTAGGTCTAACATGTTATATAGTCATAAACAACTTCAACAACTACAATTCCTTCTTTATATAACATGTGACGACTTAAACTAATAATCAACTTGAATTGTAATCTTAAAGGCTAAACATGCTAGTTTTCGGATTAGGGTTCCAATAGCCAATACATTTACCAAACTTCATACTATATACCTCATGCTTGCTAATATCCATAGCTACAACAATAAGAAATCTTTAATTGTTAAAACGACAAGATTTTTACCTTTACAAGCCCTTATAAAATCCAAGATTCAAAGTCGCTCCTTAGCAATTCTTAGCTCCTTTTCTTATGTTCCAATCCGCTCCAAGCACTCCTTAGAAGCTTATGAAGAACTCCTCTTCATGTTCCATCTTCAAAGTTGAAGAACACCCTAGGGTTTCGCCTTGCGACTAACGTGAAAACGTCGTTTTTCCGAGATCTTTCTATTGAGATATCCTTACAATACCTTTAGGGACCTTGGGTTAATGTCTTGTGAACAATGGAACAAAATTACAAAATTTTCTTGTGAGAAAACATTGAACCCGTGAGCTTCCTAAAGGGAACAAGAAATGTTGTGATTTTTTCTAAGTGTTGAAGACCTTGTCTTGCACTAGGGTAGTATATATAACACAATGGAGGGTCAAGATTGCAACACTTGAGTGGCTAGGATGAAGGAAATTAATTAATTAGCCAAGTGAACAAGTTGACTTGGTCAATATTATCAAACTTGAAGACTTATCATCTACAATGGTCAAATGACCATTCTACCCTTGTCTAATTTCGTCCAAGACCATTGGGGGGGTGCCACATGACGCCCTCCCATTCGTCCATAAAATTTTGTAACCCTCGTGGGCCCCACAAAACGTAAAATTTCTCGAGTGGGCCCCACGTGACCAAATCCGTAAAAATAAATTTTCATAATGTTAATAAGTATTATACTCTTCAAATAATGCATTTTGAGAATCTAATTCTCATCAACGAATATTTTTCCTTTCCGACGTTCGGAGGATTTTCCTTCGGAAAAACAATTCTTCCTTTCGTACCAATTTCCAAGTCTTGTGTTCTTGCGTCTATTCTCGTATACTTGTCCTGAAATTCCGGGGTGTAACAACTCCCACCCCACCCCATTGCCCTACCCATCCTCAAATTTCTATTTCATATTTTTTGTTACTTTTATAAAAAAAAAATGAATTTTTTTCTTACCCCCGCCCTACTCCTAACCCCCACCCCACCCCATTGCCCTACCCATCCTCAAATTTCTATTTCATATTTTTTGTTACTTTTATAAAAAAAAAGATTTTTTTTCTTACCCGCCCTACCCCCACCTCCCACCCCACCCTACCCCTATTCCCGAATTTCTATTTTATATGGGGATATTATATGAGATTAAAATGAATTTTATGAAAAGAAAATGATAAATGAGTCTAAATTTTTTTCAATGAATGGGTAAAAATGGCTTCTCCAGAAGCACCAAATTGGTGTTTCTGCTTCTCTTCCCATCTAGAAACATTTTTTGGCTTTTGGAAAAAGTGTTTCTACTTCTGAAAAGAGGGTGTTTGGCCAAAGAAGTGTTTCTGAGAAATAGAAACATTTTCAGAAGCTTGACCAAACACCACCTAAGTCAGATACTACGTTATTTTCTTTTCTATCCCATCTATGAGAAGAAACAATTAAGAGCAGTATCAAGACTTAGAAGATCATGTCTTCCTTCAGTCGATATTAGAAAGAATCAATGTAAGTATATTTACTATTCTTCTAATATTTATCACTGTCTAATGATTACTTGTGATCATGTGTTGTTAATTAAATTTTCTAACAAGTGGTATCAGAGCACAATTTTTTTAGATCATTGGTATGATATAAATGAATTTATGATCTATGAAAAGTATTGAAAAAGATTAATTTCCCATCATTTTTTTGGATCAAATTTTCAAATTAAATATTGTTTCGATTTTCTCAAAGAAGTTTTAACATTTGCTTATCAAAGCAATTTTCTGCCTTATTTTGGCGGTAATTGTCTTGCACAATATTTATGAAAGACTTTTTGAATCAAATTTGGTCGAATTTCACTCCTAAATTATGCTTTTTCTCTGGCACATTGAAAATGTCAGATTGCAACATTTTATCTTTTCTTTTCTTGGAAGGAGAGTTAATTATGAAAAAACGTTTGTGTATGCGAAAGCATGTTTCAAAATATCTCAGAATCACATATTACTCTGATTCTATTTCGGGAAAAAATGTTTCTACTTCTGAAAAGATGGTGTTTGACCAAAGAAGAAGTTTGGCCAAACACCACTTTAATAAATATAACCTTACTGTTCAAACTACAGTACAAATTGCTATCGTTAAAAAATGTAGGTCCCACATTTCCAATCGGCATAAAGACCCACCACTATCTATATATTATTAAAAGCTGAAGAAAAAGACACCACATTAAGCCAAGTGTCATAAGTAAATCTTGACATGTGTATAATTAGTTAATACTAGTTATTAATTATTATGTTTTTGAATTAAAAATAATTAAATGGTAAAAGGTATATATATACATATTTATTGAGGAGTCCTAAAACCATGCATCCATAATTCAAGGTACATTTAGGATTTTTTTATGTTATAATTTATATTTATCTAAAAAAAACTGAAAATAAAAAAACACAAAAAATATAGCCAAACAACTTCCATTTTTTCTCCTTAACTCTTAGCATTAATATTTATCCATTTGTTATATACTAAGATTAAACTCACTTAAGAATATAATAAGGAATAGTTATAAAATCCCTAGAAACCATCTAATTAAGCCTAAAATCCTTCAAACTGGAGATATTTGAAAGAATAATGTATAATTGTTGTCATAGTTGTTTAGTGACTTTAGCCATTTTATTTTAAAACAATCATACATATATAGGAAATATATTTTTTAAACCCATTCTATTTCAAATTTAATTTTAAATTTGAGTTTATCCAGCTTTTTTTAATCTATCTATATTTATTTAAATTTGCATTCAGATATACAAATTAAAAACTTTAAAAATCACGTTTGGAGCAGCAGTTGCAACAAAAGCAGAAACTTAAAACCACCAACTATACTCCCACTTCCTCAATTCTCTCAATTGCACTTAACACATCTATGTATACATTCATAGATTCAAGGATAAATGACATTTTTTTCATCTTAAAAATAGAACAACACAATGAACAAGGAAGAGAGAAATACCCACACCAAACACATATAGAAGAATAACTATACAAAGCACAAGTTCACCTGCACAAAATTATAGCCCCTCATGTCATGTCGCCATAGCTTTATCCGACAACAACACTGTTAACAAACAAAAATAATTTAAGTGTTTAGCCTAAGTCACTGACAGCCGAATTATTCAGGAGCCGAAACTCCTAACCCTCGACGACAAGAGCTCCATCGACTACTAAGGTATTTTAGCCGAAGCTATCAATTAGAGGTATGACTTTGGAGTCACTCAAACGCAGACGCCTCAACGTTCAAATCAAAAGGATTTTCACCCCCCAAAAGCGGTAACGACCAACAACAACTAAATGGAAGAGCCATTATCCGAGCAAGAGGAGAGAGGGAGAGAAAATTGGCACCACCTCCCCCATAGTCAGTCGTGGTACTTAGTGGGTTATTTGACGGCCGACATGGGGGCACATTTTGTACAATTTTTTTTTCTTTTTGTACTAACAATACTCATTCTTTGTACATATTATAGACACAGAATTCAAATCAAATCAAATATTTTATCTATCTTTACTTTATTTTTTACTTTACTCGGTTGTATTCATGTTTTATTACCCCTTAGTTTAATCACACCATCCTAAAGCTTTCTGGAGTAGTTGGAATTGCTGGAAATTAATGTTCCGTTTCCAGCTCAAATCGCTTGAGTTAAGGAATCAATTTGTCTCCCGATTTCATCAGTCAATAAAATGCAGAAGTAAAACATCGGGGCGAGAACAAATATGGCACGCCCAGTGGGACCATAGGTGAATTAATAGTGAAGTTTGATTCTACAGGTCAGGATCATTCTTGGTGTATGCGCCTAAAGTCCGGTAAGAAAATAAACATCGAGTCCAGCCCAAATCGCTTGAGTTAAGGAATCAATTGGTCTCCCGATTTCATCAGTCGATAAAATGCAGGAGTAAAACATCGGGGCGAGAACAAATATGGCACGCCCAGTGGGACCATAGGTGAATTAATAGTAAAGTTTGATTCTACAGGTCATGATCATTCTTGGTGTATGCGCCTAAGGTCTAGTAAGAAAATAAACCTCGAGTCCAGCCCAAATCGCTTGAGTTAAGGAATCAATTTGTCTCCCGATTTCATCAGTTGATAAAATGCAGGAGTAAAACATCGTGGCGAGAAAAAATATGGCACGCCCAGTGGGACCATAGGTGAATTAATAGCGAAGTTTGATTCTACATGTCAGGATCATTCTTGGTGTATGCGCCTAAGGTCCGGTAAGAAAATAAACCTCGAGTCCAGTACACATCCTAGACAAAATCCTCCTAGAAGGAACAACGAACTGACACCCTCCTCGGGTATGCCTACATCGGTGGATATCCATCCATTTCCTCCATCAACCCAGGTAGTGGATGACTCTGGTCAATCTGAAGGTCCAACCATAATGACCACGTCTTTTATTAGATAACAGATTGACTTGGGCATTCACGACATTATGTACTAAGTTTCTAAACAATTGGCTGACATTGTGAAGTCGATGGTGCATAATGAGGTTTAGCAGGCGAGGGAGATGGAAGCCAACCGAATGCACCCCGGGGAATGTTCATCTAGTTCTGTCATCCCTTTGGCGGGTGGTGTTGTTCAACATGAGACCGTGACTCCTGGTATTGTCGTTCGTCATGCCTTACTTTTTCACGAACGACCCTACGATGCAGACGAACAATGTTAGCTAACCGAATTGGCAGTCGATGGGCCCTGTCTATGACTTAGCTTGACTATTTGGTGACACTATTTACAGTGGGTTACCATTACATCAATTATTGTCGGTACCAAATCCATACCTTTTAGGTGGCGTAAACTTTCTAAGGACGACCGACGCCCGAGGAGAGCAACCATGGAACCCTGTTTCACTTTATCCTCAGGTTCCGTTAACCGTTCTACGAGCTCAGATTGCGGGCTTTGGTGGTCATTATTCCCAATATCAACAATAGGGCATCACCCCACTTATTGGTAATGGACATCAAACTACAGAATGGACGCCGCCAGTGCAAACGCCTACCAGCCGAATCCAGTTGAGAATTGGCAGGGGACGTCGCAACTGATAAACTTGGAGATTATTGGCAATACCATGCGGAAGTACTTTGGCATCCAACTGAAAACTTTATACAGGCCTGTCTACCCTAACCTGATTGGGTATATCGGATAACACCTTTACTGGGGCTTTAAAACAATAGAATTTGCCGTCTTTTCTGGCGATGATGTCAAATCCACTATCGAGCACATCGGTAGATTTACTGCCCAATGTGGCGAAGCTGGCCAGAATGAGTACCACAAGTTGCAATTATTCCCTCTCTCTCTAACGGGAACAACCTTCGCATGATACTCCTCTTTGGCTCCAGATTCCGTGCAAAGCTAGGCCGATATGGATGAATGCTTCCATGATAGGTTCTATTAGCCCTAACCTCATGTTACCGTGACTGATCTAACGAATCTCAAGAAGTAGGTCGATAAGCCGACTGCCAATTTTATTGAGAGATTCAGGAAGAAGGTTGAGAAATGCACTGTACACTTCCCTGAATCTGAGTGTGCCCACATGATAATCAACAATATGCACCCTCAGTTGAAGGAGAAGTTGGTGGGACAACCCTGTTCTGACCTAAGTTAGTTAGCTATAAAGGCTAGCAAAAATAATGCAATACGTCCAGGAACATGAGCGAAGGCGAACTAACCAAAATTGTGGCTCCCACTTGGTATCCATCATTGAAGCAGATGAGTCTGACTCAGAGTCAGCTAACTACACGACATATGCAATGGTGGTCGATATTGTTAGGGGTAAGGTCTACTCTTTCCCAGCCTTGAAAGTCGTCAAAGGCAAGGAAACAAGTTCAACCGATGACAGTGTCATTTACTTGTTTGATATCAGAAAAGCATATTAGATATTTGATCATCTTCTCAAAGACAAAAAGATTTGACTGCCCACATATTCCCACCAGTCAAGGAACTCAAAGATAAGAAGTACTGCAAGTGGTATAATGCATACAATCACTCTACTTCTAACTGTATGGTCTTCAGAAAAGCAATCCATAATGACATCAGAGAGGGGAGGTTCAAGCTAGCCGATAAGGGTGTGGATAAAATATCTATTGATACCAACCCCTTTCCCGCAGTACCAGTATCCATGGTGTCTTTCGCTAGACCCGAAGAATACGAGGACACTAAAGGGAAACGACCGATGAAAAGGATATGAGTACCTAAGAAACCCACAGAAGGGGAGAAGGTCACAAGGACTTTCATGTTTGACCGGCTAGGCAGCTCACATGACACTCGTGATAACAGGCAACCAGCTACGGTATGTTTTCTAGACCGCTCCAAAGATGCGAGAGACTTTGAACTAGAACTTCATTAGCAAACCATGAGGTTCAGAATGATCCATATATACGCCAGGCACATACTTGGGAGGAAAGTACAGATGCCAACCAATTGGCAGCCGAGCAAGCCTCAGATAAATGAAGAACCGCTCTCTAAAACCAAATAGAGGGTAGTTGAGTTTAACGTGAATGAGGTTGTTTCATCCTTACACATCATATCAATAAATAAGGATCAGACAAGACCCTGAAGAGTGTTTAAACTAGCCGCCAATACTGAGGAAGGGAAGTGGTCCATCAATCAGACTCTCGGAAATAATGAGGCACCACCGAGAGTCGCATCCAGAACCTAGAAGAGAAGAATGCAACGTTTCAAGGCCTTGCGTAAGATGCAACATACATTGCATCTAATCTCTAAGACCAAGCCAGCCAAAAATCAGGAGATTCTTGAGTCTGCCGTAGCCGAAGCTATCGAGTAGTCATTTGGCTCATGTGCTTCAGGGGTAATGTCGTCTGAATAAGGGATGTCGAGTCAACAAGATTTGGGTAAATAGCCTACCAAAAACCCTACAGAAGAACCCCAACAAGAGAATGTGGCTCCTACAACCGTCACGGGGTAATATTTCTGCAATCTTACCATGCAAGGATTTGAAAACAAAACATCAGCTGAAACACGACTTACCTCAGAAGGTCTAAATGGTTTAGGAAAACCAAATTATATGTGACTTGTGGCACCGGCTAACTGCCCTAAGTTCTGAGGCAAGAATAGCTGAGGCATCATAAGTAGGGAGCCATAATGATGAACCAATGCCTGAAGCTGAGAAAATCGAGTTGCCGATGGAACTTGAATAACTCATAAGAATGGTGTCGCCTAATTTTGAGGCTCAGCATCCCTTGAGAGATATCAACCTATGAACCAAAGAAATCCCTCAGCTGACACATATTAGTGGTTTGTTGAAGGATGAAGACAAACAAAGCTTACAATCCTTCTTTTGCAGTATAAAGACTGTTTCACATGAGATTATCATGAGATGTCTGGGTTGGTACGAACTTTGGTAGAACATAGGTTGCCAATCAATGAGGGTTTCAAACCCACAAACAACCACCAGGAGATATCACCCTCAGCTAATGTCTCATATAAAAAGCTGAGATTGAACAACTACTGAAGGTCGGATTTATCAGAACGGCTAGGTATGTGGAATGGTTGGAAAATATTGTGTCAGTCAAGAAGAAGAATGGCAAAGTTCGGGTATATATCGACTACAGAAACCTAAACCTAGCCTCTCCCAAAGATGAATATGTCATGCCTATAGCCGATATGTTAGGTGATGCGGCAGCCGCTAATGGCGTGTTGACATTCATAGACGGATATGCCGGCTATAATCAGATACTAGTAGCCGATGAGGATATACACAAGACTTATTTTAGATGTCCAGGAGCCTTAGGCATTTACGAGTGGATAGTTATGTCGTTCGGTTTGAAGAACTCTAGTGCCACTTATCAGAGGGCAGGGAACACCATCTTTAATGATCTAATCGGCAAGACTATGGAGGTCTACATTGATGATGTGGTGGTGAGGTCTAAGGACTTCAAATATCATTTAGACGATCTGGAACAAGCATTAAAAAGAATGAGGTTTTCATAACCTTAAAATGAATCCAGCCAAGTGCATATTCGGAGTATCGGCTAGCAAGATTCTTGTATACAAGAAAGGTATTGTGATAGACCACAACAAGGCCCGGGAAATAATGAAATCGACACCACCCAGGACAAAGAAGGAGTTACAAAGCTTATTAGGAAAAGTCAACTTCCTAAGAAGGTTCATATCTAATTCGGCTAGCAAAATGAAGGCGTTCTCGCCTTTGCTTAAGCTTAAAGAGTCAAAAGAACTGGTATGGGGTCCATAACAACAAGAGGCATTCGACCAAATTAAAAAGGCCCTAGCAACACCTTCTGTGTTGGTGCCTCCCATACCAGGGAAATAGTTGAAATTGTATATCTCAGTCGTCGAGTCATCTATCGGCTGCCTATTAGCACATGATGATGGAACCGAAAGGGCGGTGTACTACCTTAGCTGAATGTTGAACGAAGCTAAAACTAGATATACCCCTATAGAGAAGCTTTGTTTGACCTTATTCCATATTTGTACAAAACTTGTGTATTACCTGATGCAACATGTGGTTCATATCTTGTGCAAGATTGACATCGTCTGGTACTTTTCGCTGAATGTTGAACGAAGCTAAAACTAGATATACCCCTATAGAGAAGCTTTGTTTGTCCTTATTCCATGTTTGTACAAAACTTGTGTATTACCTGATGCAACATGTGGTTCACATCTTGTGCAAGATTGACATCGTCTGGTACTTACTGAACAGACCTATTTTACAAGGACGATTAATGAAGTGGGTGATCAAGCTCACCATATTTTCTCTCGAGTACAAGCCACTCAGAGCTGTCAAAGGCCAGACGGTGGCCGATTTTGTGGCAGACCATCCCTGTGTAGATGTGAAGGACCCATGCACCCACACTACCGTATGTATGGGCACCGTCCCTTGGATGCTGACTTTTGATGGGTTAAGACCCCAGAAAGGAGTCAGAGCTGGGATAACGATAACCGGTCCTAGAGGCGAAACACAAAGGTTCTCTTATCGGTTAGATCCTGATGTGACAAATAACAAGGCCAAATACGATGTTGTCATCATAGGACTTAAACTCCTAGTGTCTATGAAAGCAAGACACGTCAAGATTCATGGAGACTCTCAGCTGGTTATCAAGCAGCTGGCCAGGGAATATGACTGCAAGGACCCGAATTTGGTGGACCATTACGAAACGGCTAGCAGGCTACTTAGGGGGTTCACATCAACCACATTAAGTCACGTTCCCAGAGGCATGAATGTTGATGCTAACTATTTAGCATAAGAAGCTTCTAGATTTAGGAAGTCTCTACTCACTTTAGAGTATGACGAAATGCTAGCCAAAGTATTAGTCGTCGATCAAATCGACTCATGGAGGCAGTTACTAATTGACTACCTAAAAGATCCCTCTAGTTGCTAAGATATCAAGGTTAGAAGGAGAGCTTTGAAATACGTGCTCATCGACAATGACCTCTATAAAATGAGTGTGAATGGAGTACTACTCAAGTGCATTGACAAAGCAGAGGCCTAACGGGTCATGGGAGAAGTCCATGAAGGAATATGTGGGTCACACAGAGCAGGGCCAATGATGATGTGGTTGATTTACCGCCACGACTATTACTGGCCTACTATCACAACTGACTGCTTCCAGTATGCAAAGGGATGTGAGGAATGTCAGAAACATGGGACAATCCAGCGGGTACTAGCCTAGTTGTTGCACACAGTTATAAAACCTTGGCCCTTCAGAGGGTGGGCTATAGACCTCATAGGCAAAATCCACCCGCAATCGGCTAAAGGCCACAATGTCATTATCGTGGCTACCAATTATTTCACTAAGTGGGTAGAGGATCAACCGATGAAGAGGGTTCATTAGACCGATATCATTCATTTTATCCAACACTAGATCATATATGGATATTGTATCCCTGAAATAATTATGACTGATCAGGGGACGGTGTTAACTGGTTCTAAAGTGGCAGCCTTCGCTGAGAAATTCGAGATCAAAATGATCACATCCTCGCCTTAATACGCACATGCGAATAGACAAGTCAAAGCAGCCAACAAGCTTATTGTCGACATAATTAGTAAAAATATGGAGGATAAACCAAGAGTATGGCATCTCACTATGGATGAGGCCGTTTGGGCGATTAGAAATTCTAAATCTACAGCTACCGAGATGACACCTTATCGGCTAACCTACGACCAAGATGCAGTGTTGCCATTGGAAATTAATGTCAAATCCTTATGAGTGGCCAAGCAGAACTCTCTAAATTTAGAGGAGTATAAACAGACCATGTTAATGGAATTGGACGAGTTAGACGAAGATTGACTGATGGCCCTAGAGAAAATTGAAGTCGGTAAACGAAAAATAGCTAAAAAATACAACAAACATGTTAAGCCTAAAAGGTTTGCTGAAGGGGACTTGGTTTGGAAAACTGTTTTGCCGATCAGAATGAAAGATCGTAAATTCGGCAAATGGTCACCAAACTAGGAAGGACCTTTCATAGTAAGCCAATGGATCGCCGGCAACGCGTACCCGCTGATAAACATATATGACAAGGAAATGGACAAAAATATAATCGACAAGTATTTAAAAAAGTACTACCCTTTGATTTGGGGCATGCATGAATAAATGACAGCCACAGACTAACTGCCTGGTCACATAAAATAAGATAATTCCCTCCGACAGGAGATGTACGGCTAAATGACAGCCACAAACCGGCTGTCTGGTCATAATACAGAGGAAGTCATTTCTTTCACACGCCTGTGTTGTAAGGTTGGTCGCACGACTCAGGCAAAGAAACGTCATCCTGAGTGGTCAAAGATAATGACCCACCAAACCAACGAGGTTTATTTTAAAATTTCTCATGAATACCGAGAGTAATGTTGAAGTTAAAGGGTGTGATATGAATTTCCACACCCAAGTAAACCAAGCACTAAAATAGAGGCGCCACACAAACCCGAGCCCGGCATCACAACAGAGTGTGGCGGCATCAAATGGCTCGTGCGCCTCCAGTTGGCCTCTTTGACCAATTTTACTCAGGTCGACCGATCCGAACAATGAGCGACCATAGTCGGCCAAGTACAAAGGTTAGTCAAACAAATGCTACCAGTGATCCAGTCACAAGTAGAAAATCACGGTTTATCGGGCTGAGGTATTGAAGCAAGAGAGAATTGCCTCATTCCGGCCCACTGTACAGAGTTAGAACCAGCGGTTCATCAACGAAGACCAAGGTAATGGTCAGATCATTATCGACTAGAATGATTATTCGTGACCTTCGAGATAGAAAGGATGAAGCCATGGTTTCCGTTTAAGAAAAGGGTCCAGAATTAGGCAAGAAATATTCGGGAGGGATATATTTCCTTAAAAACCTGTAAAGGTGTGGCTAAGGTTAATTTATTTTAGAAAAAAAATGGACCGCCGAGAATCATCAAAGCCATTCGTGGTAATAGAAACGCCTCGTTAAAAGGGAACGCCCTCTAAAAAAGTAATCATGATTGCATGCACCAGAGACCAGACAATTGAAGTGACATATGCGGCTGTCAGACTGAACAATAGCTACTTTCGGATACATCAACTCAATAGACACTCTAGTTAATGTAGGCCGAAATTGTTAACACTCAAAAATAATTTATGTGTTTATACGAAGTCACTGACAGCCGAATTATTTAGGAGTCAAATTTACTCCTAAACATCGACGACAAGAGCTCCATCAGCTACTAAGGCATCTTAGTTGAAGCTATCAGTTAAAGGCATGACTAGGAGTCACTCAAATGCAAATGCCTCAACGACCAAGTCAAAAGGATTTCCAGACCACCAAAAGTGGTAACGACTAATAACAACTAAATGGAAGGGCCATTATCCGAGCAAGAGGCGAGAGGGCGAGAAAATCGGCACCATCTCCCCTATAGTAAGGTGTGGTACTTAGTGGGTTATTTGATGGCAGACATGGGGAGGGGTACGTTTTGTATTTTTTTTCTTTTTGTACTATAAATACTCATTCTTCGTATAGATTATAGACACAGAATCCAAATCAAAACAATTTTTTTTATCTATATTTACTTTATCCTTTACTTTACTCGGTTGTATTCATGCTTTATTACCCTTTAGTTTAATCAGACTATTCTAACGCTTTCTGGAGTAGTTGGGGAACCCATTGCTGGAAATTAGAGTTCCATTTTCAGTCCAAATCACTTGAGTTAAGGAATCAATTTGTCTCCCGATTTCATCAGTCGATAAAACGACAGAAGCAAAACATCAGGGCGAGAACAAACACCATAAGTCGAGATCGCCGCTCGAGGTTCCGTTCGTGATTCCAACGCTTTGGTACCAGTATTATTTATATCTAGATAAAATTAGTTTTGTTAATAGAATATAGTTCCACCATAGTTTTAGTTAATGTGAGCAAGTCAAAATATGTTCTAATATCCAATTTTTATGAACACAGAATTTTCTTGAAAACATACCGTTATATACACGGTTATGTTTACCATATATATCACGGTATAACAAGGAAAGTTACCATCCTTGGAACTGTGATATACATAACTGTGTATATCACGGTTTGGGAGTTCTATTTTAAATAAATATTATTGTATTTAATACCATTGTATACTTATCATAAATATAGAATTCTTGTACAAATATAATATGGTTTTGGGAATAAAATAGGAATAGGATTTTCCATATTATGAAAATTGTAAATTGTATATATACTCATTCATTAATGAAACAAGGGATTATTTCTTTCATGGTATCAGAAGTCTAGGTCTCACAAAACCTGATATTTTTCCACTTCTCACTACTCGACTTCAGAGAGTTCTTCTCAATTTTGTGGTCGGCGCCTACCTCCTTCTTCCCAAATATTCTTCTTAATCTCTACTTCTCATATTGTTCTTACATTATATCTACTTTGAATACATGTTTCATCTTACCTTTACATTTTCCAATATCAGGAATCACATCCTTATTGTTCTTGAGATGGAAAACGTCTAATATGAGATATGGATGGAATTATTCAAAATTCATGCACCTTCACATCAAGTCCTCCATCACATCATTCCCTCGACACCTGGCGTAGAGGAGGTGCCTGAACCCAAGGAAAATCCTACGTTATGGACAACACTTGATGCTACAGCTCTCCAGTGGATTTATTCTACTATTTCTAATGACCTCCTACAATGATCATTGAGCCCGACACTGGACACTTAGAATAGGTTGTGTGACATATTCCAAGATAACAAAAACTCTCGTGATGTTACTCTTGAGCAGAAATTTTCTGATGTTAACATGGAGAATTTTCTGAACGTCTCAGCCTATTGTACAAGGCTGAAGGAATTGGCAGACCAAATCCGCAACATTGGTCCACCTATCATCAATGATTGTCTTGTGCTTTAGATGGTTGCAGGCATATATGTGGCCTATAGTGGCATTGCAACTCTTCTTCGTCAAAGTGATCCTCTACCACAATTCTACCACGTCCGTTCTATGATTACGTTAGAAGAAGCCGACTTAGCTAAGAGGTGGCTACAAGTACAAATTCTATCATCATGATGACCACGTTCGATGACCCTCACTCATTCTCTGAGAATTCAGGCCAAAACCGCCACAACAGTGGTGGCAAAAAGGGGCAAAATTATAAATATGGTAAAAACCATGGTGGCAATCGCGGTGGTAATTGGTGGTGGCAGCGTCAGTGGGCCGCAGACCACCTGGTACTAGTCGTGGGCACCCTAGCCATAGAACTGGGCCAGTGGCCCTTGGCCCAACAATGGTTATTATCCACCAATCACTTATCCTGGAAATTGGGCTGCCCAGTTTCAGAACCAGGCCAGGCTCAATTTCTTGGGTCTAGCAACTGGCGGCAGGTTTCCAACTGGGTCGGGGCACAGGTAGGTGTGTTTGGGCCCCGGCTCCCACAGGAGTTTCAAGCAGTGGGTCCCACACTGACTCCGATAGATATTGAGGCCGCGATGCATACGCTTGGATTGAATCCTCCAGATATGAATTGGTACATGGACACCGGTGCGACTTCTCACATGACATCCGACCAAGGTACTCTCTCATCTTATTTCAATATGATAAAAATTGTGGCATTATTATTGGTAATGACAACTCAATTCCATTTCGTAGTTACGGTAATACCATTTTGTCTCCCCCGCATCCACCTCTTATTTTGAAAAATACCCTACATGCACCTAACTTAATTAAATATTTGGTATCTTTCAGAAAATTCATCATTGATAATTGAGTTTCTGTTAATTTTGATCTATTTGGATTTTCTGCGAAGGATTTCAAAACGGGGATACATCTCATGAGATGCAATAGTGTGGGAGATATTTATCCAATCACAACCACCACTTCCTCGAGTCAATTCATGTCATCCACCTTTGCAGCCCTAGATCCTTCATTGTGGCATGCACGTTTGGGTCATCTAGGATCGTCAATTATTTCTTCCTTGCATAAAAACAATTTTATTTCATGTAAGGGTACGAGTAGCACTCCAATTTGTAATTCCTATCCATTGGAGAAACATATTAGATTATCATTTATAGTCTCTACTTCTCATACTTTGATGTCTTTTGACATTATTCAGAGCGATTTATGGACATCTCCCGTTCTAAGTTCTATGGACCATCGTTATTATGTTCTATTTTTGGATGATTATTCTAATTTTTATGGACTTTTCCGTTAGCGAAAAAATCTCAAGTTTTTTCCACATTCTTACAATTTAGAGCACTCATTCGTACCCAATTTGAATGAAAAATAAAAAATATACAATGTCATAGTTTGTGATGACATAGTTTGTGATGACATGTATATAAAAAATATACAATGTGATAATGGAAAAGAATATGATAACGGGTTATTTCAAGATTTTGTGATGCTAATGTCATAGTTTTTTATTTCTCCTGTCCTCATACGTGCTCACAAAATGGGAAGCCGAATGAAAAATTTGTACCATTAATAATATTGTCCGAACTTTATTGGCCCATGTTTACGCCCTCATTCTTTTTGGCATCATGCTCTACAAATGGCTAATTATATTCTTAACGTACTTCCCAACAAAGGGTTGTCATTTAAATCTCCCCTAAAACTCCTCTAACATAAGGATCCGTCATATTTTCATCTTAGAGTCTTTGAGGGTTTATGTTATCTCTTTTTTCTTTCTACTACAGTAAACAAGCTTCAAGCCCGTTCTACCGCTTGTGTGTTTTTGGATTATCCGTCAAATCATTGTGGTTACAAGTATTTGATTTTTATTCTAATGAAATCATAATCAGTCGTTATGTTATTTTTTATGAAACTCAATTTTCATTTACCAATGTGTGTAGTCACGTGCCTAGCTTGTATAATTTTTTGGATGACGGGATCCCACCATATATTTTACATCATTTATTGGACCCACACTGTCCCACTGACCCACCATCAGACCCATTTTCTGCTGGCTCAACACCCTCCCAGCCCACTCCAGTTCTTCGGTCCATTCCAGTGGGCCGCCTGCCTAGTCTTCCATCTCAACCCAGTCCCAGCCACTCCCGCAACTGCTACTGTTTCGGCTATTGTTTCTCGAGTTGGACCAACAGGTCCACTACTTGCTGGCCAGTCCGTCAACCCTCCGATATTCACCCAAAATCCACCTATTTCTACCTCGAGTCAAGGGCCCGTTACTCGTAGTCAAAGGGGTATTTTTAAACCAAAAAAATATTTTAATCTAAATTCTAATGTTCTTAAATCCCTATTGCCCCATACTACAGTATCTGCATTAAATGACCCAAATTGGAAATCGGCTATAAACGATGAATATAATGTCTTTTTGAAAATAAGACGTGGGAGTTGATGTCCCGCCCTTCTGATGTTAATATTATTCGGTCTATATGGATATTTACTCATAAAAATAATTTTAACGGTTTGTTTGCGAGGCATAAGACTCATTTTGTAGGTGATGATAAAATATAGCAGGTTGGCATGGACTGTGGTGAGTTATTCAGTCTGGTTGTTAAACCAACTACCATTCACACGGTTCTCATATTAGCTCTCTCAAAATCTTGGCACATTCATCAGTTAGATGTTAAAAAATACTTTCTTGTATGGTGATCTTAAGGAGACAATCTACATACATCAGCCGTTGGGTTTTTGAGACTCCAATTATCCTCATAATATTTGTTTATTGAAGAAGTCCTTATATGGGATTAAGCAGGCCTCACGCGCTTGGTATAAGCGGTTTGCAGACTATGTGTCTACTATTGGGTTCTCTCACCGCATGTCTGATAATTCTCTGTTCATCTATCGTCGTGAGGCTTCCCTGACATATATTCTCTTAAATGTGGATGATATTATATTTATTTCTTCTTCTGATGAGTTACGCAAGTCTATTATGACACTACTCGGTTTTGAGTTTGCTATGAAAGACTTGGGGTTGTTGAGTTATTTTTGGGTATTGCTATCACTCGTCATGCATGTGGGTTATTTTTGTCGTAGAGAAAGTATGTTGCTGAGATTATTGAGAGGGTTGGTATGTCCTCATGTAAGTCTACTTCCACTCCCATTGATATTAAACCCTGTTGACACCCAATTTTGACTCTCTCGTCCAACCATTAACTATACAATTACACTAATTTTTCAAAATAATTTTAACAATTTATAAAAAAACATTGGCACCACATTTATATATGAATGCCCTAAGCATTCTCAAATATCACATACGCATTTATGAATACCCAAAGCAATTTCATAATTATTGTACATTTATTATTTTAAACGATTCTTTATAATTTAAACCCAAGTTAAAATTAATAAAGCACCTAAAGTCATATTAAGATAATTTTATAATCACCTAAACCTCACTTATTTCCCAACTAAACATCTACCCAAGCCCAATTTCCCTTTCCCTTTTAAATCCCCAAACACGTCGGCCCACTCCAACTAAGCCCAAAAGCTGTAACCCGCCGCGGCCAAATTCCCCTCAGCCCATTTCCTATTTCATCCCAACACCACCCTAAACAAAAAGAAAACCTAGCACCCTTTATGCCCTTAAACACAAAACGCAGAAGCCTAACACCCAAAGCCGCCCACCCCAAGATTTTCGCCGGAAAATTTGGGTGTAAATCGTCCTAATAATAACACCAAATTAGCCCTAAGAATAGTACCGAAATCACACCAAATCGACACCCCAAAACTTACCAAAAATGAGTTCAAAATCAGAACGAAATCGCGCAAAATTACCATAAGAATCCTACCAAAAATTATCTCAATCTTACCATAATTTGGAACCTAACATTGAGGCTATATAAGCCAAACCAATTTACAAGAATTGGATCGATCTTCCTCGTGGTCGAATACCCAGCAAAGGCATCCAAAGAAAAAAAGGTAGGCATCAATTTACATATAAAAAACCCACTAGGCAGCAATCAACATCCGAAATCAGCAAGGCAAAAGAGCACCCTTTTCATAGTCAGGATCCGTCGAACCTTAATCGCATAGCAACCAAACCACGAGTGGACCGATGACTTGATACACTACCTCGGTTCGCTGTCCGGAGAAGGTAAATCCGAATTCTTCTCGTATTTCAATTGGTTTATGTGCTATGTGTGTTTCATTGGTTTAGTTGTTTTTAGTTGTATTAGTTGGTCTTATTAATGATAAAATTTGGATATGTGTATGTATATATGTTCTAAGTTTTACTAAGTTTTTTGGTATATGTTTGAAGGATCTGCGATATCCATACACTTGTTTTTCCTGTTAACTCTAACTGAGGAGTCCCATTTCTGATGTTTGACATTACTGTTGTGGACTTTATCATGTTTTTTTTACATCCTATGGGCAATGTTATATTGAGATGTATTAATGTACTCTTGAACATCTTCAGTAGTTATAGGCTGCAAAGTGCGAGGACTAGTTTTTTTTTAGAAATTAGTTAGTCTCTATTGTAAAAGAAAGTAGTGTAAAACAGTTAAATATATTATTAACCTAAGAAGCCAAGAAAGAATAGTGGAAGACAAAGGCAGATGGCATAATATGATACAACTGGATTTTTTTTTAAAATATACTTGAGCATAATCAGAATGTATTCTATACCGCACAATGTGTATCAATGCGATGGACTATGGGTATAAATATAGTTGTTTTAGCTTACTGATTGATCTCCCTCTTAATTAAAAAAAAAACTTTTTTTCCCTCGTGGGTCTACCTATTGCCTAAAATGAAGTGGATGTGATTCAATGTCAATATTTGTGTATTAGTTGGGTTGATACTAATCCTTATCTTTTCTCTTATTTTACATGAAACACAATACATGAGAGTAAACGATCACGCCTCTTATTAAATATGAAGATCCTTGTCTTTGTTCGTCGCCGCGTCCACATCCTAAATCTCAAAACCACAGGCGGAATGACATCGCCATTCTTCGAGTCATCATGATCCTATCCCGCCCCACTTATTTGTTGTAAATTAATTTGTCTAACATTATGCTATTAGTAGAATATTTATAATAGGTAAACCTTGAATCTATAGGTCAGAAAGTAGTTTGACATTATGAAATTTGTTTTCCCCTTTAGTTAATTATTTAGCATGCTTACGTTATAATTAGACCATTTAGTAACTGTCACTCGCATAATTATTTAGGTAGTCAAGACATTATTTATTACTAAATTCTAACATGAGAAAATCATTTTTTTATAAATTCCTATTAGCACTCACATAGGAAAAATTATTTAAATCGCAAGATTGTTGGCCTAATACACATTGTCACATCCTATAAGTATATATATTTTGTCATAGTAGATTTTGCATTATTACCTCTATATTATACCTTATAGGATAATTTCGTATATTTTCTAATTACTTTATAAATGCATGTTTTCAACTAGGACTAACTTTATATATATTTTAAACAAAGTCTTATATTTTTATGTTGGTCAAAAAATACATTTTTTATACTTACAAATATCTTTTGCTTAAGTACTTTCAAAACATGCATTTGCATCTTAGCATAATAATTACCCTAGGTTTTGAACGGACAACCACAAATTAGCGGATCCTTTAGGGTGCCTAACCCCTTCCCTTCAGGATAATAAAGAACCCTTTCCCAGAATCTCATTAAGTTTGGCAGACCATTAAAATGGAGTTAATGTTGACTTTAACATAGTTAACATTTAGGTGTCCTAATTCACCCAAACTAATTAGGTGGCGACTCCGCGAACCCTCTAGCATTTTAGCACCCTTTAGCATCATCTTTGGCACCTTTTAGCATTTTATTTTCTAACATTTTATTAAGCAGGAGTTGATTATGTCGCGGTCGAAAAAGGGCGTGACAGAAATGGCGACTCCGCTGGGGACTTGAGGTTCTTGACCATAACAGGCCTAGGGTTATTATTTGACATTACTTTTGCACTTAATTTTCTTGTGTATTGTAAATTGTTTTATTTGTCACTATTGTAATTGTTATTTGTTACTGCTTTCCTTAAACTGACATTTCACTCATATTTCTTCCACTATGGAAAATTCACACTATCACACACTCACGCGCACCCGCAAATTTCTTTCAAAATATCCAAATTTTAGGAGAGTTGGCGCCTGCGCGGAGTTAAATCAGTTCGTCTGATCAGCCGCGTAGCCTTCTCACTCGAGTTTTCCGCTCGGGAACCTCGCGTCTAGTAAAGTCAAATCTTAGAAACTTAGGATAGAGCTATACCACCCCTTATTTTAAGGCATGCATGCATTTACTTTAGGTGGGTCAATCCTTGGCATTGACGCCATAATTAGGAAGACACCAAATTAGTCAACGGGTTTTCACAACCCCGCTTCCCAACAACATATTATGTGTTGCATAGTCGTGATAAACGAAATCAAGCCTAAAATTGAAATGCCTAAGTTGGGAAATGCATACTCATTTTTTGTATTATTTATTTTTAGATGGAACTTGTCCCTCAGATCAAAATGGTGAGTGGGATTCCGAGTAAATTAAGGATGTGGTGGTCAAAATTCGACTTGGGTAGTCAGATGGCAATCAGAAGGAGGTTGGGATGCCTCATCTCATTATTCGACATCTCTCCGATCGGCGTTTGGTCGAGCATTGATCGATTTTGGGACCGGATCGAGTCGTCTTCAAATTCGTGGATTTGAGATGACCCCTTAGAAGAAATCAACTATTTCACGCTTTAGCATACCATGTGAGAAAACCGGTTATTCCGCGGCGATGCGGAAAAAGCTCATCTGTTACTTGGGTTTAAAGAATACCAGAGAGTTGCGTTGCTTCGAAAACAATTGGGTTTCTCTAGACTACTTGTATGAGAGATATGGTTGTCGAGACGGATACAAATTGTTTAAGAATGAGTTTTGTTGCACTGCGGACCATTGGAGAGTTAGGCGTCCTATCGCTTTGCTATGGCTTTCCTAGGGACTCTTTTATTTCCACTCGAGCATGGAAGGATTAGTACATGCATATGTTCAGTAGTTAGAGCAGTGTTCGACGAAGTTGGTGACAAACGGCTCACTTTGACGCCCATGATCTTGGTAGAACTGTTTAGAGCCTTGAACAAATGCAAAAGGGGTGAATCGAGCTTCTTTGAAGGTAGTAATCTTATCTTACATATGTGGGCAGTAGAGAATTTCTATCAGCGTTCAAATATAACCGATGTATGCCACAACGCAGACAACAAGATCTCCACCTTCTATGAAAGAACAAAGCGTTATGTGTCACCAGTCGACACAGAAGATTGGTACAAGTACTTAGCATCTCGCAGTAGCAGTCAGATTCAATGGAAGTATCTGTTGCTTCATATCGTCAAGAGGGTCTACTTGAGACATAAGGGACTTTATTACATCAGACTTATAGGTCTAAAGGGACTCCAACCATATGCTCCATTACGTGTGCTCCGACAGTTTGGCCATGCGCAAGTAATTCCTCTCATAGCTGACATGAGAGCCTCTGAAATCCAGTTCGGACCGGAATTCATCGTTCCCGAAGCCAAGCAGATCCTTTATGAATGGTATCATATTGATCAAATGGAAGTTGGGAAGGACCAAGCAGGGGTCTCCACAAAGTATCAAGCATGGTTTCTAGACCGCACAAAATATAGTTCAGAAGGGGAGCAAGGCATTGAAGACATTGGTGCAAGGAACAGAATAAAGGATAGTCAACTCAAAGAGAAGGTCATCACTCCAGACATGTGGGTCCTGATGCACGATGCGATCTGATGACTTGGAGCAGCGGGGCTATAAGAAGAATGCCTAAGCTTCACCATCACATCGGCGACTTAGTTATAGGCATTTAGTTTAAAACTTTCGTTGTTCTTATTATTATTTCAATAAATTGCAACTTATTCCCGACTAAAGCATTTCAATCTAAGGGCATGTATTTTATTATCATGATCTTGCATATGTGACGTTTAGGCCTACCTCTGGCATAAATGGGTCCCCATGCATGATTAGGGCTCACTTACAGCGTGACAATTTATGTGCAACATATACTTGCTAATTGTTATTCACCTTTGCAAAATCACGTGCTAACGCAGTTTGTTGCATTTTTTAGAAGGATTTATTACTTTCCCAAAAAGATCGGTTCGTATTTGATTCAGCAATGTCAGAGCATCAACACTTTACCAGGTCCAAGGCACGAAATGATGACATGATTGGCTTGGGGGCATCTGAGCCAAATGGTGCGGAATTATTCTGTCGGTAAAGCGAAACTTGAAGGGAGAAATGTCACTAGTCAAGAAGAATGCATCGATGCGACTACTCTGACAAATTGTCGATATGCAGGTTGAGATGGAAAGACTGCGGAATCTGACAAACTTATCCATTAGTTTGAATACCCCTATAACAGAACAAAGGTCCACTACCTCATAAACTATCCCGGATCGACCTCCGCCACCACATATCTCTCAAAACTCCTCACAAAAAATGCCGGTTACCGATTCATGTCAAACTATCCCTCGCCCAGCCAATCCTCAACCCCACCCTCAAAATGATCCTCTTACTACCTATATATCTCAGCCCCCGCCTACTTACTTCACCCCAATCAACACGAATTTCCAAACTACCCAATACCCACACACCATACCTATTACCAGCCCCAACAAACAACCCAGACCACCAGCATACGCAGCAGAAACCCAGCCTTTTACCATCCCTGTGCTTCCCCAAGAAATAGATCATTACGAAGAAATTAAGAGAGAAACTCGAGCCAAAATGGACGAGGACGTGGCCAAAGAGATTCATAGCTTAAAAGAAGTTGTCCGGAGCATGCGGTCGGATAAGGGTCATGAAGGATTAGATTATGAGGATCTTTGCATGCATCCAGATGTGGAGCTACCTGTGGGGTACAAGGTGCCCAAGTTTGACTTATTCGATGGGAAGGGGAACCCCCGTGCACATTTGAGGTCATATTGTGACAAGCTGATCGGAGTGGGAAAGAACTCAGCAATCGTTATGAAGTTATTCATTCGAAGTTTGACCGGCGAGACATTAGATTGGTATACTAGCCAAGACCCGCGGAAATGGCATAGCTGGAATACATTGGCCCAAGACTTTGTGGAGCGATTCTGGTTCAATACAGAAACCGTTGTAGACAGGTTTTATTTGATGAAGTTAGAAAAGAAGTCTACCGAGACGTTCAGAGAGTACGCCATGAGATGACGTTTAGAAGCAGCAAAGGTACAACCACCCATGGCGGAGAGTGAGATAACCACTATATTTGTACAATCTTTGAATGACACAACCTACTATGAGCGAATGATAAGCGTCATCAGACGAAATTTTGCAGAAGTTGTCAGAATGGGAGACTTCGTGGAGGAAGGTATTAAAACTGGTAGGATTACGAATTTGGCAGCGTTGCAGGCAACTAATAAGGCAATTCAGTCAGGGATGATCGGGGGTACTTCACAAAAAAAGAAAGAGACAGTTTCCCCTTCTATGTTCATACAAGAACGTAAACCCGAAGCATTTATAACATACCAAAACCCATCCTATCAAACCCCATACTACCACACAAGTAACCAAAACTTCACACCTCACTATACACCTGCCCCACACCTCAACTACCACACACAACCTATATATAATGCTTCCCAAGCACCCATTTATCCTGCCCCGCATCGACCCACCCATCAAGCCCACCAACAAAATAGAACACCCAATGCACCCAGACCAAACACAAATTTTAAAGGAAGACCACCCAAATTTCGCACCCCGTTGGCCGAACCCATACCTCAAGTATACGAAAGGTGCGGTGCGGGCTTAATCAGCCGATTAGGAAGGATTCTAACCCTATCCCGAGGTGGTATGATGAGAGTAAGCGTTGCGCATATCACTCCAATAGCCCTGGACACGATACTGAAAGTTTCCACTCCCTTAGGGACATATCGAGGAGTTGATTAAAGAAGGAGTAATTCAGCTAAGAGATCCGGCCCCAAACGTGCATGATAACCCCTTGCCAAACCATGACAATGCCAATGTGCACTTGATAACTTTAGATGAGGAGTACAACTTGGAGGGAACCATCCGATCAGTTCGAAGTGAAGGAAAAACTGAACCTTTTGCTTTTGTCGCCCCTGTTGCCAATATTCGAAAGAAAGCGGTATTTGAGCTGGAAAGGGCGCCGCCGAAACATAATGGTTCAATCATAGTTGCTCAGATGCCCTGCTGGGAGCCGCCAATCAGAGTAGATTGCAGAGAAATTGGGAAGCAAGCCATAGAAGTCACCCCTGCAGGTATAACCAGGTCAAAGAGATATTACGCGCCTGTAGAGGCAGTCAGAGAGGCACCACAAAAGAAACCTGTGACAGAGGCCGAAGTTGAGGAGTTTTGGAGGAAGATGCCCACTAAGGAATATTCTGTCGTGGAGCAGTTAAAGTAAATGTCAGCACATATCTCTCTATTTTCACTGTTAATGCATTCGGTTCCATACAGGGTTGCGTCATTGGAAGTACTGAAAGATGCATATGTTCCAGAGGGTACAACAGGCGAGAACTTGACAGCCTTAGTCGGACAAGTGCTAGAGGCCCGCCGAATCGCCTTTCATGATGACGAGTTGCCTGTTTGGGGTGTCGGACACAATCTTGCATTGAATATCACCATCCAGATCGCGAACAAGATTGTTTCAACAGTGCTGATTGACGGAGGCTCGACCGTCAATATTTGTCCCATGTCGACGCTGCTGAAATTGGGGACAGACTGTAGGAGAATTCATAAAAGTCATATCAGGGTCAAAAGTTTCGACGGAGTCCATAGGGGTGTCGAAGGCGAAGTTGATCTCACGCTGCTAATCGGACCTGCAGAATTCATTGTGGAGTTTCAAGTATTGGATATTGCCACATGTTACAATCTGTTGATATGAAGGTCGTGGATTCACGAAGCTAGTGCAGTCCCGTCCACCCTGCACCAGCGCCTGAAGTTTATATAGAATCACCGCGATGTGGTAGTACTGGGGGATAAAAAGAGAAACACCAACACCGATTTTGCAGTCCCTGTCATAGAGGACATAAGACAGTTGGATGGTTCAGTCTTTCATGTTAACGAGATTAAGAGCACCAGCAGGGCCAGACCGTTGCAGCTGCCACGTTCTCTCACAATGGTAGCCAAGGAAATGCTAAGAAACGGGTTCGAGCCCGACATAGGTCTTGGATCTGGTATGAAAGGGATCACAGAGCCGATCCAGTTGTCTGGGAAGAAGGACACTTTTGGTTTGGAGTACCAGCCCACCTTGAAGGATTTAGCGATAGCGAGCTTCCAGAAAAAGGAGACATTCCCTTGCCCATGCCCATTCCGCCCCTGAGTCAGTCATTCGTCAAAGCCCGCACCATCCAGATACTGAAAGAAGAGGATCCAGAGGATCTTACAGCAGGATTCCAGAATCTGTTCGTAGGTGAAGATGAAGCAGAATGTTGTGTGATTCCAGAGGATCACGAGGAAGACCCCACCATTTGGGATGCAGAGCATGGATACAACCTGAATAATTGGACTTGCACCCCTGTCCTGACCTTCCGAGGAGCTTGGTAGAGTTTATGATAGTTCTAGCGATGTGCCTCTAAATTAAAAAAAAAACAGACTTTTATTTATGTTTCTTTAATATGTTTTTAACCTCATATTTTGCTCTCATCATAAATTCTAGGATATGTTTGCAGCTTTAAACTTGCTTGTGTTAAATTAAATTTTATGCATTTTTCTTTCAGCGATCATATTAGTAAACCTGTCAATAATGCGAATATGACATGTAATGAAACCAGCGAACAAAGCTCAAATGGCGAGCATAACCCCGAGAAACAGGAAGAATGTCCACAATCAGAGCTTGGTCAAGAGCTGGAAAACTTTGAGAATAGGCCCAAACAAAATTTAGAAGAAACTGAGTTGATAAACTTAGGCGATGAGGAAATTGTAAAAGAGACTAGGGTCAGCGTCCACCTAAGCGTCACACAGAAGAAAGAGTTGATTGATCTCCTGAAGCAATACACCGACGTATTCGCTTGGTCGTATGACGACATGCCAGGGTTGAGTACGGATATCGTCGCACACAAGTTGCCTATCGAGCCATCTTACTTTCCTATAAAACAAAGGCCAAGAAAGATCAAACCGGACATGAGTTTGAAAGTCAAAGAGGAAGTATCTAAGCAGTTCGACACAAAGGTAATTTGAGTCGCAAAGTACCCTACTTGGTTAGCAAATATTGTGCCGGTAAAGAAGAAGGATGTAAGGGTCAGAGTCTGTGTGGATTATAGAGACCTCAACAGAGTTAGCCCGAATGATGACTTTCCTCTTCCAAACATTCATATACTCATCGACAATTGTGCAAAACATGAACTACAGTCGTTCGTCGATTGCTTTGCTGGTTATCATCAGATCCTGATGGCAGAGGAGGACGCAGAAAAGACAGCATTCACTACCCCGTGGGGGGTGTATTATTATCGAGTAATGTCGTTTGGTCTCAAGAACACGGGCGCTACATACATGAGAGCCATGACTACCATCTTTCACGACATGATCCATAAGGAAATTGAAGTCTATGTGGATGATGTTATCATCAAGTCGCGAAGAGAGGAAGGCCATTTGGCAAACTTGAAGAAGTTCTTTGAGCGGCTAAGACGGTATAATCAAATCAACTCGCAAAGTGTGCATTGGCGTCCTGGCCGGGAAGTCATGGGTTTTATAGTGAGTAGAAGAGGGATTGAGCTGGACCCTTCGAAAATAAAAGCCATCCAAGATTTACCTCCTCCGAAAAGCAGAAAAGATGTGATGAGCTTCCTTGGTCGTCTCAACTACATCAGCAGGTTCATAGCTCAGTCCACCGTGATATGCGAGCCGATATTCAAATTGTTGAAGAAGGATGCCGCTACCAAATGGACAACAGATTGTCAGTAGGCTTTTGATAGAATCAAAGAGTACTTGTCTAATCCGCCAGTTTTAGTACCGCCAGAACTTGGGAGGCCTTTGTTACTCTATTTGACCGTATTAGAAAATGCTTTTGGATGCGTGTTGGGGCAACACGATGAAACAGGGAAAAAAAGCAGGACATATATTATCTAAGTAAGAAGTTCACGGTGTATGAAGCTCGCTACACTCTACTGGAACGTACTTGTTGCGCATTAACTTGGGTTGCCCAAAAATTCAGACATTATCTATCAGCATACACCACTTACCTTATTTCGAGGATGGACCCGCTTAACTATATCCTTCAGAAGCCCATGCCCACTGGAAAACTAGCAAAATGGCAAATTATGCTGAGCGAGTTTGATATCGTATACGTCACACAGAAAGCCATAAAAGGACAGGCACTAGCTGACCATCTTACTGAGAACCCGGTCGATGAGGAATATGAGCCCATACGAACCTATTTCCCTGATGAAGAGGTATTGTTTGTCGGAGAAGATATTTCGGAGGATTACCCAGGTTGGAGAATGTTCTTCGATGGAGCGACAAACTTTAAGGGAGTTGGCATTGGAGCAGTTTTGGTTTTGAATCAAGATACAGGTCTCCGGAAGCTGATTTCCGTGCACCAACAATATGGCAGAATATGAAGCTTGCATATTGGGACTCAAAATGGCCGTAGATATGAATATACAAGATTTACTGGTCATAGGTGATTCAGACTTGCTGATCCATCAAGTACATGGTGAATGAGCAACCAAGAATATGAAGATACTCCCCTACCTGCATTGCGTGAAGGAACTACAGAAGAAGTTCAATAATATAGAATTTAAGCATGTCCCAAGGATCTAGAATGAATTCGCTGATGCATTGGCAACCTTATCCTCCATGATTCAACATCCGGACAAGAATTACATCGATCCGATCACAGTGAGTGTGCTGGAACAAACTGCTTATTGCTCTCATATAGATGAAGAAATAGACGGGAATCCTTGGTACCATGACATCAAAATATACCTCAAGGCAGGAGAGTATCCGGAAGGCATAACCAATATTCAGAAGAAAACACTTCGAAGATTAGCAAACCATTTCTTTTTGAATGGGGAGGTTGTATACCGAAGGACTCCAGATCTGGGCTTATTGAGATGTGTCGACGCTCAAGAGGCGAGCAAGCTAGTAGAAGAGATACATGGAGGGACATGTGGACCTCATATGAATGGCTTCACTTTGGAAAAAAAGATTCTGCGAGAAGGTTATTTTTGGATGACGATGGAAACAGATTGTATCCGCTTTGTGCAGAAATGTCATCAGTGCCAGATTCATGGGGATTTGATTCGAGTACCTCCGAACGAACTTAATGTGACAAGTTCTTCTTGGCCATTCGCAGCCTGGGGCATGGATGCCATCGGCCCTATCGAACCCGCTGCCTCAAACGGGCACAGATTCATCCTCGTAACAATTGACTATTTCACTAAGGGGGTAGAAGCATCATCACACAGATCAGTGACGAAGAAAGTAGTAGTCGACTTTGTTCGCAACAACATCATCTGCAGATTTGGCGTTCCTGAGTCTATCATCACAGACAACGGATCCAACCTCAACAGTGGCCTAATGCAGGACATGTGCGAGAAGTTCAAGATTATTCACCGCAATTCCACCCCATATCGCCCGCAAATGAATGACGCAGTCGAAGCAACTACTAAGAATATCAAGAGGATCTTGCGCAAGATGATTAGCAACTATAAACATTGGCATGAGCACTTACCTTCGCACTTCTGGGTTACCGCACTACTATTAGGACCTCTACCGGTGCGACACCGTAACTTTTGGTCTATGGAACAGAAGTTGTGCTACCAGCAGAGGTGGAAATACCATCGTTGAGAATTATCCAAGAAGCCGAGTTGAGCGAAGCCGAGTGGATACAAGATCGGTGTAAACAACTGATGCTGATTGATGAAAAGATGTTGAATGCAGTCTGTCATGGGCAGCTTTATCAGAACAGAATGGCTAGAGCTTTTCACAGGAAAGTAAGGCTAAGGTTATTCAAACCGGGACAATTAGTTTTGAAACGCATATTTCCGAATCAAAGCGAAGCTAAAGGAAAGTTCGTACCCAATTGGCGGATACGTAGGCGGCCTAAATCGGCTTCGGTCACACCATTAGAAATCTTCTCATTGGCTCGCGTGCGACAGAATGCGTTTGATTGTCCCGAAAAGAGATATGAGTGATTTCCGCCAGAGTTAAGTTTTGTCCACGCGTCTCGCATAACGAAACGGGGAAAATTTTGAAAAACGCACCGTGAAGAGATCATAATAAGGATTCCAAAAAAATGTTCGTTTGGTCAGAATACATGTCATATTCGGCAAATTCGACAAGACTTTTATACTTTATAAGAATGTCATATAAATGTTTATTCTAAAAGATGTTTTGTGCACACCTCACGAAAACGTTTTCTTTTGAAAATACTTTTGGGACACGCTACGTCAAATTTTTTGCTACCAAACATCTCAACGAGATCAGGCAGGGGTTACAGGTCCAAACAAATCAGGCAAACGAGCAGAAACATCGAGGCCGCATAATTAATACGAATCGACACCCCCCCAAACTCACAAGTTTTCTTTGATTACAGATTATTTCCCATTAGTAGAAGCAGAAACAACAGCAAAATTTGGGCGAAACGATATCAGCAATCAGCAATTGCGATTCAAAGATTCGTAACATCCGATGAAGTCCGCGGGGACTACATCAAGAATCGATGTCGCAGATTCAAAGAAGCATTCACAGCATCCAGCAAGTCCGTGCAGGGACTACATCAGCAATCGCAGCATTCGACAAGTCCGTGCAGAGACTACATCAGCACTCACAGTATTCAGCAAGCATTCGCAACATCCGACAAGTCCGTGCAGAGACTACATCAACATCAATAACACTCAGCAAACATTCACAGTATCCAGCAAGTCCGTGCAGAGACTACATCAGCACTCACAGTATTCAGCAAGCATTCACAACATTCGGCAAGTCCGTGCAGAAACTACATCAGCATCGCAACATTCAGCAAACATTTGCAGCATCCAGCAAGTCCACACAGAGACCGCATCAGCATTCGCAGCATTCAGCAAGCATTCACCACACTCAACACGCTTGTGCAAGGATGAAATCTAGGCATTTGTAGCATCACATCCACACACCCGTCATCACGTTTTACAGAATAACGTTTCTACTCATACAATTACATTGCTCATAAATTCATGCGTTATTATTTTTGCCTTAACAGTTATGCACTAACCTTTTGCTTAAGTTGTAGCATGCAGGAGCAGGAGCACATCGTGAATTTTCTCTTACAGCGAACCGGGACAATTTGTTGGGGGGTCAACCTTCCCAACAAATGGCAGAAGCGGCCTCGAGCGTCGGTCCACTCATCCCACATCATCAATAAACCAGCATCATCATAAGTCGATACCGGTACACCCCTAAGTTCAAGCCAGTTTATTTTTATTTTTTAACATCACGTCGACCCAGTGTCGTCATCACACGACACTGGGATAAATTTTGAGTCCGCGTCAGCCCTCCTTAGTGTTTGATCATAGTAGCCCAGTGTCGTCATAACTCGACACTGGACAAAATTTTAAAATTGCGTCAGCCTTGTCTTAATTGCCCAGCATTTTTTTTAATTCTGAGGATCGAGACAAAATTGGCTATAAGTCAACGTCTTTGTCCGAAGACTCTTCCATCATCTCCATACAAAGAGGGACAAGTTGTTGACACCCAATTTTGACCCTCTCGTCCAACCATTAACTATACAATTACACTAATTTTTCAAAATAATTTTAACAATTTATAAAAAAAACATTGGCACCACATTTATATATAAATGCCCTAAGCATTCTCAAATATCACATCCGCATTTATGAATACCCAAAGCAATTTCATAATTGTTGTTTGCAATTTAAACCCCCATTAAATTAACTTAACACCGCAAAATAATTTTAAATAATGCACAATAAATAAGATTTTAATAACAGCGTCGCATTTATAAAGCATTAAACACTAATTAATAGCACGTCCACATTTATTATTTTAAACGATTTTTTATAATTTAAACCCAAGTTAAAATTAATAAAACACCTAAAGTCATATTAAGATAATTTTATAATCACCTAAACCTCACTTATTTCCCAACTAAACATCTACCCAAGCCCAATTTCCCTTTCCCTTTTAAATCCCCAAACACGTGGGCCCACTCCAATTAAGCCCAAAAACTGTAACCCGCCGCGGCCCAATTCCCCTCAGCTCATTTTCTATTTCATCCCAACACCACCCTAAACAAAAAGAAAACCTAGCACCCTTTAAGCCCTTAAACACAAAACGTGTTTAACACCTATGCCACCCCAAGATTTTCGCCGGAAAATTTGGGTGTAAATCGTCCTAATAATAACACCAAATCAGCCCTAAGAATAGTACCGAAATCACACCAAATCGAAACCCCAAAACTTACCAAAAATGAATTCAAAATCAGAACGAAATCGCGCAAAATTACCATAAGAATCCTACCCAAAATTATCTCAATCTTACCATAATTTGGAACCCAACGTTGAGGCTATATAAGCCAACCCAATTTACAAGAATTGGATCGATCTTCCTCACGGTCGAATACCCAGCAAAGGCATCCAAAGAAAAAAAAGTAGGCATCAATTTACATATAAAAAAACCACTAGGCAGCTATCAACATCCGAAATCGGCAAGGCAAAAGAACACCCTTTTCATAGTGAGGATCCGTCGAACCTTAATCGCATAGCAACCAAATTCTGAGTGGACCGATGACTTGATACGCTACCTCAGTTCGCTGTCCGGAGAAGGTAAACCCGAATTCTTCTCGTATTTCAATTGGTTTATGTGCTATGTGTGTTTCATCGGTTTAGTTGTTTTTAGTTGTATTAGTTGGTCTTATTAATGATAAAATTTGGATATGGGTGTGTATATTTGTTCAAAGTTTTACTAAGCTTTTTGGTATATGTTTGAAGGATCTACGATATCCATACACTTGTTTTTCCTGTTAACTCTAACTTAGGAGTCCAATTTCTGATGTTTGACATTACTGCTGTGGACTTTATCATTTTTTTTACATCCTGTGGGCAATGTTAGACTGAGATGTATTAATGTACTCTTGAACATCTTCAGTAGTTATAGACTGCAAAGTGCGAGGACTAGTTTTTTTTTTAGAAATTAGTTACTCTCTATTGTAAAAGAAAGTAGTGTAAAACAGTTAAATATATTATTAACCTAAGAAGCCAAGAAAGAATAGTGGAAGACAAAGGTAGATGACATAATATGGTACAATTGGATTTTTTTTTTAAAATATACTTGAGCATAATCAGAATGTATTCTATACCGCACAATGTGTACCAATGTGGTGGACTATGGGTATAAATATAGTTGTTTTAGCTTAGATCTCCCTCTTAATTAAAAAAAAACTTTTTTTTCCCTCGTGGGTCTACCTATTGCCTAAAATGAAGTGGATGTGATTCAATGTCAATGTTTGTCTATTAATTGGGTTGATACTAATCCTTATATTTTCTCTTATTTTACATGAAACACAATGCATGGGAGCAAACGATCACACCTTTTATCAAATATGAAGATCCTTGTCTATGTTCGTCGCCGCATCCACATCCTAAATCTCAAAACCACAGGCGGAATGACATCGCCATTCTTCGAGTCATCTTGATTGATTCCTATCCCGCCCCACTTATTTGTTGTAAATTAATTTGTCTAACAATACGCTATTAGTAGAATATTTATAATAGGTAAACCTTGAATCTATAGGTCAGAAAGTAGTTTGACATTATAAAATTTGCTTTCCCCTTTAGTTAATTATTTAGCATGCTTACGTTATAATTAGACCATTTAGTAACTGTCACTCGCATAATTATTTAGGTAGTCAAGACATTATTTGTTACTAAATTCTAACATGAGAAAATCATTTTTTTTTATAAATTCCTATTAGCACTCACATAGGAAAAATTATTTAAATCGCAAGATTGTTGGCCTTCGCATAATACACATTGTCACATTCTATAAGTATATATATTTTGTCATAGTAGATTTTACATTATTACCTCTATATTATACCTTATAGGATAATTTCGTATGTTTTCTAATTACTTTATAAATGCATGTTTTCAACTAGGACTAACTTTATATATATTTTAAGCAAAGTCTTATATTTTTATGTTGGTCAAAAAATACATTTTTATACTTACAAATATCTTTTACTTAAGTACTTTCAAAACATGCATTTGCATCTTAGCATAATAATTACCCTAGGTTTTGAACGGATAACCACAAGTTAGCGGATCATTTAGGGTGTCTAACCCCTTCCCTTCAGGATAATAAAGAACTCTTGCCCAGAATCTCATTAAGTTTGGCAGACCATTAAAATGGAGTTAATGTTGACTTTAACATAGTTAACATTTAGGTGTCCTAATTCACCCAAACTAATTAGGTGACGACTCCGCGAACCCTCTAGCATTTTAGCACCCTTTAGCATCATCTTTGGCACCTTTTAGCATTTTATTTTCTAACATTTTATTAAGCAGGAGTTGACTATGTCGCGGTCGAAAAAGGGCGTGACAAACCCAAGTTGGGTGTTGCGACAGGGTTATCATACGAGGATCTCATCCACTATCGCAGTCTTGCAGGGACACTTTCACGAGGCTGGATATTACATATGATGTGTAGCAAGTGTATTTAGGTCACGACCGACATGGCCGCGAGTGCCCTACCGGGCACCCTTACAGTATACATCGAGAGATAATCGTGAACATACATAAACTTAACAATTAAATAAATAATAGGTTAGCCGATAGGGCCACCTTCCTGGACATATAAATCCAAAAGCAGTTACCTCAAATTTTTTTATAAAGTGACCCACAAGATATGACTACAGACCTCTAAGAGTTTACATAACAACTGTGACGGGACAGGGCCCCGCCATACCCCCTGAATGTACAAAAGTCTACAACCTCAGGGAACCGTACCAAAAGACAAGCCTCCAGAGAAATGGAGCTTTCCAAGAACTGAACAGTGATCCTAAGAGTGCGGATCAGCAAGCTATGTACCTCAACCTGCGGCATGAACGCAGCCCCCCGAAGGAGGTCAGTACAACATGTACCAAGTATGCAAAATTGAAAGTCCTGTAATTTAAATCATAATAGTCTAAAAATAAAGCTGAAGATATGTATGATAACCCAATTAACAGTACACTGTGCCTTACCGAAGTGAAAGTAATGAAAGTCAGTTTACCTGCATAACTGTTTCAACATATGAACCATAGTCACACCAGGGCTATGAACACCAGCCCTTAACTATCAAAACGTGCCCGTGGGATCCCCTATCACTGCCGACCGCTAGGTATAACAGCTAACCATGTGACGCGCCCGTGGCATCCTACCTCACCGTCGGCGTACCCACATACAACACATATATACATATATCCTCTTCCCGTGGAATCCCCCATCACTGCCGACAGCCGAAGAGTAAAATACAACCGTGACGTGGCGTGGCATCCTACCTGTTGTCACCGTACACACATACAACACATATAAATATATATATCTCATGCCCGTGGAATCCCTCATCTCGGGTACATGACTTCATGGGGAGCTAATCCATGGGGTAATGATCGTATATAACATGCCCGTGGAATCCCTCATCTCGGGTACATGTCTTTATGGAGAGCTAGTCCATGGAGTAATAACCGTATCCGGGAATTTAACTCGCATCCTGGTCACATGCCTCAGAATCTCTCATCGTAAGCATGCCCAAGGATCAACCACAATGGAAGCATACCCGTGGAATCCCACATCACTGTCGGTACGTCCAGGTCAACTCATACTAAGACAACGGAAGCATACCCGTGGAATCTCACATCACTGTCGGTACGTCCAAGTAAGTTCATAACTTCTTTAGACTTTCATAGTATACAAAATGGATCTCATTTTTGACCTTAAGACACTTTCATATTGCTTAATCATATCCGGGGAATTTAACCCGACGCATCTATATTTCAAACAAGTCAGTATACCTTTAGAAATATGCTTCTGGCTTCTAAATCAAGCGACCCTCATTTAGACTTTAAACCATTGATGCCTTTAAATCAATTTGTCCTTCTTAGTTTCAATTCTTCCATCTATGTTCACCTTATTCGAGAAAACCCACTCCTTTAACCTTCCATAAAGTTATTATAACCAACTTTCCATAAAGCCGTTATACTAACTTTATGCTTTAGAAACTAAGACAATCTTACCCTCTCATAAGGTCGTCATAACTAACCTCCCATAAAGCCGTTATAACTCCCTATATCTTAGACAACTTCGTTTTTTTTATGACCAAGAGACTTGTACTTCAAATCAAGTTACACAACTTTCAAAATACTTGAAGTCTCATAACTTTAGAAGACAAATTCCTTAACCTTGAAAACAAGTTCTTATCTTTAGAATAGTTCAAGAATCAATATTTTTCCCGATCAAGTATTCTATACTTTTTCATGTCAAGAAATCCTTGTCTACCTTATTAGGATAAACCATTCTTATAACCTTTCCTTGGGGACAAGTGAGTTAATTCTCTAACTCAACCAACTAGACATCCTTAAAACAAGTCAAGTATATCAAACGACTTTACCTCATTTAAATCAAGTACGTCTACCGTACCATATAGTTACAACTACTCATGCTCAAGAGATAAGAAAGTTTCCACATACCTCTTCGGGTCAATCCACTCGCAAGTCCAATATACCGCACGTAGTATGTCAACCTATAATGACCATAATACGTCCATTAGCTTCTAGCTTCAACGTAGAACATTCTAATTGAAAAGTCCCTTATTCTACGGAAAATTGGACAGCACCTCCTTTGTTTCTACATACTTTGCCACCTTTTTCAAGGCCGAAATCAATAACCAAACACGCCACCTTTAAGGCTCAACAATGCAGTTAACAAATAGGGGATTACACGCCTACTAGACGTGTAAAATTCCTCCCCACAATTGATTGTTACCTTGGAGTTTACCCAAATTAGTCCAACCAATTCCACTTTGCTTCCTTCCACAATCACCTCCACAAACCTCCTACAAGCTTGTCAACATGTTTCCTTCTTGCCACCTTTCCAAAATTTCTCTAGGCCTAGGGTTCTCCTTGAATTTATAGAGAGAAGAGAGAGGAAATTTCTAGAGAGAAGGAAGAGGAATTTTTAGAGTGAAGGGAGTTCTTTCAAGAATGACCAAGTCTTCAAGACTTGGTCAATAAATAGGACATGCACAAAATCAGATGGGGGGGGGGGACACTTGTCACCCGATCATGGCCTTTTTTTAAAAAATAGCGATTTTTCCCCAGATTCGCGAAACCGCCTCGGCTCGGCCTCATGGCAAGGCCGCGACGCTGAAACCTCTGCAAACTTTCAGCACTTCCGCCATGCCTCGCTTCGGCCGCGCGCTGCAACTTCGCGATTTTCAGACTATCAAACGCCGCGCCACTGGTGGCCCCGATCGAAAATACTTTTTCGCCGATTGCAGACCGAACTTGTAACTTCCATAACTTTCTACTCCGATGTTCTATCGACGAACGGTTTGTTGCGTTGGGAACTAGACTCAACGAACTACATACTAGGCTTTTGAACCACCTAAGAACTCCGAATGTAACGGGACAAAAACCGCCTCAAAGTTGACTAAAAACCCGTCCGAAACATTCCGTCAACCTATCTTTCTAAAATTTAAGTCTTAATTCCTTTCGTACGTCCTCATAGAATGACCTGAACTACGGGGTGTAACATTCTTCCCCCTTAGAAACATTCGTCCCCGAATGTTCTTTTGGAGCCAATCTAATATTCCTCGGTACATCCTCGTACTTTACACTTAATGGAACCTTATTATGCCACTTGTGACCCTAAGATATTGCACACGCATATCCATTCACCGTAAGTCAAACAGGAAAACGGATCCAATGTGTGAACCATCACCACTTACTCCCATTCATGGCCTAACAGGATTGCCCTTTCGTATCTACCAACTTATTCTATCACATGTACATAGTCTCAATATCCTCCGGTCATGATACTAATTCCTACAACAATCCTATCATGCATACTAATCTCTAAAGGGTCAAAGATATACCTGACATCACATAGGCGGGTCAAAGGACCCAAATGAATCGCTATCACGACCTTACCGCGCCATCGGTGCATGAACATCCTGCCTAGCCATTGAAGGCGAAGAACCCGCAACTGATCCAATAGACTGTGCTATCCCACCTAGTCCGACACTCCCCAAAATGAGATCTACCACAGTGACCACACCGAGGCAAATGTGGCCTCTCGCACTCGCCTGACACTGTGAACCCTGCACTCGAGCTCGACTGCCTCCGAATATCCCGGCGGTTAAACCACCCGCGGAAGACCGGAAGGGCACTCAAGGTCGGCAAAATGTAGACCCACCACTGAGGCCGCCCACCCCGAAAGCTATCTCGAAACCCTCGCCCCGCCTCTTGGCCGGATCGACTGGCCGACCTCTTTCTCCCTCGCTTCAATCTGCATAAGCTCGCATCCCGCAATATCCATACCGGTGAAGAGCTACTCCTGCATACGCAGTAACCATATATATCAGCCCCATCACACAACGGTGAACTCTGTCGCCATGTCCGCCACAATAGTGGCGCGATACCGCCAATGAGTCAAACTCCAGGTTGTACTCTCTGATGGTCCTCCCATTCTGTCTCAATGCCAAGAACCTATCCAAGCGGGCTCTCCTCGTCTCAGAAGGTAAAAAGTGAACGAGGAAGGCTTCCATCAACTCATCCCAACTGGCTGGAGGAGCACCCACACCTCTAGACAGCTCCCACGACTCAAACCAGTTCAACGCAATATCGCGTAACCGGTAAGAAGCTAACACAACGGACTCGCCTCCGAGGCCCTAAGCACTGCATAGTCTATCATACTGCTGAATGAACTCTCGAGGATCCTCCTCGCACCTCGAACTGTTATACCCCGTAGTTCGACCCTACATTGAGAGCGCATCTAAAGCATGTAAGACTTAAAATTTTCAAAGGATAGGTTGACGGATTATTCCGGACGGGTTTTAGTCAACTTTGAGGCGGGTTATGACCCGATTCATTGAGAATTACTAAGTGTTTCAAAGGCCTAGGGCATATTTTGTGGAGTCTAGATTCCAACGCAACCAACCGTTCGTCGATAGGACGTCGGAGTAGAAAGTTATGAGAGTTACAAGTTCAGTGCGCAGTCGGACAGAAATGCATTTCGTGCAAAGCGGCGAGCTGGCGCCGACGATGCACGCGCCTAAAATCGAGGGTTCGCTGAGATTGCAGCCGCGCCAGACAGCAGGCCGCGGCCGAAAGTTCAGAGGTCATGAGGTTTCAGCGCGCGCCGAGGCGGATTTTTGGAAAGACTTAGGAAAAGTCGATTTTCTTTTAAAGACTGGGAGGTGACAAGTGTCCCCCCCCATCTGATTTCTTGCATGCAATATATTGACCAAGTCTTCAAGACTTGGTCATATTCCAATTTCTCTCTCTCTCTAAAGCAAAAGCTCCTCCTTCTCTTTACATTTCCAAAGGAAATCCAAGCCTAAGAAAATCTGAAAAATTAAGAACAAAAAAGGAAGCTTGTGGCTAGCTTGTGGTGGTGTTCTTGACAAGGAAGCTAGCAAAATCTTTGGAATAAGTTTGGCTAAAACTTTAAGGTAACATTTCTTCCTTTAGAATTAGTTCTAGTGTTGCATGCTTAGAAGAATGAACTTGTGGTAGTAAAATAATGCTATTAGAGTCATTGCATGCTAGAAAATGTGGTTTGGATATGAAGAATGAGTTAAGAAGAGATTATGAGCATGTTGTAGCCTAAAAACTACCTTAGAATTGTTAAGTGAATTGTTGTAAACTTATGGGACAGAATTTTACACACCCAAGTTTAGGTGTGTAATCCCCTTTAAAATGTTGGATTGTTGAACCTTAAATGTGGTGTTTGGATGATAAATTCGGCCTTGAGAAAGGTGGCAAAGTGAGTAGAAACAAAGGAAATGCTGCCAAATTTTCCATAGAATTTAGTGACTTTGAACTTGGATTGTTCTACATTAAGATTAGAGGTTAATAAACGTATCATGACTATTATAGGTTGAAATATTACTTGCGGTAGTTTGGACTTGGCAAGTGGATTGACCAAAGAGGTATGTGAAGCTTTCCTATCTCTTGAGCATGAATAGATGAAACTATGTAGTACGGTAGACGTACAAGATTTGGTATTCTTACTTGTTTTAAGTATATAATGACTTGTTCGTTTTAAGAATGTATAAGTCCCTTAGTTAGGGGAAAAGTATGATTTTACTAAAGTGTAGAGTTAATATAACAACTTTATGGGAAGTTGGTTTATTAGCTTCACAAAAGGGTTAATGAGAAGAGATTTACTCTAAGTAAAATAAGTATATGGTGAGGCAAATTGGTTTTAAGGCATCAATTGCCCAAGAGTTTTATGTATAAAGAAGAGTCATTTTTAAAAGAGTTGAAGCATGTAGTACTTGGGTTAAACTCCCGGTGTTCTTTTATTAAAGATATGATTAAGTGCCTTAAGTAAACTAAAATGAGAGGGTATAGGAACAAGACTAATAAGAAGTTATAAGTTTTCTTAACTTATTTATGATTATGTTATGATGACAGATTGAGCTAGGGTAAGAGTATATCCGGCGGGCCACCAAGATCGTTATACCACCTACCCGAGGTAAGAGTATGTCCGGCGGGCAAGCCCCAAGATCGCCATACCACCTTCTTGCAAGAGTATATCCGAGGCAAGCCCCAAGATCGTTATACCATCCGCTTCAGCAAAGAGTATATCTGAGGGGCAAGCCCCAAGATCGTTATACCATCTGCTTCAGGGTAAGAGTATATCTGAGGGGAAAGTCCCCAAGATCGTTATACTACCTGTTCCGTGGATTTGCTACCCACGATGCGAGGAATACCTCATGCGAGTCCTTATGGGCTTTTGCGGTGAAATATTCCACGCGTGCGGTACACTATGCGAGGAATATCTCATGCGGGTCCACAGGACTATGCGGTGAAATAGTCCCAGGAGTAGGGGTGCTTATTGATACTACGGGCGAGGTACCCTGTTTTGATCCTAAAGCCCCTATTTTATGCAGTATTACATATATATATACTTGTCACTCTCATTGTTAGTAAGGCACAGTAAAAGGTATTTTGACTTTCTTCCACGACTCACACTTTTAGACTTATGATATTTTCATTACGTATTTTCCACTTTACATACTTGGTACATATTGTCGAATTCTTCTGGGGCTGCGTCATGCCGGTAAGGGGTAAGCGATTGAGGATCCTCGTTCTTAGGATCACTATTCCTGTCGAAGCTCCATTCCTCCTAAGCTTGTTTTAGTACGGATATTCCCGATGCTATAGGTATTTTGTACATTCGTGGGTATGGCGGGGCCTGTCCCGCCACGATTGTTATCTTTAAGTGCGTGGTCACATGTATGTTTTGGGCTATAAGAACCGGTTGTCTTGCTATACTTTGTTTAAGTATGTTTTATGAAAGCGGCCTTATGGTGGCGGTGATGTTACTCCTTTATAAGTTATCGTTATGTATGTTCATTGCTATTCTCGACAAATACCGAGGTGCAGGTAGGAGTACGATTCACGGCCCCGTGGTTGGGTCGTGACAGAACCATAGAACTCGGGTGGATTACAACTCAGAAAGTCCCGAATCCTCAAACTGTCGGCTCTAGGGTTAGCTACCGGCTCGTGCCACGCTCGCCACTATGCTAGTCAATAACCTGATCTGCTCTCCATAATCCCTATACTCTACCCCTGGCTGTGGAACTGGAGGCTGAGGTATCGGAATCTCTGGGGCTACGGCCGCTCTCGGCTCCTCTAACACTGCCGGCGTGGCTGAAATCGCCGATCCGTCCAAAACCTCAGGCATAGTCTGGGCCCGAGTCCTGGTAACCCTCTGTGTACCCCTAGCCGCTCCTTCTTCCGCCTTGCCCTTCTGAGCCCTGGTCGCCCTCCGTGGAGGCATAACTGATACATAAGAATAGGTCAGAGAGGACTCGGCCTAGTAGGACAGCTCTACTGCACGACCTCTGAGAGAGAAGAATGGAAACCAATCCTAAATGTCCTGCAGCCTCCTGATTATAGATGTGGTGCACAACACACCGATAATCAAGACTCTACTAGACACGGTCTGTAGACACTTTCCGAGGACTAACTGCTCTGATACCACTTTTGTCACGACTCGACCCCGGGCCCGCTGATGCGCGGTAAGATGCACACACTTTAAACGCAAGTGCACGTTATCGTATCAAGTAGTATAGTTTTTTATAAGACCGAATATCGTCCTCTGGGATTAGGGTTCAAGTACCAACTATCTATTTTCTAGTATCTATTTGGTGAATTGATAATTGATTTGGTTGTTTAGAACTAAGAATTATGAAAGCTATTTAAGATATAAAGATTTACTTCAGATGTGATGAGAATAGGGCTTCTATGTATCCTTACTATCCGCTTATGCTACTTACTAATGCATTAACTTATGGTATTCTTCTTTTGGAGAAAGCAGGTTTAAAATCGTTTTATACTCCGTTAGGGTTATATAAACACTCAACCCGATCGCACCTTACCTACCTTTCGGTGATAAGGATAACTTTATAGGAGGATTAAGAACAAAAACCTAGTTGACCGTCACGCACAATGCGCAAAATTAGGGTTGTTAAGCCTCTCATCAACGCTACATAAATAATTGAGGTATTTTCATCCCCAATCCAAGAATGTCTACCCAACTTACAACATATTCACAATCCCCCCTTTTCAGAATCTGATTAGAAATCATATAGTGATAATTAGTTGTCAATTAATTACCAAGAATTCAACTCAAATATTGGATAGATCTCACAATAAGAAAAATAACCATAAGCATGCATTAATTTATAACATAAGTTTCAAGAAATTCAACATAGAAAGCCCTATAAGAGAATTAGTTCCTAGCCATTGACATGACAAGAACTAATTCCATGTTCATCATGCAAAACTGAAATAAATAACAAGAAAGGAAAATAAATTACTAATCTATTGGTATCCAATCTCCAAGGAAAAGTCTTGTGTTGTGCAAGAAGGGGAACCCTCAAAAACTGCCTAGGGTTCTCCTTTTATAGGCTGCAAACCGCCTCCTCTTTCCTTCGGCTCGACCCGATTTTCGTCAAAAGACTAATTTTTCAGCGTCAGTGCCCCGCATATGGCCAGGGCGCGCAAGTTCGCAATCCGTCAGTGTTTTGGAGCCGCGCCCGATATCGCTGTTCGAGGCGCTGGCGCTGCGATCTTCTGTAGCTTCCGGATGTTTAGCGCCGCGCCTGCATTCTTTGCTCGAGAGCCGCGCGCTGAGTCTTCTGCAGCCACTCTGAATGGTGGGCGCCGCGCCTGCTGATCGCAGAGGCCGCGGGCCTGGTGCAGATTTTAGCCTCGTTCGCCACTTTCTCTGCTTTCACTCTGGCGTCTCTCTTTGCCCTCTTTTGCTCCTTTTCCGCCATTTGACCATTTTAACCACTTTGACTCAATAGAAAGAAAAACTATCCTAATACGACACTTATATGTGCAAATGGGACAAAAGACTAACTAAAATCGACTCAAAAGGTGTATATAAAATACAGATCAAATACCCCAAACTTAACCTTTGCTCGCCTCGAGCAAAGATAGAAAGAAATAAACTAAAAGACTCAAAGAACGAAAAATAAAAGACTCTGTCATTAATCACTTTTCCGCATAAATGTTAACTAGAAAAACATGAAGGTTAGCAGTAATAATATCGCAGGAACATATAGCATGAAATTTTCAAAGACACTAAACACATGCAGCTAAATATTTCGCAAACTCATATTCATCATGCTTAATGGAAGTCAATATACTAAATCATGCATATAAATTCAAGAATTCCTATGACATGCTTACTTGTTATTCTCCACTAATTCTGGATATGCATAAAAGAGATCTTCAGGACTTTGAGGGTTGTAATGTAGGCTTAGGTAGGGGTTGGTAAAGATAGGCATTTAAGCTCATTTTTCTGTACCATAAGCTTTTTGGCTTTTCAATTTTTCCCTTTTTCTTTTGATTCTTTCCTTCACTTCAATTCTATCCTTCCCCTCTTTTGTTTTGGGAGAGTGAAGTGTATTATACTAATAGGCACCCCCAAACTTAGGCTTTTGCCTCTTTCTTATTACTTTTCCATTGGGGTGCATCAAACTTGTTCACTCTTTTTGTTTCTTCTTTTTAACACAATGTACTCCACTATTTCATATTTTCACTTATGGCACAATTTGTGGGAATATAGGGAGTCAAAGAAGGAGTTTCAAATTTAGGCTCAATGGGGCTGACTAGGGATATTTTTAAAGTACGGGATAGAAAAGAATGGTAAGAATTGACTATCAAAGAAATGTCTGAGTCATCTCCCTAACATGCATATCCTAACTATTTCGCCTCAAATAGCAAGCAATCATAACACATAAGCATTTATCATTTAGCATGCATAACTCAAGCAAGAAACTCGAAATAGACAGATTCGTGAGTTTTGGCATATCTAACCTAAGTGTTTAGAAAGTTGCTTCAATTCCTTTACATTATTCCACCTTACTTCACTAGGTGTTTCTAGCAACTACAAGATACATGATCTTTGTGTGCAATTATGACTCAAAAAAGAATTTTTTATTGTGACTCAAAATAAAAATAAAACAAATAAAAATAATTAAATAAAACATAAAATGACACACAAAGAAAACACAACAAAACTTAAATCACATATTGTCCCCAATGTATGCAAGACTCAAAGAAAATAAAAGAAAAGACACTTACACTTTGGCTAAAATGGTGGTGGCGGTGGATAATCATCGACCGTTGGTTGAACAAGGCACTCAACTCGCCGATTTGTTGCCTTGTTTCTTCTTGTCGCCCTTGTACTATCGCTTGCAAGGTCTGCATCATCTCCTCCGATGTTGGTACAATTGCCCCGTTGTGGCTCTGAAGGTTCTGCTCTTGTGGTTGGCCGGGTGGGCCTCGCCATATTGAGCCACTATTTGTGCTCATCTTCATCCACGGGCGCTCTGTGCTGCCTTTGCTTCTTTGGTGGTGCTCTCCGTCACTGGGGGTGGGTGCAGAAAGAGTGCACTATTCCACGACACCGCGCTGATTTCTCTCGTGAGTGTCGGTGGGTAGTTGTGGGACCGCGCTCGTGTGACATAGCTTGGTGATAATCGAGCCATGTCCCAATCCGCCTCGTCGTTACTAACTGTTGATTTCCTCGATGCTCTGACGATTTCTTTCCCCACATCAATCGCCAACCTCATAATTCCATATATTAGTTTGATCCGCCCTCGACACTCTGGTGAAGTCGTGGATGGAATCATGCGTCGATTTAAATATAGCCAACCTTTGGCTACTTTGTTGAATGCTTTGCTCGATTGCTCTTGACCCATTTCTTCCAATCTCAAATGCCCGTGGTAGAAGTATCGTTCGCGACGGCATTCCAGTTGATGTTGTTGGTGCTCCTAGCCCATGTTCTAAAATGGTTCCAATCACTACTCTCTTCAACATCAACTGTTTTTAGAGTCATATTTATTGCTTCCGCCGTCACAGGCATATAACTTCCTCTTACAAAGCACCCTTTCCACTCTCTGCGAAAGTTCGCATAAAATTCACGCTCCATTGTTGTGTTTACTGGTGCTATCTTCTCCGGATTGACAAATCTCTTCCACCCCCTTAGCTCTATCATAGCCCGGATGGGCTCATAAACGTCTTCTTCCCCATATGACTCCCTCTGGTAGTCCATTCCCCTTTCTGGTATTAGGGGTCTGGTATCAAGCTTTTTGTATCTTTGGTAGGCTTGGTAACTCACAAACCTATTTTCATCGTATTGGGGGGTTGGGGTGGATGTGGAGCCTCTTCTCTTCCTGGTGGCCATGGTTTAAAATAATTCTGGAGCTTTCAATTTTAATGGCACAATGTCTCCTACACGCTCAACACTAGCAGCGAGCACAACACCCAAATTTCAACTTTTCTACTCAATACCCACAATCTCCTTTTCTACTCTTTTCTCCAAACTTCACAATCACTTTTCAGCACCCAAACTACTCCAACTACAGTACTCCTCCAAACTACTACCTCCTATGACTTCAGTAAAAGGATTCAAGAACAAAGAAAGGGATTACCTTTTTATGAGAGCTTCACGTTGTTCTTGTTTCAATTGGTGGGTTGAGGGTATGGAATGGAGCTTCGTTGTTTGAGATAGTTGGGGGTTTTTAAGAATTTAAGAGTTTAGGTTGTGGTTGTGTTGGATTTGTGGAGGATTTGTGGGCAAATTTCTGGAATTTCGTGGGTTTTTTGAGAGGGAAAGTTAGGTTTTTGATATTGGAATTGGGAAAAATCTGATTTTTGGGCGTTTTTAAGTTTCTGAATTCGCTGGCGCCACCGCTTTTAGCTGGCGGCTAATCTCTGCGTTCTTCGGGATTTTCGCCTTGCGACCATTCGGGCGCGCGGCTAAACTTGGCACATTTTTCCAGGTTTCGCAGCGGCCGCTCTGGCGCCGCGACGCTTTAACCAAGACCTCTTGGATATTTTGGCGCGCGCCGCTCTGAGCCGCGCCGCTAAACTCGGCAAACTTTGCGAATTTACCGCCGCGGCCGCTCGCAGGGCCGCGACTCTAAACTTCGATCATTCGATTCTTTTGGCGCCGCGCCTGCATCAGCCATGGCTACCCGCTTTTTCTGAAATCCTTGCTTTCTTGATTTATTTCCTCGCACTGCCAATCACAAGACAAACACAAGACCCCAAGACCGTGAGATCGTTTGGACAAAATAAAATAAACTAAAAGTAAATTAAATGACATAATTGAAAAACGTTGGTTGCCTCCCAACTAGTGTTTTTAACGTCTTTTAGCCGGACGAAGTTCCTTAGCCTTAATAACCTTGGGGTGGATTAAGCCCCAACCTATCCATTTCCTCCACATTTGGCGTTTTCTTTTCTTCTTTTCTTTTAGCATTATCGGTAATAGGGAGTTCAGAACACTTACCTCCTTTAGTGGCATTTCGGCAAACCATGCCGCTTGGGCTCATCGCTCTTTGGTCGACTTGTAATGGTGGCATGGGGTTTGATGGTGCTGATTGCAAAACACCCACTCATTGTTGGTGGCTCGATGATGTGTTTAAAACTTTAAACACCATTTCTTCATTCTCCACCCTTAGTGTTAGTTCCTCTTTCAACATCAATCAAAGCTCTCCCGTTGCTAGGAATGGCCTCCCAATATGATAGGGATTTCGTCTTCTTCCATATCGAGGATGAGAAATGCGGAAAGACGAATTTCCCTACTTTCACAATTACGCCCTCGATCTTGCCTCTTGGATGAACCAGCGTCCCGCTTGGCTAGCGGCAGCTTATCGGTTGGTTTGGCCTCACCCAACTCCAATCTCTTGAATACCGATAGGGCATTAGATTTATACTTGCCCCTAAATCACATAGCGCTCATTGCGAGTTACCACGCCCAGTGCAAGGTAGTGTGAAGCTCACTGGATCTTTTAGCTTAGGTGACAACTTTTACGCAAGATAGCACTACACTCTTCTCATTAGTGCTACTATTTCGTACTCTGCCGCCTTTTTCTTCTTCCCAAAATCTCCTTCATAAACTTGAAATAGGAGGCATACGCTCTAATGCTTCTATGAAAGGTATGTTGATATGCATTTTTTCAATGTCTCCAAAAATTTGGAGAATTGTTTATCAACCGCCTTTATTGTAGTCTCTGGGGAAAGGGATCTTCTCTGTATACTCGTCTGCGGAGTTTTCTCTCTTTGGGCTAGGCTCAATCACCTTCTCTTTTCTAACTCATTGCTTCTACAACTCTTGGTTGAATTCTTTCCACTGTCTTCCAACCGCCATCGCCGATTTACACTGATCCTCGTCTCTGATGTATTTCTTGCAATGCCCGCTAGCGCGATGTTTGCTGTTTGCTGAGCTGACCCACTGAGTTTCAAGTTCTGAATGAGGATCTAGCTTCGGTCATGAGGCGGGTCTGGCAGCGTTAGCTTTGTCACTTCGGCTCGTTCGCTTTTCTTCGAACGGTGCATTGACTGATCTTGTGTGGGGCTTGAATGAAGAAATTGATTCAGTTCTGCGTTCTGGCCTGTGTGGATTCGCTACCCACAGTATTGGTTCATTGCCGCCCGATACGGTTCTGCGCCGTAAATGCGATTCTGCGCCGCTCGTATTGGATTCTGTTGCCGACATCGATTCTGCCCCTGGTCTCCATTCCATGAGAAATTTGGGTGATTCCTCCATCCTGGATTATAAGTGTTAGAATAGGGGTTGTTCTGTTGCCTCTGGTAATTACCTACTGCTTGACACTCTGCCTGCTCCATTGGTATATTGTTGGGATCCGCTGATGGGCACCTATCAAATGTATGTGGGCCACCACATATCTCAGACTTTTAGGCATCATGCGGCATTCATCGACATCGTATGTTCTCGCATTTGTTTCGCTAGAAGAGCCACTGGGCATTCAAGGCGTGATAGCATCTATCTCGTGGACTCATGATTCTTCTCCCACTAGTCGCCTCTCTCTTGGTGACATGGTTGTTAGTGGCCATATCTTCTAATAACTCATGAGCGTCGTGAAGCTTTTCCTCATGAATGCTCCACCGCTGCATCTATGATGGTTACGGTTATCTTTGCCACCCGTTGTAGAAGATGTGGACCAAGTTCCACAACTCAATGCAATGGTGTGGACACTTCCTTTGTAGATCCTTGAACCTTTCCCAAGCTTCATAAGGACTTCCATCACTTGGTAGAAGTTGTTCAACTCCGCCATGATTTCTTTGCTTTACATGGGGAAAAACTTGGCTAGGAATTTCTGTACGTGCGCTACGTGAATATCGAATCGGCCGGGGAATTCAACCATACTTTTGCTCCATCCACGAGTGAGAAGGAAAGAGCCTCAACTCGACGGCATTATCGATGAACGCCGTTATATTCGAAAGTGGCACATAGCTCCAAGAAATTAGCTATGCGTATGTGGATCCTCAGATGGCGATCCTCCGAATTGCACTTGTGTCGTGCCATCTCGAATCGCCGGTTTATTTGAAATTGTTGGCTCTGTTGTAGGAGTCTAATGCAAGTCTGTGCTTCATTCACTCTTGGCAGCACATAGTCTCCCAAACTTCTTTCTGGATGGATTTGGACTCTATCCTCCACATCTATTGGCACTTGCTGAGGATCTCCTGGGTTAGGTTGATTACCAACCCTTCTCTCATCCTGTTATTGTTTAGATTACCGCCCATCTCTATCAAAGTTGCAATTCGTTGATTCTTTCTCATTCGCTTGCGTTTTCTCAATCTCTGGATTGAAGGGAACAAGAGTGTCTGCTCCTCTTCTCCTTCGCATAAACTGATTTCCTGAAATAGATCAAAAACAGCAAACAAATCACGGCAACCTGATTTTCCGAAAAATAACGAAGAACGTAAAGATTAAAATAAAAATAAAAATTAAAGACCAAATTAGAAATTAAAAATAGACAAATTTGATATTGAACTAATGTCTAATCCCCGGCAACGGCGCCAAAAACTTGGCGCGCGGTAAGATGCACACACTTTAAACGCAAGTGCACGTTATCGTATCAAGTAGTATAGTCTTTGATAAGACCGAATATCGCCCTTCGATTAGGTTCAAGTACCAACTATCTATTTTCTAGTATCTATTTGGTGAATTGATAATTGATTTGGTTGTTTAGAACTAAGAATTATGAAAGCTATTTAAGATATAAAGATTTACTTCAGATGTGATGAGAATAGGGCTTCTATGTATCCTTACTATCCGCTTATGCTACTTACTAATGCATTAACTTATGGTATTCTTCTTTTGGAGAAAGCAGGTTTACGAAATCGTTTTATACTCCCATTAGGGTTATATAAACACTCAACCCCAGTATCGCACCTTACCTACCTTTCGGTGATAAGGATAACTTTATAGGAGGATTAAGAACAAAAACCTAGTTGGCCACACGCACAATGCGCAAAATTAGGGTTGTTAAGCCTCTCATCAACGCTACATAAATAATTGAGGTATTTTCATCCCCAATCCAAGAATGTCTACCCAACTTACAGCATATTCACAATCCCCCCTTTTCAGAATCTGATTAGAAATCATATAGTGATAATTAGTTGTCAATTAATTACCAAGAATTCAACTCAAATATTGGATAGATCTCACAATAAGAAAAATAACCATAAGCATGCATTAATTTATAACATAAGTTTCAAGAAATTCAACATAGAAAGCCCTATAAGAGAATTAGTTCCTAGCCATTGACATTACAGAACTAATTCCGTATTCATCATGCAAACCGAAATAAATAACAAGAAAGGAAAAGAAATTACTAATCTATTGGTATCCAATCTCCAAGGAAAAGTCTTGTGTTGTGCAAGAAGGGGAACCCTCAAAAACTGCCTAGGGTTCTCCTTTTATAGGCTGCAAACCGCCTCCCTCTTTCCTTGTGCTCGCCCGCTTTTTTCGTCAAAAGACTAATTTTTCCGCGTCGGCGCCGCATGACATGGGCAGCGCCAGGAAGTTCTGCAATCCGTCAGTGTTTTGGAGTCGCGCCACGATATCTGCTGTCGAGCGCTACAGCATCTTCTGTAGCTCTCGGATGTTTAGCGCCGCGCTGTGATTTGCCGTTCGAGGCGCGCGCCAGTCTTCTGCCTCTCAATGGTGGCGTCGCGCCACGCTGAGCTGAGGCGCATGTGCTAGTCCGGATTTTAGCCTCGTTCGCCACTTTCTCTGTTTCTGGCATCTCTCTCTTTGCCCTCTTTTTGCTCCTTTTCCGCCATTTGGCCATTTTAACCACTTTGACTCAATAGAAAGAAAAACTATCCTAATACGACACTTATATGTGCAAAATGGGACAAAAGACTAACTAAAACTGACTCAAAAGGTGTATATAAAATACACCGATCACCCGCGACTGGTGCCCTACCTGGGCACCCTTACAAGTATACATCAGAGATAATCAGCGGAACATACATAAACTTAACAATGAAATAAATAATAGGTTAGCCGATAGGGCCACCTTCCTGGACATATAAATCCAAAAGCAGTTACCTCAAATTTTTTTATAAAGTGACCCACAAGATATGACTACAGACCTCTAAGAGTTTACATAACAACTGTGACGGGAAAGGGCCCCGCATACCCCCTGAATGTACAAAAGTCTACAACCTCAGGGAACCGTACCAAAAGACAAGCCTCCGGAGAAATGGAGCTTTCCAAGAACTGAACAGCGATCCTAAGAGTGCGGATCAACAAGCTATGTACCTCAACATGCGGCATGAACACAGCCCCCCGAAGGAGGTCAGTACAACATGTACCAAGTATGCAAAACTGAAAGTACTGTAATTTAAATCATAATAGTCTAAAAATAAAGCTGAAGACATGTATGATAACCCAATTAACAGTACACAGTGCCTTACCGAAGTGAAAGTAATGAAAGTCAGTTTTACCCTGTACAACATGTTTCAACATATGAACCATAGTCACACCAGGGCTATGAACACCAGCCCTTAACTATCAAAACGTGTCCGGGATCCCATCATCGCCGCTAGGTATAACAGCTAACCATGTGACGCTCCCGTGGCATCCTACCTCACTGTCGGCGTACCCACATACAACACATATATACATATATCCTCTGCCCGTGGAATCCCCCGTCACTGTCGGCAGCCGAAGAGTAAAATACAACCATGTGACGCGCCCGTGGCATCCTACTCACATCGTTGCATACACATACAACACATATAAATATATATATCTCATGCCCGTGGAATCCCTCATCTCGGGTACATGACTTCATGGGGAGCTAATCCATGGGGTAATGATCATATATAACATGCCCGTGGAATCCCTCATCTCGGGTACATGTCTTCATGGAGAGCTAGTCCATGGAGTAATAACCGTATCCGGGAATTTAACCCGCATTCTGGTCGCATGCCTCAGAATCCCTCATCGTAAGCATGTCCAAGGATCAACCACAATGGAAGCATACCCGTGGAATCCCGCATCACTGTCGGTACGTCCAGGTCAACTCATACTAAGACAATTGAAGCATACCCGTGGAATCCCACATCACTGTCGGTACGTCCAAGTAAGTTCATAACTTCTTTAGACTTTCATAGTATACAAAATGGATCTCATTTTTTACCTTAAGACACTTTCATATTGCTTAATCATATCCGGGGAATTTAACCCGACGCATCTATATTTCAAACAAGTCACTATACTTTTAGAAATATGCTTCTGGCTTCTAAATCAAGCGACCCTCATTTAGACTTTAAACCATTGATGCCTTTAAATCAATTTGTCCTTCTTAGTTTCAATTCTTCCATCTATGTTCACCTTATTCGAGAAAACCCACTCCTTTAACCTTCCATAAAGTTATTATAACCAACTTCCCATAAAACCGTTATACTAACTTTATGTTTTAGAAACTAAGACAATCTTACCCTCTCATAAGGCCGTCATAACTAACCTCCCATAAAGCCGTTATAACTCTCTATATCTTAGACAACTTCGTTCTTTTTATGACCAAGAGACTTGTACTTCAAATCAAGTTACACAACTTTCAAAATACTTCAAGTCTCATAACTTTAGAAGACAAATTCCTTAACCTTGAAAACAAGTTCTTATATTTAGAATAGTTCAAGAATCAATATTTTTCCCGATCAAGTATTCTATACTTTTTCATGTCAAGAAATCCTTGTCTACCTTATTAGGATAAACCATTCTTATAACCTTTCCTTGGGTACAAGTGAGTTAATTCTCTAACTCAACCAACTAGACATCCTTAAAACAAGTCAAGTATATCAAACGACTTTACCTCATTTAACTCACGTACGTCTACCGTACCATATAGTTACAACTACTCATGCTCAAGAGATAAGAAAGTTTCCACATACCTCTTCGGGTCAATCCACTCGCAAGTCCAATATACCGCACGTAGTATGTCAACCTATAATGACCATAATACGTCCATTAGCTTCTAGCTTCAACGTAGAACATTCTAATTGAAAAGTCCCTTATTCTACGGAAAATTGGACAACACCTCCTTTGTTTCTACATACTTTGCCACCTTTTTCAAGGCCGAAATCAATAACCAAACACGCCACCTTTAAGGCTCAACAATGCAGTTAACAAATAGGGGATTACACGCCTACTAGACGTGTAAAATTCTGCCCCACAATTGATATCAAACTAGTACAGACTACAAGGTCCAATTTGGCAACTTTGAGGTATAACAACATAAATTCTTATCCAAATCCTTTTTAATCCAAATTCTTATCCAATTCCTACATGCAATATATCTAAAGGCAATATTGACAACTACAAGTCCTTTCTTCCATACATGCAACACAATTTTACTTAAAGAAATGAACGGATTGTTACCTTGGAGTTTACCCAAATTAGTCCAACCAATTCCACTTTGCTTCCTTCCACAATCACCTCCACAAACCTCCTACAAGCTTGTCAACATGTTTCCTTCTTGCCACCTTTCCAAAATTTCTCTAGGCCTAGGTTTCTCCTTGAATTTCTAGAGAGAAGGGAGAGGAAATTTCTAGAGAGAAGGAGGAGGAATTTTTAGAGTGAAGGGAGTTCTTTCAAGAATGACCAAGTCTTGAAGACTTGGTCAATAAATAGGACATGCACAAAATCAGATGGAGGGGGGGGGGGGGACACTTGTCACCCTCACATGGCCTTTTTTTAAAAATTCCTGATTTTTCCCCAGTCGCAGAAACCGCCTCGGCGTCAGCGGCCCGGCCATGGCTGAAACCTCAAACTTTCAGCACTTCCGCGCCATGCCTCGCTTCCTGGCGCATGGCGTGGCCCCGACCGAAAATACTTTTCGCCGATCACAGATCGAACTTGTAACTTCCATAACTTTCTAATCCGATGTCCTATCGACGAACGGTTTGTTGCGTTGGGAACTAGACTCAATGAACTACATACTAGGCTTTTGAACCACCTAAGAACTCCTAATGTAACGGAACAAAAACCGCCTCAAAGTTGACTAAAAACCCGTCCGAAACATTCCGTCAACCTACCTTTCTAAAATTTAAGTCTTAATTCCTTTCGTACGTCCTCATAGCATGGCCTGAACTACGGGGTGTAACAGTTTATTTATGCATGATCCTCGGATTGAGCACATGTATGCACTCAAATGCATTACATGGTACCTACATGACATACTTGATTATGTCTTGTATCTATATCTGTCGTCGGTCTCTACACTTGTCTCATCTACAGATGCTGATTGGGGTGACTATCCGGACATCAGATGCTCTACGTCTAGTTATTGTATGTTTCTTGGTGATAACTTGGTCTCATAGTCTGCAAAATGACAAGCTACCTTATCCTGCTCCAGTGTAGAGGCCGAGTATCGAGGGGTAACCAATGTGGTTTCTAAATTATGTTGGTTACATAATCTTCTCTTAGAACTTCACTTTCTCATTCAAAAATCTACCTTTGTTTATTGTGATAATGTTAGTACTGTCTATCGTTCTAGGAATTCGGTTCAACACCGGCACACTAAATATATTGAGATGGATATCCATTTTGTACGCGAAAAGGTAGCTCGTGGACAAATACGCGTCTTACATGTCCCTTCCAGATATCAAGTTGCGGACATATTTACTAAGGGTCTTCCTTCGGTGCTATTTGATGAATTTAGGCACAATCTCAGCGTACGACGACCGCCCGATATGACTGCGGGGGTGTGAAAACATATTTTGATATACACGATTATGTTTACCATATATATCATGGTATAACAAGCAAAGTTACCATCCTTGGAACCGTGTATATCACCGGTTGGGAGTTCTATTTTAAGTAAATATTGTTGTATTTAATTATCATTGTACACTTATCATAATTATAGAATTCTTGTTCAAATAGAATAGAGTTTTGGGAATAGAATAGGAATAAAAAATTTCATATTATGAAAATTAAAAATTGTAAATTATATATATACTCATTCATTAATGAAAATAATCAAGAAATTATTTCTTTCATTGCTAAAGAAAAAGAAATCAAACATCTCAAACTCGAATTTCTGTGTAAACTACATATTGTTTAGTGTTGGAACAAAGGCTCGATTAATGCTGTTATTTTATTTGCAATAACAATTCTTACAGACGTGTTAAGCTTTAGGAACGTGCATGGTTTATTTTCAATCTTGAAGAATAGGAGCTTAAATTGTTTTAAATCTGTGGCTGAATAATTAATCAACTCATTGAGTTTCCATAAGAAATTACGACTTACAAGGTTTTATATGATGAATAAATAGTTGTCAACATAATCATCCAGGTCGACCAAAGATTTATGGCTTTAGTAGTTTAAAGACAAATTAATTATAGTTCAAGTAACTAAACTGATTATTATAGTTTTCATTTTCTTATGTTTTAATATATGATTTTTTTGGTCACACAAGATCTTTACAATGGATAAAAAGATTATAGATCATGCACATCAAATTTCTCAGAATAATTGTCAAGGTATATTGTTCATGTTTAGTTTAATTTTTTTTAAAAGATTACTTTTTATTATTTATAATTAATATTAAATTTATCTTTTTTTACAGATATAATTAAGAAATCTAAAGTTTTCATAGATTTGATGTATATGAATATCTCACGAAAGCATTTTGCATGGTAATAATATTACATTTATCTTTATAATAATAGTGCATTTTGCATGGTAATAATAGATGGGCGTAAAATATTACAACAGGAGGAGTTATCTTTGTGGTAATGCCATACCCATGTGATAGAATTAGAAGATTTTCCTCCTCTTTTTCATTTATCAAAGTCTTAATATATATAAATATGGGGAAAAGATTATTAGCCTTAATCTTCTCCTTACTAATCAAATATATCATAATATAAATTATACTACTTACCTTACATAGTTGATTCTATCCTAATTATCATTTAGTTACAATAATAATTATGAATTATTCTACATTATCCTTTAACACTCCCCCGCAGTCGAAATTGGAGGACGACGGATGTTGAGACTGTCCCGAAATTCTTCAAATAAAATCAGTGGAAGCCCTTTAGTGAAGATATCAGTTATCTGATGACGTGTCGGAACATGTAACACCCGAATTTGTCCGCGAGCCACATTCTCACGAACGAAATGAATATCTAACTCAATATGCTTTCTGCGCTGGTGATTTCCTGGATTTCCAGAGAGATATATTGCACTGATGTTGTCACAATAGACTAGTGTAGCCTTTGGCATTGGACAATGAAGTTCAAGTAATAGATTCGAATCCAACATGATTCGAAAACTACATTGGCTACAACACGATATTCTGCCTCAGCGCTAGAACAAGATATTGTGGGTTGCCGTTTGGATGACCAGGAGATCAGATTGTCTCCCAGAAATACACAGTAGCCTGACGTGGAGCGTCTAGTATCCGGGCATCCTACCCAATTTGCATTTGTGTAGGAGACCAATTTGGAACCAGGAGATGAATATAAGTGTAAGCCATATTCTAGTGTGCCCTTTATATATCGCACAATCCTTTTGAGGGCATGCATATGTTCCTCCATAGGGTTGTGCATAAAGAGACAGACCTGTTGCACTGCATATGAGATATCCGACCTGGTGAATGTCAGGTATTGAAGTGTCCCTGCAAGATCCTGTAAAGGGTGGGATTCTCAAATGGTTTACCTGATACACCACTCAGCTTGGATTTAGTGTCTACCAGTGTGGCCGATGGTTTACAGAAAGACATACCAGCTCATTCTAAAATTTCTTCAGCATATTTCATTTGTGATAAAAATAGACCACTTGAATGATGTGTGACAACAATCCCGAGAAAGTAATGAAGAGGACCGAGATCCTTCATAGCAAACTCTGAACCTAGTTGTGACATGATTGACTAACGAAGAATATCTGATGAGGTGGTTAGTATGGTATCATCCACATATAAAAGGATATAGGAAATATTGTTACCCTGACGGTAAATAAATAAATAATGATTCGATCGGCTATTGCAAAAACCCATTGTTGATACAAACTCTGCAAACCGTTTGTACTAGGCCCGAGGCGCTTTCTTCAAACCGTATAAGGATTTTTTAAGTAAGCACACATAGTATGGAAACTTGGAGTCCCTGTAGCCTAAAGGCTGATGCATATATACTGTTTCATGAACATGCCCATGAAGAAATGTAATCTTGACATCTAACTGACGAAGTGACCATCCTTTGGAAAGAGCCAGACTGAGTATTGTCATGATGGTAGCTGGTTTTACCACTGGGCTAAATGTGTCCCCACAGTCCACGTCTACATGTTGTGTTTTGCCATCACCTACAAGACGAGTTTTATGACGCTCAAAAGTGCCATAAGTTTTTTCCTTGTGACTGAAAATTCACATAGACCGAATAATATTAGCATTAGATTGACGAGGTACTAACTCCCACGTCTTATTTTTAATTAGAGCATTGTATTCGTCATTCATGGTCATTAATTTAGGTCACTTAGGGCAGACACAGGGTTACGAGACAATGGTGATTTCATGACATGGGTGTGTAAGATATATTTTATGTTGGGCTTGAGTATACCATGTTGTCTTCGGGTGACAGGGCGGTGGATACTAGTTTATGGATCAGCTGTACGGATAGGACACGGAACCGGGATAGTGGACTGGAAGCCACTGGCCCGTGTGTGATTTCCATGGTGATGGGAGAATGGGCTAGAAAGAATTGGCCCATGCAGCATAGGTGATGTGCCGTGAGATGCTGGGCCATTAAAGGCATTATGGGTTGTTGTTGGCAGGCCCGGTGTGACATCGGTGATGTGCGGGAACTTCGGGCGATATAGGCATTATGGTCATGCGGGCCATCGATCCAAGAAAGTGGTGCCAATGAGGATGGGCTTGAACCCGTGACTGATTGTTGGGACAACGCTGGGAAAAAATGGGTGTATCTCGATATCCAGAAACTCATACGTGGAAGATCGTGACTCATGAATATTTTTGAACGAAAATTGAGATTCATCAAAGAGAATATGACGGCTAATAAACATCCTATTTGAGGATATATCATAACATTTGTATCCCCGATGGTGGGATGGGTATCCCAAAAAAAGACACGGAGTAGACCTCAGTTGTAGTTTGTGGATGGTGGTAGATGAGAATAATGGATAACACAAGCAACCAAAAACCTGTAGATGAGAATATGACGGTTCTCAGAAATAAAGCAATTTAAGGGGTGTTGGTTTGGAGTATTTTTGTTGGGTAGGATATTCAACAAATAAGTAGTCATTTGAAGTGTATGATGCCAAAAGTTAGGAGAGAGAGAGGCATGATCAAGGGATGTACTGACAATGTTGTTTATGATTAGGATTTTACGTTCGGCCTTTTCATTTTGGGAAGAGGTGTGGGGGCATGAAAAATGAAAATTCAAACCATTTATTTTGCAAAAATCTCAAAATTGTCTATTATCAAACTCCCGCCCATTATCACATTGGATGTTTTTGATATCCCTTTCAAATTGTTCTTGAATGAATGCTCTAAAAATGAGGAAGGTGGAAAACACTTGTAATTTTTTCGATAGGGGAAACGTCCACAAGAAATTAGAGTAATCATCTAAAACAAGCAAGTAATATCAAATGGCATAAATGTGCAATTATAGGATGACTCAAATGGTAATTGCATATATTTACCCAAAGGACATGATTGACACTTATTAAAAGTTCGTGTACAGGAAATAAAGTTATTGCGTTTGAGAGAGTTCAAAATAGACTCTTCCGGATGTCCCAAACGCTCATGCCACAAATTGGAATTAAAAACAGCAAAATTAAAATGTTTCTTGTCCGGGTGGAGGCGTAAAGTAACTGGAAAAAGCTCTCTCTGACTATCACATCTCATTAGCCGCGCCCGTGTCTGGAAATCATATACAGAAAAACCAAATGGATCAAAAGCTACAGTAACCCAGTTATCTGTTGTAAAGATTCGAACGAAAATTAAGTTTTTAATTAATTATAGAGCATGAATAACATTTTTCAAGGCAAATGGCGGATCTGGTTTGGAGAATTTAGTAGAACCATAACCATTAATTGGAATGAAATGGTCATTTCCGACGATTATACCATTTGATTTGCTCAAATTAAAATAGGACGTAATGTTTCCTTGGGAGGACGTCATATGTGATGTTGCACCTGAGTCCATATACCAATTCATGTCTGGTGGATTAAGCTCGAGTGTGTGCATGGCAGATTCAATGTCTGTTGGTTGGCCCACTGCCGAGTGGGCCTCCTACCACATTTGCTGATGCCCAATAGAGTGGACTGGTCCGCCTGTGTATGAATATCCAGCCTCACTATTGGGCTTGGTGAAATTTGGCCCATCAATGGGTTGGACATAACCTGCAAAACCATTAGTGTTAGAAGACATCGTGGGCTGAAAATGTCGGGCGACAAGATAAGGTGTCTGGTCCGCCCGATTGGCGTAAGGCGTAGAGGTCGGCCAGTTCCATTGGCGAGTCGGTGTAGTCCGGATTCTGACGTCGTTCTTGATTATTCTTGCCGCCGTCGAAACCACCACCGCCGCCGGAATTTCTTCGGCCACCATTTTTGTGGCGATTTCTCCATTTTTATTACCGTTACGCCCTTTTTGTCCACAGTTATTTTGCGAAGTTGCAAAATTATTACCATCATTGGTGGCGATTAACGCCGAGTCATTTGTGGTAGCCACATTTTTAGAAAAGTCTTGTTCTTCAAGGATTAACATGTACCTTGCTTGGTAGAACAATGGAAGTGATTTACTTTGACGAAAAGTGTTGCAACCTCGCTATATGCCTCTGTCAATCCGGCAACAGGTTGTAGATCCAAATGGTTGTTGGTGATGGGGGAACCAACATTTTTCATTTGATCAGCCAAGACTTTGAGGCATTTACAATAGGCGGAAGCATTAGGAAAATCATTCATATCAACGCTGGAGAATTCTTGTTCTAAATCAACAGCACGAGAGTTTTGATTATCATAAAAACATCCCGTAAGCGATTTCAAGCATCAATCACCTTAGAATCTGATTCTATGATCGTGTGCGACGAATCAGTTGAAATCATTGCATATATCCAATCAAGAACATTGACATCGAGAGTATCCCACAATTCTTTGTCTTCATCCGTTGTGAAAATCTTTTCTTTGCCTTTTTACGGGAGAATGATGTGGTGAAGAACCCGGTGAGAACGACAACATATTTTGAAAAGTTCCACCCATGAGGCATAATGTACATTCTCCATTTGTAATATTATGGGAACATGTGTTTTGATATTAGAGACGATGAGAGCAGGATGATAAAATGATTTGGATTCAGACATGTTGAGAGAAGTTGGATAAACGAGCAATGGATAAACAACAAAAAGAAGAACAATCAAAATTCGGGTAAATGAGAATTTTGGTGGAGAGGATGAAATTTTCGGCTAGGGTTTGTGGAGGAGGAGGGCGGTGGCCGAAATTTTGGTATTAGGAATAGAAGATAGATCTTTTTCCTTAAACTCTCGGAAATGGAATGAGAACTTGGACTCCTTATACGGACTTGGATAATCCTCACCTTACAAGCTAGTTTTTGGAGTTGAGTTAGGCCAAAGATCTATCTTTAATGGTATCAGAGTCAGACTCATTTCAATTCTTTGTTCACCGATGTTGGGCCCCCAAATTATATTATACACGCTCTAGTTAACAAGATCTGGGCGTGCGGGGAAGTGTTAATAGTATCAGATCGGAAATGAAATGAGAACCTAGACTCCTTATATGGACTTGGACAATCCTCACCTTACAAGCTAGCCTTTGGGATTGAGTTAGACCAAAGATCCATCTTCACTGTGATTCTACCAATATTTTGATGTCTATCTAAATTGATGTTTTATTCCTTTAAGATAAATTGAGGTAAGAAGTGTTAGAAGCTTAGGAGTTTATGTAAGCAGTTACCTACTCCTAAGATTGTGACAATGCTTCGATTCTATCTTCTTTGAGGTGAGTCATTTGTTTCATATCTGAATCTTGCCAAAAAGTCACCATCTCTATATTTCAGGATTCATGTTGTTTATCTCCTTTTTACATTTCTTTTATTTTATTTGAAAGTTATAACTTGATCTTTTACTCCTCGCATAATATAATTTTTGGGTTCTTGCCTACTTTCATTTGTAGACATTGGTATATGAAACAATTCACATTACTGTAATTTTATTCGAATTGTATATATAGAATTACCAAAAGTTTTGTCATATGTACGTATGCTAAAAACGGTAACCATTGGTAATATTAATAGTCTTTGGCACCCAAATGTGAAAGTTATATATATGTCTCAGAGACAATTTATATTAGGACAAATGTACTTTGTACACATTCATATTTATATTAATGGAGGTTAATATTATGACATTTGCAGTTATTGAATTATTAGTTGATTGTTTATAATATTCTATAATTGCACCCCTAAGAGGTTATGTGGTTATTAATATCGTAAGAGCTTAATATTATAACGTAACTCTTAAAATTTTCTCGACTAATGATTATCGAGAATGGGATATCGATGATATGTGATACATCGACATGTGGTCTGCATCATAGCCTTAGGGATGTAGTATGTCTCACCTGCTACGAGTTATGGCAACTCGTGATGGACACATGGATACTTGTTGATGAATTGGTATACCCTGTTGATGTACTGTTTGTTATATATGTCTAAAGTGTCATCAGCGTGTGGGAGATATAAGTCCTTAGAGTTGAGGTCGATACCACCTTGTTTACAGAGTAATGTACTTTGATCCTGTCCTAAGATCAAATGCCTTATAGATTGAGACGCGGCTTGTTTCGGGCACATTGCGAAGTGGATTAAAGGTGGTAGTTGAGCCAAGATTAGGATTCATTCCTCGAATATATCTTCGAGAGAACACTCATATTCTCATATGGTATTAGGTTGACTAAGTCGTTGGCCAACACAGTAGACATATCTATGATATGGTCTTGTTGTCAGCTAATATAGATGAGATATAATAATCAAGCTATTTGGATAGACACTTGGCAGATCCTAGGCTTGATCGAGTGTGTCGTGAATGAAAGGATTTTATCTACCCATATAGAGGTTCAGTTCACATGTTTCGTGTAACTATACTTCACATATTGAGTTCGTATTCCGGCGCCGTCTGAAGTTCCGTGTATACCCTAATGATATTAGTGTCGATATGTGAAGGCTTGTAGGGTAACACTAAGTCAATTGTTCCGTTGATTCAAGGATGTAATCAGAGAGAGAATATAAATTTTCGGTTTATAATCGAGACATTAGAATAAAATTGAAAATGAGGCAAAATAGGAACAGGGCCACGGCGCATGAGACCAAGGGCCGCGGCGCCATAGAGTAGTGGCGCCACGTGTCCAGTGGGTCTGAATGACCTACTCTGCTTCAGTTTTCTGGGCCTGGCCCATTTGGGGAACCCTAGATGCATTTTGCAGCTATAAATAAAGGGTTAACCCACATATTTTATACACCAAAATTAAGAGAATTAATCTTTTCTGAAACTCATCTGGATTTCCTAGCTTTCCAAATGAGTAATTACATCGGAGTCTAGACATGCAAATCGAGTAACACTTGCGTGCTCACCCTCGGATTACACACAAAGCTTGAAGATTTCAGATTTAGCAAACTGTAAGTTATCTATCGATGTATTACAGTTCCTTATGTGATTTTATTATATAATCATCAAACAGTTTGACCGCTCGTCGGGTTTGAAACATAAATTTTCAAATTTCTCTGCGTGTAGGAACCCGATAAAACCCTACAGTGGTATAAGAGTCTGGGCTGTTTAGTGTGATTATATGATGAATGTTAATGATAATATGAGTTAGGATTTGTCTAGATCTATTTTTATGTCGTTTAGATGCTTTAAAATCCTAAATCTTTAGAACGCATAATCCTTGCACCCGGATCTGTTAAAACAATGATGTAATTGAGGAAGTCATTCCGATCTAACTCTTCCAAGTTGATATGTGTAATTCAGTTCGTTTAGAACAAGGTGCATTGAGACGAAGAACGAGAAGAGATTGGATGATGGTCAATGAACGTGTTGTTTGATGGTGCAGGAGATACGAGGATGAATCTGAAAATCTGATCCTGAACCAGTTTTAGGGCTTCAGAACTTCAGTATTTGCGTTTCTGAGACTGCGGCACCGCGACACCTGCTAGGGTTTGGTGGCGGCATCACGGCTCCACGATGGAGCACCGCGGCGCTGTTCATCCAGAAAGATTAAAATAAAATTTCGGACTTACAAGATCGAGCGCATGGCCGCCACCGTTAGTGGTCGTGGCGGCGAAAATTTTTAATTTTTGTTATGCCTGAGGCGCGCGACGACAAAAGTTTTTAATTTTGGTTATCGTCACGGTAGCGTCGGTGATTTTTCAAAAAAAAAAAAACGTTTAGGAATTATTAACTGAAGTTCTGATTCTGAAATTTTAAGAGAAATTAAAACCTTTTAATTGGACAGATTTGGTCATTTCGGGCAGATCTGTAATTAAATAAAGTTTTTGAAAATTTGATTTTTAAATTCTTGAAATTGTAAACAGGTCCCTGAAACCTGAAAATATTTTATGAGAGTTAAAATTGAATTTTCTGATTTTAATAGGGTTCAAATTGAATTTTTAAATTCTTGAGGGACTAAACTGTAAATTTTAAAAGTTTACTGAATTCCTGAAAATCAGAATTTTAAAATCAGAAAATGTTTAGGGATTGTTTGGCATAGACTATATTTTAGAGTTTAGACAAATAGACTCATAATTATCATTAATAGTATATTATTGTATAATATATAAATGTGCTAAATGTTTTAAATGTGAAGCATTTAATTATTATCATAGTGTCCGCAATTATTGTCTGGGTAGGCGGCGCCCAGTAATTGATTTACATAATGACCGTTTATAACTGTATGGGTAGGCGACACCCAGTAGTTGTTTTAAACCACCTTTTATCATGCTTATTGGGTTGATGTTAATTTCCATCTAAATGTGTTTAGAAATTGCATGATAGGATATCGTATGAAGTATGACATGTATGTCGATCTTGGTAGAAATCCCCGAAAATTGAAAATGTTCCCCAAACTTAAATACAAGTATAAAATTAAAATGCGTCGTCCATTATAATTGTTAGGGTGCAAAATCTTTTTCGGCGATACGAGTATTTATGCCAAAGCATTTGCTCTAAGTCTACGATGACTCAGACCCTTTCATAGATGTGTTAAACGTAAAAGTAGATGATAAACTTTTGTGGGTATTTACACCAAAGTGTTTTCTCGCAAAGGCCAAGTTTACTTAGGTACATAAACACAGTCGTGTAATGGGGTTGACTTGCTTAGACAAATCTTGGCGCCAAAATGTCGGACTAATCTAAGGACGCATGATTAAAATGAAAGATATTTAATCAACCAGGATTTGCAGATAAGCTTTGCAATTGGTCTAGAACCTACCAAAATGTGCTATTGATGTTATCAGCCAAAACAAACGCGGATTTAGTATATGTTTGGATCTTGGCCCATTATGACCCTATAATGATTTTAGGTTTGTATTCTACCTTGGGGTTGTAGAAGTATTCTATAATAGTTTGAGCTAATTAAACAAAAGGTCATGTTAAATTAGTTTAAAATAAATGTGTATAATAAGGAGAATAAATTTTGATTGCATTTTCTTGTCTATCTATATCTTCAAATCTTCAGAATGTCGAATATATCACTTAAAATGCTAATGGACACGAACAAGCTCACAGGACTGAATTATCTTGATTGACTTAGGAATCTTATGATTGTCCTAAGGCAAGAGAGAATCGAATATGTGTTGGACAAGGTTTTTCTCACAGTGCCTGCTGAGGACTCTGCCGAATATACTACTTTTGACAAGGTTGCTTATCAGAAACACCTTGACGATTCCACATCTGCACAGTGCGTTATGCTGTCTTCCATGAAAATGTATTTGCAGAGACATCATGAGAACATGGGTCCTAATGAGATGCTAGGACACTTAAAGAGCCTCTATGACTCTCAGTCTCAAACAATGGAATATGAGCTTCTTATAGAACTTTTTAAGTGTAAGTTGATCGATGGGGGCCAAGTGTCTCCACATGTGCTGAAGATGATTGGGCTAATTAAAAGGTTGTCTTCTATTGATATTAAGTTTCATGACAGAGTTGCTTCCACGCTTATCCTAAATTCACTTCTTCGTTCGTTTGAGAGTTTCATCATCAATTATAACATGAATGGAACTAAAGCGAGTCTTCCAGAATTACACAATATGCTTAAAACTTTTGAATCTTCAATCTCTAAGAGCAAAGTTGTGCTTATGGTTAGCTCCTCTAGTCATTCCAAATCGAAAGGTAAGGGATCTCAGAAGAGGAAGGGCAAAGCTATCGTGCGCACATCACATCAAAGCCGAGAGAGGTTAAGAAGGATAAGGATGTAATAAAGCAAGGTATGTTTGTAATTGAAATAAACATTTGTACAAATGTGCAGGGGCTAACTAACAACAGGAAGGTCGGACCTCGAGAGGTGGACCTGCGCGTTGGAAATGGAGCACAAATTGATGTTGAGCGTGTGGGAACATATAGATTAGATTTACCTTCCGGCAAATGTTTAGTGTTAAACAATTGTTTTTATGTTCCCTCATTAACGAGGAACATTATTTCCATTCATGTTTTAGACGAAGAGGGTTTTTCTTCAAACATTTCTAATGGAAGTATGATTTTGTCTTTTAATGATGTTGTGTTTGGAATTGCACCTCTTGTGAATGGATTGTATACACTAAACTGATGTCGAGAAATTTTCAATATACAAAAAAAAAAGAGCTAAAATAAGTAAAAGAAATTCTACCTACCTGTGGCATTGTAGACTTGGTCATATCAATGAAACAATGATAGAACGGTTGAGGAAACTTAATTACCTTGAACCATTTGACTTAGATTCTTATGGTAATTGTGAATCCTACTTGAAGGGTAAGATGACCAATAAGCCTATTTCTAGAAAGGGGATACGAGCCAATGAGGTGTTTGAGTTGGTACATACTGATGCATGTGGACCATTTTTGACTCAAGCTAGAGGAGGTTTCTCTTACTTCATCACTTTTACAGACGAGTTGACGAGGTATGGATATATGTATCTTATGAAACACAAATCCGAGGCTTTCAAAAAGTTTAGGGAGTACAAGTGTGAAATGGATGAGCCGGGGCGACCAACCTCCTGCCAGGGGCACTGCACTCAGTACACATCGAGGGAGAAGTGCGGCCAACACGTACATAACACATTAAGCGTAAAGCGTCAGCAAATAAACAACTCAGAGCAAGGCGCCTTCCATAGGATATGCCCAATCCTCTAAATAAAGCGATACAAACTTAAACTTGTTTCACAACCACAAATGTGACTCTGAATAAGACGATGTAACAGCTGGGGGAACCATGCTTCATACCACTACAGATGGTACAGTCTACAAAATCGGGAATCATGCCAAGGAGAAATGGAGCTTGAGTGAAATTGACATTGATCCTAAGCGTGCGGATCGACAAGCTCGCCAAGCGACTGCGGCATATGCATTGAGGAGAGAATGAGATGCAGCAGTACGAAGTAAGTAATACTGAAAATACGGTAATAAAATCATAATAAGGTCCTATATAAGCGAGCAATTATGATAGCGGCCTGATGCACACATAACAGCACATGAACAAGTGTGGGGAGCGACGCTCTAAGTCGTCCATTGTCCCACTGATATGGTCATGTGATATCAATCCCCAATAGTGGAATTCCTTAACGCTCTTGCATTGATACATAATAGTCGGTCACTAAGTGCAATATGAACAAAGAGTGCGGCGTGTCAGTCCCACCCTGGGGCAGAAATGAACCATATGGGGGAGTGGCACCACTGCATCACTCGCGGCTACCGGATCCTCAACAGACGATATAAATACATGTATCCACGATGATACTATATACATAAATACATGTATCACGGTGATGCGATAGCCTCTGCGATTCACCACTGCGTCCGCGTCGGCGACACGAGCAGAAATCTGTGAGCTACGGAGCAATCCACGATCGTCACGAGAAACCGGAAATCAACTAAGTACAGGGCAAAATGCAAGCCAGCTAACAGATCTACGCGAAAATCGCGTCGGCAGGGTCACGGATCGAAGGCTATTTATCCACCTCATGGCGTCGGATCCGTGAGGAGCTGGATCGTGGAACTTCTTTTATCAACCTGCGAACGAACGTCGGCGCATACGGTAAGAACTTCGATGGCGCGGCCATGCGTCGAGTAAATATTCTAATAACACAGACTTTTCATTTTCTTGCATCTATGTTTGTTAACCTTAAAATTAGCAAACAAACCAACTCAAAGTTATTATATTGACTCCTTTAAAGCCGTTATGCTTTATCTTACCTCTACTCTTCTTATTAAGGGGTAAGGTCGTCTAATATAAATTCCGTAGTTATAACGCTTAACTATCTCATCTTTTTTAAGGACTTTTATTAGACTTAACCTTCATTTTAAATGAAAACAAATTTTGATTTCAAAACACCTTGACCTCTTTATCTTTTAGTCAGCAGTCTTTCCTACCTCAAAATTAAGCCTCTTTAATCTAGAATAATTCAAGACTGTACTTTACATCACAGTTTTCTATCTTCTTTTTTATGCGAAATCATGGATCTACTATTTTGGACTAAAAGACAAACCTCGCAACACCGGGTTGACTTCTTTAGGCGTTTTTAAAAATGAAGTTTAATAATGAATTAAATTCATTTAAAAACAAAGCCGCGTAAACCCTGCAACTATGAATCTGACTACTTTCATTAATCGAGAAGATAAGTTCCGTACCTCTTTGGCTCGATCGACCTGCTTAAGTCTCGCCACTGTATGCGCCAGTCCAATGACCCGCTATGACCATGTCAACCATATTAACGTTATACGTTTTATACATATTAGTTTAAACATAGAATTTTTTCTAATTTCTATTCTAAATTTATGGAAAATGTTTCTACATTTTTTTGCTCTCTCTTACTTTGCCACGTCAAGCGCATCATTTAGGCGACAATCCAAACATTTCAAAGGGGATTACACTAAACACACACCTGTAAAATGTGTGCCCAACGAGTAAAACAAAAGCTTAAAGTAATTAAAAAAGTTTTTATTTAACAACGTACTCATGTTTTCTTGATAACTTCTTAACATCATCTCGATCCTTATTTCTTATCGCACTGAAATGATGAATCTAGGGGGCATTATTTACTCTAGGGCTTTCTTTTCTCTTACAATGCAACATCAATAACTAGCTCTGAGAGAAGTTGCATTACCAGAATTAGCCCCTTAAAGGTAGCTGAACAACTAGACAAATCCAGAAACAAAGACCCACAACACCTCTGGAATAACACCCATTCGCTGCTTGCCCACGACTTTCAGATTTTCCTTAAGCTTTGAATTCCTCTTGGAATTTTAGAGAGAAGTTGAGAGAGACAGCAGAGAGAAATGATTTGAAAGATGACCAAGTCTTGAAGACTTGGTCAATATAAAGAAAATCGGATGGACATCGGATTGATGTACATGCAACACAAAAACTTTAAAATTTTCTAAGTTTTCAGTTTTTTTTCCTAAAGATGCCAAGCCGCGACCCTGCGGCGGCGCGCGCGCGGGGCGCGAAGTAATGGACGGAACGCCCGCAAGTGCGCGCGTCTAGCTGGCGTCTTTTTTACTTATTACGCGCGCTGAGCTTGCATGTCTCAGCTTTCTCCGATTCTCCAAGGTCCTGTCGTGGTGGTTGGTGTTGGTGACTAAACCCAGGAAACTACACACACCGCGATAGGCCTTGAAACACCTACAACACTCAAAATCATCACCCACTAACCCGCCTTAAAGTTGACTAAAAACCGAAATCGAACAATCAAACAACTCCTCTTTTCGAAAATTTAAGTCTTAACCACCCTTAATGCGGCTCCTATACGTATGGCCAGAACTACGGGGTATAACAATGGAGAAACAACTCAAAGAGTATCAAGACTCTTTGATCTGATCGAGGAGGTGAATACTTAAGTAAATAATTTATAGATTACTTGAAGCTACATGGAGTTCATTCAGAATGGACACCTCCTGGAACACCACATATGAATGGTGTTGCTGAGAGGAGAAACCGAACCCTACTTGATATGGTTCGATCCATGATGAACTTTTCATCTTTGCCTACATACCTTTGGGGATATGCTATACAAACCTCCATTTATGTTCTAAATAGGGTTCCTTCTAAATCAGTTGAAAAGACACCATATAAGGTATGGTATGGCAAAAATCCAGCTCTTAGACATGTGAGGCCCTGGGGGTGTCCTGCATATGTCAAGAAGATGCTCACTGATAAGTTGGAATCCAAGAGTGAGAAATGTTACTTTGTAGGATATCCAAAGGAAACTAAGGGATACTATTTCTATCTTCTTAGCGAACATAAGATCATTGTTTCTAGGAACACAATTTTCCTTCAAGAAGAATGCCTACAAGGAAGAGAGTTGCATAGAGATAGAATTTAAAGAAATTCAAGAACAAAGTAACATAGAGGTTGAGTCCTTGTCAGATGATCAATGCAAGAATTCAGTGGGAGCTTTTGGCGAAGACTGTGTACTTAGGGTACGCCCTTCGGCCAGTGGGAGTGTTGCGAGGAATAATGCAGAAATGCAAGACCCTCCTACACAGACCTTGGGAGCAAGTGCAGTGATTGCACCTCCTCCCTTTCAGGAAATACATGAAAATGATATTCCCTAAAGCTCATCATGTTGGTGGATCAACCAACACATAAGAACTTTCACACAGTCAGAACATACCTAGAACTGAACTATAAGACAATCAATTTTGTAGGTCGATCAGAACTCATCGTCCTCCAGAAAGACTAAATCTACTAGTGGAAACACATAATGAGTTAGATATTCCACATGATGCTGAGCCTACGACCTTTAACGAAGTAATGATAGACATTGATTCGAATATATGACAAAAAGTCATGAAATTCGAAATGAAATCTATGTATGTCAATCAAGTGTGGAACTTGGTTGATTTGTCAAATGGGGTTAAACCCATAGGATGAAAATGGGTCTTCAAGAAGAAGAATGATGTATTTGTCAAGGTTTAGACTTACAAAGCTAGACTAGTGGCTAAAGCTTTTAATCAGCGTCCTGGTGTGGATTATGATGAAACTTTTTCAGCAGTTGCTAAGATAAAGTCTATTCAGATTTTGCTTGATATAACTGCACATTATGACTATGATATTTGACAGATGGATGTCAAAACTGCATTCCTCAATGGTAATCTAATTGAGGAAGTGTATATGAAACAACCCGAGGATTTTTCATCCGAGTCCAGACCAAATGTTATGTGCAAGCTACAGAAGTCCATTTATGGACTTAAACAAGCCTCAAGGAGTTGGAACATTTGCTTTGACAATGCTATCAAGTCATTTGATTTCGTCAGAAGCAAAGAAGAACCTTGTGTTTATAGAAAAGGCAATGATGAGTGTATTGTCTTCATTGTTATATATATTGATGATATATTAATAATGGGAGACAATAAGACTCTCATGCAGTCAGTTAAGGAATGGTTGTCCAATACCTTCATGATGAAGGACACATGTGAAGCCTGCTACATTCTGGGAATTAGGATCTATAGAGATAGACCTAATAGATTGTCGGGGCTATAACATTCGGTCTACATAGACAAAGTGCTTAGACATTTTTCTATGGAGAATTCCAAGAAGGGCAGTCTTCCAATGAGTCAAGGCATCAAGTTATCTAAAAAGGATTGCCCTTCTAGTGTTTTAGAACTTGTGCGCATGAAGAAGATCTCATATGCTTCGGCTATAGGATCAATCATGTATGCCATGACATGTACTGGGCCAGATGTGGCCTTTGCACTTAGTATGACTTTCAAGTTCCAGCAGAATCCTGGTGAGGAACACTAGAAGGCAGTCAAAGTATTATTAAGTATCTCAGACGTACTAAAGATTACTTCTTGGTCTATGGTGGTGATAAGAAGCTAGTTGCTACTGGTTATACTGATGCTAGCTTTCAGATAGATATTGATGACTTCAAATCTCAATCTCATTACATGTTCGTTTTCAATGGTGGAGCAGTGAAAAGGAACAAAGATCAACAAACAGAAACAAACATGTACCAAGAAAGTACCACATTCTCAGAGAGATGGTGGAGGCTGAAGATATTAGATTAGATTATGTTCCCACAAAAATAATCTAGCAGACCCATTTACTAAACCATTAAGCTTGGTTATGCATAATGGTCATTTTGAGAACATGGGTATTAGATATGTTGGTGATTGGCTAGAGCCAAGTGGGAGATTGAAAGTATATGTGTGTCCTAGAGACAATATGTATTAGGACAAATGTACTTTGTACACATTCATATTTATATTAATGGAGATTAATATTATGACATTTGCAATTATTGAATTATTAGTTGATTGTTATAATATTCTATAATTGCATCTCTAAGAGGTTACATAGTTATTAATATCGTGAGAAATTAATATTATAACGTAACTCTTAAAATTGCCTCGACTAATGATCATCGAGAATGGGATATCGATGATATGTGATACGTCGACATGTGGTCTACATCATATCCTTAGAGATGTAGTATGTCTCACCTGCTACGAGTTATGGCAACTCGTGATGGACATATGGATACTTGTTGAAGTATTGGTATACCCGCTGATGTACTGTTTGTTATATATTTATAAAGTGTCATCAACGTGTGGAGATAGAAGTCCTTAGACTTGAGGTCGATACCACCTTGTTTACAGAGTAATGTACTTTGATCCTGTCCTAAGCTCAAATGCCTTATAGGTTGAGACGCGACTTGTTTTGGGTACATTGCGAAGTGGATTAAAGGTGGTAGTTGAGCCAAGATTAGAATTCATTCCTCGAATGTATCTTCGAGAGAACACTCATATTCTCATATGGTATTAGGTTGACTAAGTCGTTGGCCAACGCAGTAGACATATCTATGATATGATCTTGTTGTCAACTAATATAGATGAGATATAATGATCAAGCTATTTGGATAGACACTTGGCAGATCCTAGGCTTGATCGAGTGTGTCGTGAATGAAAGGATTTTATCTACCCATATAGAGGTTCAGTTCACATGTTTCGTGTAACTATAATTCACATATTGAGTTCGTATTCTGGCGCTGTCTGGAGTTTCGTGTAGATCCTAATGATATTAGTGTCGATATGTGAAGGCTTGTAGGGTAACACTAAGTAAATTGTTCCGTCGATTCAAGGATGTAATCAGAGAGAGAATATAAATTTTCGGTTTATAATTGAGACATTAGAATAAAATTGAAAATGAGGCAAAACAGGAATAGGGCCACGGAGCCATAGCGCTGCGGTGTCACTTACTCAGCGTCGCGGCGCCACGTGTCCAGTGGGGTCCGAATGACCCACTCTGCTTCAGTTTTTTGAGCCTGGCCCATTTGGAGAACCCTAGCTGCATTTTGCAGGTATAAATAGAGGGTTAAGCAACATATTTTATACACCAAAATTAATAGAATTAATCTCTTCTGAAACTCTGCTGGATTTCCTAGATTTTCAAAAGAGTAATTACATCGGAGTCTAGATTTGCAAATCGAGGAACACTTGCGTGTTCACCCTCGGATTACACAAAAAGCTTGAAGATTCCAGATTTAGCAAATGTAAGTTATCTATCGATGTATTATAGTTTCTTATGTGTTTTCATTAAATAATCATCCTATAGTTTGACCGCTCGTCGAATTTGAAACATAAATTTTCAAATTCCGCTGCATGTACGAACCCGACAAAACCCTACGAAATGTTGAATCTGTGTATGCATATTCAGGATGAGTTTTATTGACTTTATTAACATGACTGAGTTCTATGTTCTATATTGGAATAAACTGGTAGGTAAGTTTTTGGTATGCCCTATTGCTGAGAAATGTCTTAATACGTGGAATTGTATTGAACTTCTATCAAATCCAATTCGTTCATTTGATTATTATAAGTGTTCATGTAGATGCCATTTATGTTCGTAAAGATCTAAATACAAGTATAAATACAAAATTATATGTCAATTATGTTATTTGAGTCGCTTTACAAGTAGCTTTTGCGACTTAGGGTGCAAATATTTTGTGTAGTAGAGAGTGCTATTAACGAGCTAACTGAATTATTCATTAGAGCAAAAGATTTTGTGTTTCTCGAAAAGTGTTTAAATTTTATTAAAAACTTTTATTACAGTGTACGCGCAAGTACCAGCTTATCTCTAAGTGAAAGAAATAATCCCTTGATTATTCTTATTTATAAAAGACATATATATACAAGTTACATAGGAAAATCTTTTTTCCTATTCTACATCTAAAACTCTATTTTATTTGAAGACTAACTATACAATTATGGTAATAGTACAAGTCTAATTATACTAAAAATATACTTTCCTAATATACAATATTGCACATGTTCTCTTCGTCACGTACTGCAGGACAGATTTGGGCTTCAGGCCCAGTAGACCAATTCCCGTGGCTTCAACTATACCGTGATACCTTACATATATTGTATGTATATTTAACACACACCCGCAGTCATAGCGGACGGTCTTCTTACGATGAGACTGTCTCTAAAATCTTCAAAAATAATCGAGGGAAGACCCTTTGTAAAGATGTCTGCAATTTGATATCTGGAAGGGACATGACAGACGCGTACTTGTCCTTTAGCTACCTTTTCTCGAACAAAGTGAATGTCCATCTCTATGTGTTTAGTGCGCTGGTGCTGAACTGGATTACCAGAAAGGTAGATGGAACTAATATTATCACAATACACCAAGGTAACTTTCTGAATAGGACAATGGAGCTCTAAAAAAAGATTATGTAACCAACATAACCCAAAAACCACATTGGCTACCCCTCGATACTCGGCCTCTGAACTCGAACGTGAAAGCATAGATTGGCGTTTTGCAGACCATGAGACCAAGCTATTACCAAGAAACATACAATAGCTAGACATATACCGTCTGGTGTCAGGATATTCACCCCAATCAACATCTGTATATGAGACAAGTGTAGATGTCGATAAATGATATAAATGCAAACCATACTCAAGTTTCCCCCGGATGTATCTAATAATGCGTTTGAGCGCATTCATGTACTCAATCCTGGGATCATGCATAAACAAACACACATGTTGTACGGCATATATAATATCCGGTCGCATGAACGTAAGATACTGAAGGGCCTTGCAAGACTGCGATAGCGGGTCGGATCTTCATAGGGGGAGCTAGCCGCAGCACCCAACTTGGGTTTAGTATCAACTGGAGTGTAAGTGGACTTATAGGATGACATCCCAACCCTCTCAATGATCTCTGTTGCATACTTCCTCTGTGATAAGAACAATCCACCTGCATGACGAGTTACAACAATCCCCAAAAAGTAACTCAATGGGCCCAAGTCCTTCATGGCAAACTCAGAACTGGCCATTATTGTTTAGACTGGCATAATGCATCAGAAGAGGCAGTCAAGATAATATCATCCACATATAATAGTATATAAGCCATCGAAGAACCCTGATGATATATGCATAATGAATTATCAGACCTATTGTGAGAGAACCCAATAGTGGAAATATAGTCAGCAAACCTCTTATACGAGCGTGGAGGCCGCAAGCCCATCTGATGACTTCTTCAACAAACAAACATGATGAGGATATCGAGTATCCCTAAACTCCAAGGGTTGATTGTTAGGCGATTTACAAATGCTCACGCAAATGCACGTATCGTTTTACAAGTAATATAGTCTGTAAGACCGAATATCGTCCTCAGAGACTGGTTTCTAAGTACCGTTCATCTATTTTACGTTATCTATTTGGAAAACGAGTATTGATTGGGGTTTTTGTCTAACTACTAGAATTAATTGCAAGAATTAATTAAACTATTTAAGTAGTACTCAGTTTATGAATGAATTAGGGCTTCCAAATCCTCGACTATCCACTTTATTCAATCCTTAATGCGACTACAATGATTCTTCTTCTACGTTAAAATAGCGGTTAACTAGACTATCTTATATTCAGGTTAGGATATATAATCACTCAACTTCAGTGCAGAACCCTTCTATATTTCTATGACAGGATTTACCACATAGGAGGATTAAGAGCAGTAACCTATAATTCTACACAAGTATCGGGGTACTTTCATCCGCGATTTTAACCTATGTCTATTCAATTACAACATATCCAAATCTCTCCTCTCGGTTCTTGATTCGAAATCATATAGATTATGATAATTTGTGATCAATTAACTATCAAACATTCATATCAATTATTGAATAAATCTTAACAAGTAAAGAATTAATCAAGCTACTGCATTAATTCATGAATAATGTTTCAAGCGAATCATAAGGAAAGCCCTAATAAAGTGTCTAATTCCTAGCCATAGTCACGCTACGAACTGACACAATATCCATACATAAACTGAATTAAAAGAAAGAAATAAAATTACGTAGACTAAGTCTCCAATTGTAGCCTTGAATCCTTGCCTTCTGATGTGTTTCTTTTTTAGAATCAACTCCCCTTTTCATTAAACTAATCCCTAGGGCTTAAATATGTTGCAAATTCGTGCCCTATGGACCCTTCTGCCCTTGGCCAATTCTAACTCGGATCTGACAATTCGCGTCTCGGCACCGCGGTCCTGCAGGTCGGCACTGCGGTGCTGAAAGTCCTGCACCTCTCAGTACAAATGGCACCGCGGTTCTGTCTTTGGGAACCGCGGTGCTGCTTTGCCTTTTTCCGAGTCATTAATTTTCAACCTTTTTCTGCCTCGAGACCTCCTTTTATGCCCACTTTTCATTTTTTTTGTCATTTTGCCTTTTTGAACTGTTGTGACTCAAAAGAAAGGAAAACGACTCTAATACTATACTAAACACAATAAAAACAAGTAAAATACTAACTGAAAATGACTTAAAAAGCGTATACAAAATACGCCTAACAAACCCCCAAACTTAAACTTTGCTCGCCCTCGAATAAAGCAGAAAACAAAAATAAAGAAACAAAATAAAAAAAGACTCAAAGACTCAGATCAAACAGTTGCACAAGGTTAGTTAGAAAAAGCATGAACGTCAGTGGGATAATATGTTGGAACATATGTAGCATGAATATATAGCAATCTAGAATTTCAAGCAAGATATTTTGCAAATTCAGTTCAATCACACTCAATGGAAATATGAATACTAAACTATGCATGTCAATTTCATTTAGTTCTATGGGCCTGTTTACTTGTTATTCTCCACTAATCATAGACATACATTCTAGAGATCCTCATGACTTTTCAGGGTTGTAATGTAGGCTTAGGCAGGGGTAGGTAAAAGTAGGCATTTAGGCTCAATTTACGGACTATAAGCGTTTTTCTCATTCAACCATCTTGTCCTTCTTTTTGGTATTCTTTTCAGTTCATACCTATCATTCCCCTCTTCTCTTTTTGAGAGTATGAAACATATTCGCATAGGCACCCCCAAACTTAAGTTTTTATATTTTTTTCATTAGGGTGCATCAATCAATTTTTTCATTCTCTTTTGGTATTTCTTTATTACTCTTTTTCATCCCAATTTTTCAATTACTGCTTATGGCACACAAGGGAATCATAGGGTGTCAAAGAAATAACTTATTTTAGGCTCAAAGGGGCTGACTAGGGATACATTTTACTGCATGGTAGGTAATGAAAGGTAAGAAAGACAAACAAAGAAATGTCTGAGTCATCTCCTTAAACATATACGTCATAACTATTTCGCCTAAAATAACAAGCAAGCAAACTTCATAGACATTTTTCAATAGACACACATAAGCTAGGCACAAATATCCCAAATAATCAAATTTTCATGAATGTTTGACATATCTAACTTGAGCACATAGATTTTTAGCCTCTAATCCATTACATTATTCCACTTAATTCACTAGACATTTTCAACAACTATAACATGCATGATCATAAAAAAATTGACTCATATGGATACATAAGAGACACAAAACAAAGACTCAAAAACATAAGATACCCCCCCCCCCAAACTTAACTGACACATTGTCCCAAATGTGTAACGACTCAACGATTTAACAGGGACGACTTACAGACATACATCGGCTCAACATTGGTGGTAATGGCGGCGGATATTGCACTGAGACGGTATCTGTGGGAGGAGATTTCACGATTCAGGGCCTTTTTATTTTTTTCGGAGATCGTGCATTGGCACCGCGATTCTGCGATGCACGCGGTCAAATCTTGGGACTTTCGAATATTCGACCGCGATCTGCAGATTGCGCATGATCTTGACTCGAGTCCGTGTCTTCCACCCCTTTCTTCATGCTCATCCTCCGATTCCTTCACCTGGCATCACAACACAACAAAAATACCGAAAGTGAGACTGTTCTATTTAAAATAAATTGCAGAATTTAAACATTGGGTTACCTCCCAAGTAGCGCTGTCTTTAACGTCTTTTAGCCGGACGCAATTAATCTTACTAGTGCCTGGTGGATCCTTCTGCGAACGGCTTGCAATCCGAATAGTTATTTTTGCCGGCCTCACTTCAGCTACACCATTTCTATAGAACACAGAAAAGAGTAGTACTTTTATGCTTGCCCCTAAATTGTCCAATACTTGCTTGCATTCAAAATTCCCTATAGTGCAAGAAATAAAGAAGCTCCATGGATTTCTAGACTTCTGGGGGTTCTCTTGAGGGTATGGACTTTCTGTTTAGGGGTCAGCAAAGACATCTGGTGGTGTTTCTTACTGATGGAGTGCAAAGGAACTCGAGGAATCAAAGGTAAAATTAGATTTCAATAACCCCTTCTTTCTCTACACCAACTACCTTTCTCAACTTCTAAACAACTTGGTGTGGTTCAGGCTCCTCACTTTGCTTACCACTTCCCATAATGGTGTCGCTAGGCAGATTTTCTTGAGGTGTATTGATTACCATATCCATCAGTTGCCCTATTTATGTCTCCAAATTTCTGAGTGACACGCTGGTCTCAGCCATAAATTGAGTCTGACACTTGGTGAGCTTGAGTATGGCTTCTACAATTTCATTTTGATCTTCACGTAGAACACGTGGGTTAAAAACATTGTTGATGACTCCACTACCACGATAGTAGTAGTAGTAGTCCATGTGTCCTTATATATATATATATATATATATATATATATATTAATTTACTAACTTTACCTACAAAATAAGAAAAACAACAAAAAATGATAAAAAGATGCTCACATAACAAATTAGAAACTTGTTCTTGGAGCAACCAAATTAGAAATAAAATAACATGTCCAAATATATACAAACCAAATTAGACATAAGAATAGATAGTTCGATATTAAAAGTACGTCAGTCCCCGGCAACGGTGCCAAAAACTGTTAGGCTATTTACAAATACTCACGCAAGTGCGTGTCGTTTCTGAGTAATATAGTGCAGGCCAGAATATCGTCCTCAGAGACTGGTTTCTAAGTACCGTTCATCTATTTTATGTTATATATTTGGCAAACGAGTATTGATTGGGGTTTTTGTCTAACTACTAGAATTAATTGCAAGAATTAATTAAACTATTTAAGTTGTAGTCAGATTATGAAGGAATTAGGGCTTCCAAATCCTCGACTATCCACTTTATTCAATCCTTAATGCGACTAGAATGATTCTTCTTCTACGTTAAGATAGCGGTTAACTAGACTGTCTTATATTCCGGTTAGGATATATAATCACCCAACTCGGTCTTGAATCCTTCATATTTCTATGGCGGGATTTACCACGTAGGAGGACTAAGGCGATAACCTATAATGATACACAAGTATCGGTACTTTCATCGCGATTTTAACTATGTCTATTCAATTCTGACATATCCAAATCTATCCTCTCGGTTCTTGATTCGAAATCATATAAATTATGATAATTAGTGATCAATTAACTATCAAACATTCATATTAATTATTGAATAAATCTTAACAAGTGAAGAAGTAATCAAGCTACTGCATTAATTCATGAATAAAGTTTCAAGCGAATCATAAGGAAAGCCCTAATAAAGTGTTTAGTTCCTAGTCATAGTCACACTACGAACTGACACAATATCCATACATAAACTGAATTAAAAGAAAGAAAGAAAATTACGTAGACTAATTCTCCAATTATAGCCTTGAATCATTGCCTTGTGATGTGTTTCTTTTCTAGAATCAACTCCTCTTTTCATTAAACTAATCCCTATGACGTAAATATATTGCAAATTCGTTCCCTATGGACCCTTCTGCCCTTGGCCAATTCTAACTCGGATCTGACAATTCGCGTCTCGGCACCGCGGTCCTGCAGGTCGGCACCGCGGTGCTGAAAGTCCTGCAGCTCTTAGTACAAATGGCACCGAGGTTCTGTCTCTGGGAACTGCGGTGCTGCTTTGCCTTTTTCCGAGTCATCAATTTTCAATTTTTTTCTGCCTCGGAACCTCCTTTTATGCCCAATTTTTGCTCCTTTTTGTCATTTTGCCTTTTTGAACCGATGTGACTCAAAAGAAAAGAAAACGACCCTAATACTATACTAAACACAACAAAAACAAATAAAATACTAACTGAAAATGACTCAAAAAGCGTATACAAAATACGCTTAACACTGATGCAAATATATTATCTTCTTGAGATCACCATGTAGGAAAACATTCTTCATGTCTAGCTGATGAATGAGTCATGCTTTCGAAAGAGTCAAGCTGAGCACAGTGCGAATGGTAGTCGGCTTGAACACCGGGCTAAATGTCTCACCACAATCAACACCAACCTACTGAGTCTTACCATCACCTACAAGACGAGTCTTATGCCTTGCAAATGAACCGTCATAATTATCCTTATGAGCAAAAATCAACATAGACCGAATAATATTAACACCAGATGGACGACCAACTCCCACATTTTATTATCAATAAGAGCATTATATTCATCGGTCATGACAATCTTTCAATTTGGGTCATTTAAGGCAAACACAAGATTACAGGGTATAAGGGTGATTTAAGAATATTATAATTTAAATTAAAATATTTTTTTGGTTTAAAAATACTCCATTGACCTCGAGTGACTGGACCATGACTAGGGGCTGGATTAGGTGAATTTTGGAAATTTTCGGGAGATGTAATGAGCGCGTGACGGTGGGCCTATTGGCCCAAATTGAAGCTTGATGAACCACGGGAACTAGACCAGTTCGGGAATGGTGGGTAGCCCAAACTTCGGAAGCTAGTCCGATGGTATCTGAGTCGATCGTATGTGTGACGATGGGACCAGTGAGCGATGGGCCCTAGAAAAGTTTGGGTGTGGGATATGTTCGAAAAATGGTGAATAATATATGGAGATATACCGTCATCCAAAAAATTATACGAACTAGGCATGAGAGTGCTACATTTTGCAAACGGAAATTGGGATTCATCAAACACAACATGGCGACTAATAATGATTCGATTAGAGGATAAATCAAAATATTTATAACCACGATGATTTGACGGATAACCTAAGAACACACAAGGGTAGAACGGGCCTTAACTTTGTTAATTGTTGTGGATGGAAAAAGTGAATAACACAAGCACTCAAAAACTCTAAGATTGTGTATACGAGAGAATCTTATTATATAAAATTTAAAGAGAGGACGAATATGTCAAACATTTGGAAGGAAAGATGTTAAGAATATCGGTAGCCATTTGTAGAGCATGATGCCAAAAATACGGGGGTACGGAAGCATGAACCAAGATATTTCGGATAATGTTATTAATGATATGAATTTTGTGTTCGGCTTTCCCATTTTTTGAAGACGTATGAGGACAAGAAAACCGAAAATTAATTCCATTGCTAGCACAAAATTCCCGAAACTCCCCATTGTCATTATCACATTGGATATTCTTTATTTCACGTTCGAATTGGATTTTAATGAAAGCTCTAAATTTTGAAAGATGGAAAAACTTGAGATTTCTTCGCTATTGGAAACGTACATAAAAATTTAGTATAATCATCTAAAAATAGAACATAATAACGATTACCTAATGAACTCATAACAGGAGATGTCCATAAATCGCTATGAATAATATCAAATGACATTGAAGTATGAGAATTAGAGTCCATAAATGACAACTTAACAATTTTCCTAAAGAACAAGATTGACAATTCGGAGTACTACGCGTATCCTTACATGAAATAAGATTGTTCTTATTTAAGACAGACAAAATAGACGATCCCGGATGACCTAGACGAGTATGACAAAAGGAAGGAGCAAGAGCTGCTAAAGTGGAAGGCATGTCTTAATTTGAGAAATCGAGATTGGTGTGATTGGATAAATATCTCCCCTACTATCACACCTCATTAGAGGGTTCCTTGTCTTGAAATCTTTCACATAAAACCCAAAAGTATCAAAATTAGCAGAAATTCAATTATCAGTTGTGAATTTTCGGACAGACACCAAATTTTTAATCAATTTTGGGCATGAAGAGTATTTTTCAAGACAAGTGGTGGATGGGGGGAGATCCAATTTTATGACCATAACCACGAATTGGAATTGAATTACAATTACCAATAATTATACCACGATTACTGCTCAAATTGGAATAAGACGAAAGAGTATCTTGGTCAGATGTCATGTGGGTAGTGGCGCCGATGTCCATATACCAATTAGGGTCTGGTTGAGTTAATCAAAGTGTGTGCATCACAACTTCAATATCGATTTGTGTGGGTCCCACCTTTTGAGAATGCTTGTGTGTCAGGTCAGCAATCCACGCTCATTCACTCTGTGTACTAGGGATGAAGCGGATCAGATACGGGTAGGTCTTACTAGATCCAGATCTATTTTTCATACCTGAATCCAGATCCATCGGGTCCATAAAAATCATATCCAAATCCAGATCCATCGGATCTGGATCCACATGTAAAAAAAATTCTTTGTCCATAAAAATAATTTATGTGTTTTTCCCTTTCCGTTTTGGTTCTTTATAAAATCAATTCATGTCTAAAATATACAGGCTTCCATATACGAGGGCTTCAAACAAGTTATATCGGGGCAAAAAATTAGAGAAAGGAGTAATCATGGAGTAAGAATCAAACATGAAATGCTTTGTCAATCAAATGAAGAGCTGATGATGACTGCTTTTATCTAGTAATGTTCTAAAACTCCTTTGTTATATACGTCTGTGATATGTTTAGTATTTGCATAAATTATATATATATTTCTTCCCCTGAGATGTAATCTACAATATTTAGTTTTAATTAGTTGCACATTTAATGTTTTATAAAATTGGTGTTGATTGATTTTCTATTAGACATCGTCACTTGTCCATTAATTTGTAGTTGCATGGAGGTTATTACTTGTAGCGTATATTCGAGAAGTAGATGAAAATTACATTATAGGTTGTGAATATATTTAATTAAAATATGGATCTACGGATCGGATACGAATCTCAAATACAAGATCCAGATCCGAACCGTCAGGAACAGATCTGGGTCCGATTCGCATCCGTCGGGTACAAATTTAGAAGATCCATATCCTATAAATGAATCCGAATCTGGACCGGGTCCAGGATCCATTTCCATCTCTAACTGTACCGCACTTTGTTGGTGATGGCTGCGAGTCTGGACATCGATCGACCAGCGCCTCACCGCTGTGGCGATGACGGCTGTGGGCTTTGACAACTGCCGGTCAACCAGCTCTTGGTCGAAACATTGTTAAATTTCTTGGGCCGCTGGCTGCTCGGCACCACTGCCATGGGATCCATTACTGTTGGGGCCAGTGGGTCAGGGGCCCACTGTTTTGGCTACCGTTTCCGTTGTCACAGCGTTTGCCCCCGCAATTTTTCCTGTTGTTTTTACGATTATTTTTGCAGCCACCATGGGTATGATTTTGGATCGAATGATCATCAAATCTTGAAGAATTTGTGGAGGATGTCATCATGTCTATGGGACTAGCTCCAATAGTCACATTTTTTAGCCAAGCCGACTTCTTCCAAGGTAAGCATGGAGCGGGCTTGATAGAACTTCGTGAGAGGATTACTCTGACGAATAATAGTTCCAATGCCACTATAGGCCTCGGAGAGGCCGACAACTATCTGCAAAACAAGACGATCGTCACTATCGGGCGCACCAACGTTGCGGAGTTGGTCCGCCAACTATTTCAACCTTTTGCAATAAGCTGAAACGTTCGGAAAATTTTCCATGTTGACGTGGGAAAATTCGTGCTCAAGTGTAACAGCTCTGGAGTTCTGATTATCTTGGAATATGTCACGTGATGCGCGAAAAGATGCACACACTTTAACGCAAGTGCACGTTATCGTGACAAGTAATATAGTCCTGGTAAGACCGAATATCGTCCACAAGGATTAGGGTTCAAGTACCAACTATCTATCTTTTGGTATCTATTTGGTGAATTGATGTTTGATTTTGTTGTTTATAACTAAGAATTATAAAGACTAATTTATCTAATGAGTTTACTTCAGTTGTGATGGGAATAGGGCTTCCATGTCTCTTCAACTATCCGCTTATGTTATTTATTAATGCAATGAATTATGGACTTCTGCCGGAGAAAGCGGGTTTCTGAAATCGTTTTATATTCCCGTTAAGGATATATAAACACTCGACCGATATTGCACCTTACCTACCTTTCAGCGATAAGGATAACTCTATAGGAGGATTAAGAACAAAAACCTAGTTAACCGTCACGCACCATGCATGAAATTAGGGTTTTTAAGCCTCTCATTAACGCTACGTAAATAATTGAGGTATTTTAATCCCCAATCGAGAATGTCTACCCAACTTACGATATTCACAATCTCTCCTTTGAAGTAAATTAGAAATCATATAAGGATAATTAGTTGTCAATTAATTACCAAGCATTCAATATGATTATTGGATAGATCTCTCAAGAAGAATAACAACCATAAACATGCATTAATTCATAACATAAGTTTCTAGAGAATTAACATGGAAAGCCTATAAGAGAATTGGTTCTAGCCATAAATATGACAAGAACTAATTCAAAGTTCATCGACAAAAGCGAAATAAAGAAAAGAAAAGAAAAGAAAGAAAATTACTAAGTATGAGTCTCGAAGCCTTAGCGTCGAAGGGTTGTGTTGTGAAATATTTACAAGATGGATTGGTGGAAGGGTGGATGTAGAGTGGTGAATGGTGGAATGGAGAATGAATAATTCTTCTAATGATGTAGAGTATTTATAGCCAAAGAATCCTTTTGGTGAAGGGTTAGGGATTTTGTAGGTAGGAAAAGTTATTAGAATCTTTTAGGTAAGGGTTTTAAGGTAGGAAAAGTTATCCTTTAGGAAGGAAAAATTATCACTTTAGGATTACGAAAACATGTCAAATTCGCGAACTTCATAAAATCCAGCGTCGGCGCGCCTGTGACTGGCGCCGCGGCGTGTGAACATCAGCAACTTTCGGACTTCGCAGCACATTGGGCGCCGCGGCTCAGCTTCCAAGCGTCGCGGCTCCGGTGACATTTTTCTGGCGATTCCGTCTCGTTGCCCTTTTTTTGTCCGGACTTCGTCTGAACTCCTCTATAATTCCGAACTTAGACTTTATTTCTTGGCCCTTTTTGTGTGCAATTCCATCTCATTTATGCTCATTTCATCTCCTTTTCGTCATTTCTCCATTTTTGACCATTGTGACACAAAAGAAAGGAAAGCGACCACTAATCTTGTACTAAACATAAATAAAATGAGTAAAATACTAACTAAAAATGACTCAAAAAGTGTATATAAAATACAGATCAAATACCCCCAAACTTAACCTTTGCTGCCCTCGAGCAAAGATCAAAAAAAGAAATCTGACTCGAGGAAAGCGAAAAATAAAGACTCAATGACATTGATCACTTTGCTGCATTGGTGCTACTTGGAAAAACATGAAGATTAGTAGAATAATATGCAGGAACATATAGCATGAAATTTCAGCATTCTAAACACATTAAGCTAGATATTTCGCAAACTTATTTTTATCATGTTTAATGGAAGTCAAATACTGAATCATGCATGTCAATTTCAAAATCTTATGGCCTGTTCACTTGCTATTCTCCACTAATCATGGATACACATATTAGAGATCTTCAGGGCTTTTCAGGGTTGTAATGTAGGTTTAGGCAGGGGTATGTAAAAATAGACATTTAGGCTCATTGTATGTACCATAAGCTCTTTTGCTTTTCAATTCTTCCCTTTTCTTTTGATTTCCTTTCTTCACTTCATATCTATCTTTCCCCTCTTTTGTTTTGAGAGAGTGAAGTGTATTATGAACAACAAGCACCCCCAAACTTAGGCTTTTGCCTATTTATTATTACTTTTTCATTGGGGTGCATCAAAATTGTTTACTCACTTTTGTCTCTTTTTCAACACTTTATATTCCAAACATCTCAATTTTTCACTTATGACACAAGTATGGAATTATAGGGTGTCAAAGAAAGGTCTTATTTATAGGCTCAAAGGGGCTGACTAGGGATATAATTTGACTGTCAGGGATAGGCAAAGAATGGTAAGAAAGGGCTAACAAAGAAATGCCTGAGTCATCTCCCTAACATGCATATCTAACTATTTCGCCTCGAATAGTAAGCAAGCGGACACATAGGTTTAATCACTAACAATGCATACATCAAGCAAGATACTGAATAGTTTGATTTCATGAATTTTTGGCATATCTATCCTAAGTGTTGATGGTTGCTTCTAATTCCATTACATTATTCCACTTTACTTCATTAGGTGTTTCAAGTAATTCTGCATCGTGATCTAAAAAAATATGACTCAAAAGAGAAAAAAAAAAAATTATGACTCAAAAATTACTCAAAAATACACAAAACAATTCAAAAAAAAAAACTCAAAAATAATAAAACATCCCCCCAAACTTAAATCACACATTGTCCCCAATGTGTGCAAGACTCAAAGAAAATAAAAGAAAAAGGACAACACAACCTGACCATGCATGCAGGTCTAGGAGAATTTTTTTTTTGGAATTTGCACGGAAATATGGCTCTACGAAGTTCGCGTGCGGCCGAGATTTGGCCATGCTGCACAGCTAGTACTGTGGCCTCTGAGTTCCGTGTGCCCGATCTGTGCGTATGCGCTGTGCTACGCTTTTTTTTAGCGTTTTGCTCCTTTTCCTCGGTTTGACTTTTCAGTCCACATCCAACAACACAAAACAAGAACCCTAGACGGTAGACTGTTGAAGACAAAATAAAATAAAATAAAGAGCGAAATTAAAATAACATAATTAAAAATATTGGGTTGCCTCGACAAGCGTTGTCTTTAACGTCTTTTAGCGGACGAATTAACGCTTTTCGAGTGCCCGTTGGATCATACGCGAGCTGCAATCCGCGAGTTATTGTGTAGGTCTTAATTTCCTACGACCGTTTGTTCAAACAAGAGCCTTACATATACAATTATCCCCAAGTAGGCTTGTCTTTTATGCTTTACATAATGTAGGAATCAGTGAACTTCTACATCTCTCAACTCTGGGGTACCATGATGGTATGGGCTTCTAATTGGGAATCGGTAGTGATAGCTAGTGGTGTTTCTTACGTAATAGGTGCAAGAAAAGAATTTCCCACGAGAATCGAAGGTAAATAATGGATCTTTGCAATCTTTTCATTTCTACACCAACTATCTCACCGATTCTCAATAGTTGGGTGTGGTTGAACTCTCAATTTGTTGTTCGTTGTTCAAAATCACCTCGATTTACTGGTTCAGCGCCGCGGCCGCTCTTTAGGCGCGCGGCCACTCTCTCGCACTGCTCCGGAATCTTGCGCCGCGACCGCTCATCGGCGCGCGGCCGCTTCGCCTGCGAACTCTCTATATCCACGATTCGGCATCCTTGGTCAATTGCACGACATTGTGTTTCCTCATTGCCTACCCTGCAGATTGCTCTTCTTGCGTTTATTTGTTGAATATGATCGCGAGTTACGCTATTTGCGTTTCCAACTTCTTCATGACCATTCTCGTTTCGTCCATGAACCGATTTTGGTACCTCGTGGCCCGAGTATAACCTCTCGCAATTCCTCCTATCTTCCTCATGGTTGGAGCTCGATCATATTGTGCGAGAAATCCATGTCTTAAGGATCCACGAGATGAATCAAAACCAACAACGAATCATTTTTTTTTTTTTTTCAAAAGAAAATAAAATAAATAATTTAAAGAAACAAAAATAAAAACCAAATTAGAAATTAAAAATAGATAAATTTGATATTGAACTATGCTAATCCCCGACAACGGCGCCAAAAACTTGATGCGCGAAAAGATGCACACACTTTAACGCACGTGCACGTTATCGTAACAAGTAATATAGTTACAGTAAGACCGAATATCGTCCATGAGATTAGGGTTCAAGTACCCGACTATCTATCTTTTGGTATCTATTTGGTGAATTGATGTTTGATTTTGTTGTTTATAACTAAGAATTATAAAGACTAATTTATCTAATGAGTTTACTTGATTGTGATGGGAATAGGGCTTCCATGTCTCTTGACTATCCGCATGTTATTTATTAATCAATGAATTATGGACTTCTTCCGGAGAAAGCGGAGTTTCTAAATCGTTTTATATTCCCGTTAAGGATATATAAACACTCAACCCGATGTACCTTACCTACCTTTCGGTGATAAGGATAACTCTATTGGAGGATTAAGAACAAAACCTAGTTAGCAGTCACGCATCATACGCAAAATTAGGGTTTTAAGCCTCTCATTAACGCTACGTAAATAATTGAGGTATTTTCATCCCCAATCGAAGAATGTCTACCCAACTTACAAAGATATTCACAATCTCTCCTTTCAAGTAAATTAGAAATCATATAAGGATAATTAGTTATCAATTAATTACCAAGCATTCAACGCAATTATTGGATAGATCTCTCGAAGAAGAATAACAACCATAAACGTGCATTAATTCATAACATAAGTTTCTAGAGAATTAACATGGAAAGCCTATAAGAGAATTAGTTCTGGCAATAAATATGACAAGAACTAATTCAAAGTTCATCATACAAAATCAATAAAGAAAAGAAAAGAAAAGAAAATTACTAAGTATGAGTCTCCGCCTTCAGCGTCGAGGTTGTGTTGTGAAATATTTACAAGATGGATTGGTGGAAGGGTGGATGTAGAGTGGTGAATGGTGGAATGGAGAATGAATAATTCTTCTAATGATGTAAGTATTTATAGCCAAAGAATCCTTTTGGTGAAGGGTTAGAGATTTTGTAGGTAGGAAAAGTTATTAGAATCCTTTTAGGTAAGGGTTTTAAGGTAGGAAAAGTTATCCACTTTAGGAAGGAAAAGTTATCCCTTTAGGATTAGAAAACATGTCAAATTCGCGAGACTTCGTAAAATCGCGTCGTAGCGCGGCCTGCCCATGCGTGGCTGAAGATCAACAACTTCGGACTTCGCGACATTGGGCGCCGCTGACTTCCATGCGCTCGGTGACATTTTTCTGGCGATTAGTCTCGTTCTTTTTCGTCCGGACTTCGCGAACTCCCTATAATTCCGGAACTTAGACTTTATTTCTTGGCCCTTTTTGTGTGCAATTCCATCTCATTTATGCTCATTTCATCTCCTTTTCGTCATTTCTCCATTTTTGACCGCTGTGACACAAAAGAAAGGAAAACGACCCTAATATTGTACTAAACATAAATAAAATGAGTAAAATACTAACTAAAAATGAATCAAAAAGTGTATATAAAATACACCGATCATCACGCAGTCTATCTCAAGCAGCTTTTGTCGTAGCGTCTGACTCAATAATCATTTGCAACAATTCGGTATAGATATTGGAGTAAATCCACTGAAGTACGATGGCATCAAGCGTCTTCCACAACTTTGGATCATCCTCGCGTTTTGGAACCTCAGTATCCTCAGGATCCGCGGGGATTATGTGATGTATGAATTGATGCGAGCGTGCGTGAATTTTGAACAGTTCAGCCCACGTCCATATAGGACGTTTTCTATTTCAAGAAGAAGAGGGATGCGATTCTTGATGTTAGAAAGGGAAAGATGGAACATGTTCTTTGATGTAGACATATTGATAGAACAATATGTGATTGAGGGATTTGGGAGAAAGAATTTTGAAGGGAAGGTATTGTTTTTGGCCGAGAAAGTGGCACAAAAATCGGGAGGTATTTTTTAGAGAAGCGGAAGAAAGGAAGGAAAAAATACCTAGACTTCTGATACCATGAAAAAAATAATCCCTTGATTATTCTTATTGATGAAAGACATATATATGCAAGTTACATAGGAAAATCCATTTCTTATTCTACATCTAAAACCCTATTCTATTTGGAGACTAACTATACAATCATGATAATAGTATAAGTCTAATTATACTAACAATATATTTTCCTAATATACAATATTGCACATGTTCTTTTTGTCATGGACTGCTGGACAGATTTGGGCCCGGTAGACCAATTCCCGTGGCTTCAACTGTACCGTGATACCTTACATATATTTAACACTAAGTTTAGGAACTCTTAATCTGTTATAAATTATTGATAGATTTATAATAAAATAAGAAACGAATTTTCTGTACATGTTTCACTGTAAAAATATATAAAGATAAAGACTTATTTGACTTTGAAACGAGAGAGAAGACACTAACTAAAAATATTATAGTAAATAAAGGCGTACAAGAGGATAATAGGGATTGTTTGAGGATATTTACAGTTTTGATTTATTTGTAACATAATTAAATTAAATAATTAAATAATTCTAAAATTTATCGTCAACAAATTTAGACAATGGACTAAGGTTATATATTTATTTGTTTTTTTGAAATTGTTCAATAAACTTATATATTTTTAATTAGGTTTATCAGCGCACCGCACATAGCACGAATATCATATATTAATTTTTTTTTAATGACGGAGAATCCGCAGTCGCTACTTTTTTATAAGTGCGCATTAGGTAAACCGCCGAACGCAATAGCGCAAATCACGTCCAGGTAAACCACAATGCAGTATGTGTGACTCAACCAAAAAGTGTTAGCGAAATCAAATTCGTGGCGCTTTGCCTCGCGCTCTCCTACTCCACCAATTTGGCTATTTTTGCGGGTATACTAGTTAATAATAAAAGAAAGAGACATGAAAATAAATTGGTGGGCTCCAACAACTCCATTTCGTGGTCTCACCAAATAATTGCTATTTTGGCATTTTCTTTAGATATCTTGACGCGTAACCTCATCACCGGTGAATAAAACTCGCCGGAATCAGTGATCGTGTCAGATCCCGGCGAACTGGGCCATGCCTAGGGATTGACATTGACATCTCATAAATAATGTTCTCTTGACAAGCAGACATATTTGAAAAAAATTCAGAATGAAATTTTCCACGAATATTTCGCAAAAATGTTTATCTACCACGCTTTTGTTTAATATTTTCAAGATATTTCTATATTTTTCAATAGAAATTATTTGAAATTGCTTTTCAAAGAAAAGTTAATGTTTCGTCTATGATAGGCTCACAATTTTTTTTAAAAACAATAATTATAAAACACTCTTTCTTTTCGCAATAATGATAACTATATTTTTATAATTAAATGTACTCTAAAAATGTATAATGAAATATTCTCACTCTGATTCTATATGACACTTTTTTTAGTCCAAGAAAAATGAAATATATCTATATTTAAAAACTAAAATTAAATTCACTTTGAAAGTGCAATAGGATAATTGTAATTTTTCGTTCCTTAGTCAACTATCTTAGGTTGTTAGTCGATTGTTAACAGATATAGTGCTGAAAGTAAAATCTGAATATTAAATGACATCAAATATTTTTATATTGATTCGGATTCAATGTGAATCCTAATCCAGCTCATTGGGTTGCAAGGGTATTCTTTACGGCTCTTTTGAATTTTGATTGGTACAAAGATAATTTGAATTGAGCTCCTACACCTACACTCAAACACTCATAATCTTTTGATACAATGTCTCACCAATTATACTATATCTCTTTTCACTTTTTTTGTATACATTATAAATCACTCGGATTTTACAATGCTTATTAAAAGTAAAGTAAAGAGCTTGAGAAGTTGAGACAAAAGTATGAGTTTGTTCGTCCCATCGAGCCTCCATATATAGTCTTCGGACTTGTAGTTGTGTTGGCTCTATTTGCGTAGAAGTCAACTCAAAAAATTTGATCCTTGAAAAATAGGAATATTGAGGATATTAATTTTCAAGAATGAGGCTAGAGTTTTCTAACAGACTGATCTTCTTTTCTTGTAGAAATTGTGATTGATTCTTCAAGATGCTTGTCCGAAATTATATCCTTAATAGCTTGATACTTGTTTCCTTGATGAAGCGAACTTGATATATTTGATAGATACGCCGAGATTTCATAGGTACTTGATTTGATATTTTCATACTTGATTTATTTGTCTCTATAAATAAGATGTTACTGATTTGTTGCACTTGGACATACAACTTTGGACTTCACTAGTCAGCTGCTCGACTGAAGTATTCCTTTGGGTCTTGTGAGTCAACTGGGCTCACTTTTTTCTTGTGAGTTGTCATGCACAATATTATATTATCATTAAAACTTAACATCAACACACTTTTACCCTTAAAACAAATTCTTATAATCACAAAAATATCACGACATGTTTAAAGTCAAAAGTTTTAAAATTCTTTATATTTCATAAATTTCGGTTACAAATCACATATCGCTATATAATCTAAAATTGAGGAAAATAGTAAACAAAACGAATTTTACTATCATATAAGATGTTACAAAGAGAATATAAATCATAAATTGTATAATAATTAAAAGCACTAAAAATAGTTTAAAAAAAACTGATATAAAAATGCTACATTATTCATAACTTGATAATGACATAAAATAGACTAGAAATAATAGAATAGTTAGTGATTTAATAATGGAACTAGTGAATAGAATAGAGGGCGTTTGGTTCGGGGTAAACAGGAAAGAGAAAGAGAATGAAATTCCCTTTGTTGTTGTTTCTTTGACCTTATTTTCTCATTCCCTTTACCTCTTTTCCACTTTCATTTCCTTTTCTTGATTCCCTCACTCCCTAGGTATTTGGATTCCTTTTCTCCAACCCGGACCTCGAATTCTGGACCACTCGGACCACCCCGGACCCCCGACCTCGGACTCCGGACCATCCAAAATCAAACATGTAGGGACAATCAGGGTAATTCCTTTTATTTCTATTCCATTTCCTTACTGGATTCCATTTCGTTTACCCTGCGAAAACCAAACGCACCCTAATTTTATTTTGTAATTTCCCTTACTTTTTTCTTTTAGAAAATAATGCAATCATAGCTCCAACTTTTTAAAATTAAACCATGGGCAGCTCCATCAAATACATTACAAAAGCCTCCTTATAAAGAGCTCTGCAAACACTGAAACTTTTCAACTCCATTTCAACAATCCAACTTTTGGTGATTCTTGAAAAAGAGTAATCATAATCATTATAGGCAAAAGACCAACACCGGTGATGGGAATGATCACCGGCTCATCGGTCTCCGGCAACCGGACGGGGACTATCGATGCTGCCACCAGCCCAAGAAGTCCACTAGATTTCAAGAATATTCAATCACCAAGAGGTCTAAAAGGTTATAATTTTGGTGGGGTTGGACTAGCTATTGTAGCTTCACTTGATGATAAAGATAGTGTAATCAAGGTTAACAAAATTAAGTCCATATCAATTCCAGTGAATTTTTCCAAAATTTCTGCTAGATTTAGAGCAGATCAGTATGATGAAACAGACTTGGACAATATTGAAGATTATACAGTAGTTACTTGTCGTGGACCAGATAAAAAGTCATATACTAGAGTATATTGCAATGGAATTGTACAAGAAAACAGAAGATCCACTGACAGGAAACACAAGTGTTCAAGCATTTTTGACATATCTCCAGCTAGATTTGGAGATTTTCCCAGATACCCAGATTCAGATTTCCTCAGTTCATGTCATTTATGCAATAAAAAGCTCCATGGAAAAGACATATTTATGTATAGGTATAACCTTGTGTTTCAAAACTTTTGTTTTTCTCTCTTATTCTTTGAAGACCAAATTTAAACTCTGAACACATACAGATTTAAGGCGAGTTTTTATTATATTAGCTGAGCCAATTACTTTCAGCTCGAACTACATAAAAATAAACAGAGTTATGGTCAAAAACACGCCAGAACTATCATTTTTTTTCACAAGTTTCACACCTTAATTATACTTTTCCTACTTGAACTATCAATCTATGTATTAAAACACACCTCAAAGCTGATTAGATCAACTATCCGTTGTTCTCCTTTTCTACTAGATTAGACCAACTATCTACTCAATTAGGTGTATCTTAATACATAGATGGTGATAATTCAGGTAAGAAAAGGGAACAAATGATAGTTGGGGTGTGAAACTCATGAAAAATGATAGTTCGTATGTGTTTTTAACTATTATCTCAAAATAAAATATACATAACTTGCCTATACCCTGGATGATTTATGCATTAGTTTGGTTCATTACTTTTTGTTAAGCATAATTGTGTTGATGATGTTTTAATGTTAATGAATTGCAGGGGAGAGAAAGCATTCTGTAGCACAGAGTGTCGGTATAGCCAGATAGTAGTGGATGAGCACAAGGAGAAGTGTAGCTCTGAGTTTTCAATATCTGCAGATATTGCAACCTCACCTTATGCTAATGGCCAGATATTTTCTACTGGAAGTTTGGCTGTCTAGACTAAATAAATAATTCAATGGCTTTATAGGATATTAGTGCATAACTATATTGTATATAACTCGGAAATACCTCAATACATATGAGAAACAGCTCTACTTTAATTACAGAAGTTAGTTCCTCCTTTTTTCATTCTTTTGTATTGTCCAACTTTACTTGGTTGTAGAAGACAAAGCTTGATGCTGCCAAAAGAATTTTGCAAAGTTATTTTCTTCTCCCCCTCCTAGGAGCTCCCTCTTTTTGCTCCCTTCATGACTCGAATCACAATCTTCGAGTTTGAGATGGAAGATGTATTGAAAATTTAACTATGTGGAATTAGGGTTTTCCCGTCTTTAATCACTTAAACACGTGGGTCCCGCATGTCGGAAACATCATTTCTTCGCACATGTCTAATCTACTAAATGAGTAGATGATACTAGTGCCAAGTATCGTCAAATTCTGTTAAGAAATTAAAGATATAGTGGTACACAAAGTAAGGTGTTTGAGACATGAATAGATGGATTGGTTTGGCCAAATAATAGATCTCCCACATAGGTGAAAAATGGAAGGATTGAGCACTATATCAACTCTAATGTTGAGCAAGGGTTGGGCCCCCAAGGGGTGACCCATGTGTTTAGAAGGGGAAGGACCTAGGTGAACTTGGGTTAGGGGCTAAACCACACACACCGCCACCCGCCGGTCTTGTCAGGTCGGGTTCTCGGGCTTTCTTTCGGGAATTATCTTTTGGTGCATGAAATGTTTCTTATTTACATTTTGATCCCTGAAAATTTGGAAACGTTGCAACGGACAGCGCCAACCAACGAATCTGACTTCAACAATCAGAATCCGCTTTCTTCTTCACCTATAAATTGAGCATTACTGGTCAATTCAAATACAGGAAAAACACACATAAATCATCTCCTCTCTTCATCAGTCTGTTATATATTCTTTTTCTTCACCAGAATCAACCTTGCTTTGTATTGTTGGTTGTTGTTGTTTTATCTTGGAAGACTATTGTCCAATACCGTAAAAACATCTATACGGGGAAATTTTGTCTTAAAGAAAGAGAGTTGTCTCTCAACTCCACCTTTCTTCTTGTTTAACCTTTCAGACACACTTTAGCCTACAGTTTAAGACAAAAAAATTCTAACTGTTCAAAGCTGAATTCTTCGACTTTTACCAATGGTTCTGGTTCTGCCACTGCAGCAAAATATGTTGTTCTATCTTACTATATTGAACCTGTTACACTTTCTGACAGAAGATCTTCCTCTGGTAGGGATGCAATGGACACCCAATCTAACACAACGACTAAAGTGGGCTAAGAATTCCAGGTCACACATGCCCTGAAGTTAACACTGGATGCCTCGAATCATAGTGTTTGCATATGCAAAAATTGTATTCTGAACGGTCTATCGGATACATTCTATACTGTGTAATACACTGTGAAGACGACAAAAGAGTTGTGGGAAAAACTAGAGAGAAAGTACAACGCACAAGATGCGGGTACTAAGAAATTCATCATTGAAATGTTTCTAAAATTTCAAATGGTGGATTGTAAATCAGCGATGTTCCAAATCTAGGAGTCTCAAATGATTCTTCTTCATCTGGATTTGGAAGGAATGAAGCTAAATGAGAAGTTTCTGGTTGCGTCTTTGATTGGGAAATTGTCTCCCTCATGGAACGAGTTCATGAGTTATCTCAAACTAAAGACAAAAAAATGGGGTTTGAAGACTTTATCATCAAACTGCAAATACACGAGGATAATAAAATGGCTATATCTAAGGGAAAGCAGCCAATACAGGCAAAAAAGCGAATCTGGTTGATTCGAATGAAAATGCTAACAAAAAGCGCAAATTCCAGGGAGACGACAAAAACCAACTGATGGAGAAGTTCAAAGTAAACTACCATCACTGTGGAAAGCCTGGCATGATAAAAAAGTGCCGCAAACTGAAGCGAGAGCAGAAGGAAAATGCCAAGAACAAAGGCAAGGCCAAGGCTAACGTTGTACAAGACGAGGGTGATCATTCGAACCTTGACGACATGATTGTGGATTTCTCATCTGTAATGCTGAAGGCAAATCTGGTGGAGAATCCAAGGCAATGGTGGATAGATACGGGTGCAACCCATCATATCCGCTCTTACAAGAGTGCATTCTCCTCTTAAGCTCCAGTCACAGGAAAAAAAAGGTTCATGGACAACGACACTACCTCTGAAGTTCAAGGAGTTGTAAAGGTTGTCTTCAAAATGACTTCAGGTAAAGAGCTTACTCTGAAGAAAGTGATGCATGTCCCTGATATCCGCAAGAACTTGGTTTCAGAGCCACTGTTGGTCAAGCCTAGCTTTAGACTAGTTTTTGAGTCTAACAAATTTGCGATAGCTAAGAATAGTATATTTGTAGGAAGGGGCTTCGCATGTGACGACCTCTTCAAAATGAATGTTATGTTTGTTATCCTTTCATCTAATGAAATAAAGCCTTCTACCTACTTTCTTGAGTCCTATAATTTATGACATCATATATTAGGACACGTTAATTACAAATCCATTCAAAAGTTAGTAAATTTGGAATTGTTGCCTTTCTTTGATATAAACCCTCAACATAAATGTGAGGTGTGCGTAAAGGGAAAATTAACTAAATCTTCTTTCCATTTAGTCGAAAGAAACACCGCTCCTCTAGAACTTATTCACACTGATATATGTGATTTAAAGTTTATACAAACTAGAGGGGGGAACAAGTACTTTGTGACTTTCATTGATGATAGTACCAGGTATTGTTACGTTTACTTGTTAAAAAGTAAGGATGAAGCATTTGAAACATTTAAACGTTACAAAGCAGAAGTTGAAAATCAACTAAATCTACGGATTAAGGCAATTCATAGTGATAGAGGGGGGAATACGTAGCATCGTTTGAAGAATATTGTGCTTAATTTGGCATTGTTCATCAAACGACCGCTCCTTACTCACCTCAGTTTAACGGTATTGCTGAGCGCAAAAAACGTATGTTAAAGGAAATGATGAATGTCTTACTTATCGATTCCGGTTTAGCCCAAAACATGTGGGGCGAAGCGATTCTTATCGCAAATACAGTTTTCAATAGAGTTCCGCATAAACGTAAGGATAAACCACCTTATAAATCATGGAAAGAAAAGAAGCCCACTTATAAATATTTGAAAGTGTAGGGCTTTTTGGCAAAGATCGAAGTACCTAAACTAAAACAGATCAAAATTAGACCTAAGACTGTAGATTGCATATTCATCGGATATGCAAATAATAGTAGTACTTATCTCTTTTTAGTGTATAAGTAGGAGATAACTGATATCCATAAGGGTATGATAATGGAATCAAAGAATGTTGAATTTTTTGAACAGATCTTTCCTCGAAAGGAAAAAGAAATAATTTCGCGCAAATGAAGTTATGAAAAAATTTCTCAAACTCAATAAGACCCGGCAGTTTCTGATTATCCGGAACTAGATGTTTCAGATCTACAGAACTCAAAAGTTACTGATTATCCGGAACTTAGTGTTCCAGATCTACAGAACTTAGGGGTTCCAGAGGTTGAACCAAGACGGGTCAAAAGGGTAAAAAAGGATAAAACCTTTGGTCCAGATTTTCTAACCTATATGGTTGAAAATGAACTGAGGACAATTAAGTAAGCATTGTCAACTCCAGAAGCACCACTTTGGAAAGAAGCTATAGACAATGGAATAGTTTCTATCATGCAAAACCATACTTGGGAAATAGTTGATCTTCCTCTGGGAAGCAAACCTTTGGGTTGTAAGTGGATACTCAAAAGAAAGTACAAAGCAGATGGAACTATTGGCAAGTATAATGCCATATTAGTAGTCAAACGCTACAGACAAAAGGAATGCCTCAATTACCTCGGCACATACTCCCCTGTATCTAGATTAACGTCCATAAGGGTATTCATAGCCACTGTAGCTTTGCGTGACCTTGAGATATATCAAATGGATATTAAGACAACTTTCCTAAAAGGAGAGTTGGAAGATGAAATATACATGGAACAATCCGAGGGGTATGTGGTTCCAGGACAAAAAAAAAAGAAAGTATGTCGACTTGTTAATCTCTATACGAACTCGAACAAGCCCTGAAACAACGACATGAAAAGTTTGATGATACTTTATTATCAAAAGGTTTCTTCATAAATAAATGTATCTATATCAAAGGGAACTCTGACTCATTTGTCATGATATGCCTTTACGTAGATGACATGCTCATCACCGAAAGTAGTCTAAACTTGATCTTGGAAACCAAAAATATGTTGAAACAATGTTTCGACATGAAAGATATGGGTATAGCAGATGTAATCGTACGAATTAAGATATCTAAGACATCCGACAGGCTGGTCTTATCTCAATCTCATTACATTGAAGATGTTTTGAGGAAATTTGATGTATTTGACAGTTCCCCTATGAAGTCACCAATAGATATGAATTATAGAATTGGTAAGAATTGTGCTGCACCCGTATCCCAAGAGCAATATGTGCATGTCATTGATAGTTTAATGTACATTACAAACTCCACCTGACCCGATATCACTTATGCAGTCATTAGGTTGGCTAGGTTTACTCGTAATCCTAGAATTGATCACTGGAAAGCGTTAAATCAGATACTACGATATTTGAAATATTCGATGACTTACAAATTATATTATTCTACATATGCAGCCGTATTGGAAGGATACATTGATGACAACTGGATATCGGACATAAAAATACAAAATCCACCAGTGGGTATGTTTTTACAATTGGTGGTGGGGTTGTGTCTTGGAAGTTCTCTAAGAAAACATTCATCGCCCTATCCATGATGGAATCAGAGTTTATTGCTTTGGATAAAGCAGGAGAAGAAGCAGAATGACTTCACGACTTCTGAGAGGATATCCCTTGTTGGGATAAACCCATACATTCAGTGACGATTCAATGTGACAACCAATCGGCTTTAGGAAGGGAATGGAATAGTATGTACAATGGCAAATCTAGACATATTCGTCGGAGACATAAGATTGTTAGGAAGTTGATCACTACGGATGTCATTTCCATTGATTACGTCAAATCAAAGGATAACATAGTGGATCCATTAACTAAAGGCCTACCCAAAGATCAAGTTTTCTGCATGTCTAAGGGAATTAGCTTAAAACCCAAACAATAAGAATCTTTATGGTAGTAACCCAACCTTACTGACTGAAGATCCCAAAATTTTTGGTTCAATGGGAAAACTAAACTGTAGAGGTTCAGTTTTAGCACTTCATTTGAAGTAAGAGCACTTCAGACTATTATTCTTTAAAAAAATATAATTCCAAGGTTGTTCACGCGATAGACATTAAGTGCTATCTACATAAATTGTAAATGATAAGTTTCTAAAACTTTTAATGATTCCTAACACTTGCGAGTGGGGTATAACAGGATACCTTATAGGAGATAACCTATTTAAGTGCAAAGACATGCAGCTTCAAATGTACGCACTTAAGAATTCAAGAGTTGTCCAAGGCCACAACGGATAAAATTATAAGAAAAAATGAATAAGGGGAGTTATTATGTTGATATCATTGTCTTGGTTTACACTTAACACTGACGGTTCAAGACATTACGTTCACCGCGCAGTAAGTAAATCTGATGGTAATTGACTAAGGAAGGTTGAAATCCGAAAGCTACCTTTCCTAATACAATCTCTTTCCGCTGAAAGATTGCTTAAACAAGTGGGGCCCGCTTATCGGAAACATTATTTCTTCACACATGCCTAATCTACTAAATGAGTAGATGTGTGCCAAGTATCGTCAAATTCCGTTAAGAAATGAAAGAGATATTGGTACACAAAGTAAGGTGTTTGAGACATGAATAGATGGATTGGTTTGACCGACTAATAGATCTCCCACATAGGTGGAAAATGGAAGGATTGAGCACTCTATAAACTATAATATTGAGCAAGGTTTGGGCTCCCAAGGGGTGATCCATAAGTTTACAAGGGGGAGACTTAGGTGAGCTTGGGTTCGGGGCTAAACCCTACGCACGCGCCGCAACTGCTCGCCCTCCAGTTCGGTCGGGTCGGGTCTCGGGCCTCGGGCCGTGGGAATTCTTTCGAGAATTATCTTTTAGTCCCTGAAATGTTTCTTATTTATATTTTGATCCCTAAGGATTTCAGAAACGTTGCAATAACTATATCTTCTCCAAACGGCGTCAGCCAACAGATCTGACTTCAACAGTCAGAATCCGCTCTCTTCTTCACCTATAAATTTACATTACTGTTCAGTTCAAATATAGAAAAAACAAACAAAAATCCTCTTCTCTCTTCAGCAGTCTGTTATATATTCTTTTTCTTCACCAGAATCAACCTTACTTCCTTTGTATTGTTGGTTTTTGTTGCTTTATCTTGGGAGACTGTTGTTCAATACCGTAAAGACATCTATATAGGGAAATTTTGTCTTAAATAAAGAGAGACATCTCTCGACTCAATATTTCTTCTTGTTTAACCTTTCAGATACACTTTAGCCTACAATGTGCTTACATCTGAGCCACCTCTTTCGTCAAAATTTTGCAAAGTGATTTATGTTTCCTTCACTAATCTTTCAAGTCTTCTAGCATAAATTGAGACATAATCATTTCTTGTGTTGTGAGTCCGACATATTCAAGAACTCACCAGAAAATAAACTGAAAGAAGTTTGATGTGTACATTACTCCCTCCGTCCCAATTTATGTGACACTCGATTTTTGAGAGTCAATTTGACTAAACATTGAAGCTAAATTGGATTAGATTAACTCAACACTTTAACACTAAAATTTATATATTTTAAAACTACATGAAAAATACTATAAGTTATAACTTTTCTCATATCTATTTGGTGAAAGTGAAAAAATACATTTTAAAATGTTGGTCAAATTTCAATATTTATTGGTGTGATTATTTCAGGCCCCTAAAAAACTTAAAAAATGTACCAAGTGATACAACACGTAGCATTTAAACTTAGATTTAGTACATAAACCCCGCCTCCTTAATCTAGCAATATTGTATAAATTTCATACTAAGTGTTGGGTCCCGGGGGTGATACTATGGAATAATAAAAAATAAACAGTAAGTAAAATATCTTGTACGTTGTAATAGTTTGCAAATGTCGTTAACAATGTCGTCCGACAGAACTGACGACACTTAGATAAAAACAGAAAAACCTTTGAAGAGTAAATTGCAGGGGAAATAATAACGACACAAAGGTTTAAATTTACATATTAATATAACCTATGATGGTCAATGACCAAAAATATTGCATATACAATTGAATATATTCCTTATCTTACAAGATTACAAAATAATACAAAGGAATAAAAAGGTTTAAGTCGTAGACGACTTATCCTGAAAAATCTAACTAAGTAGATATAGACAACATCTCATTAATAATTGCCAGGTCACTTTACCATCGTGGTAAAAATCCCACGAGATAAGCTTCAGTCCGTGAAGAAGGGGCAAAACTTTTATCAGAATGTTGGTCCGAATGTCATGATATTTGTTCCAACATTTTCTGACTTTAACTTAGTTCTGAAAATGTTATGTTAGGTAAAATGTCATAACATAAAACCCAACATTAACATTCTCCTCCTTTTTGCCTTTCTTCACAAAACAATTTTTAGAGCGGGTGACCTGTGACAATTATTAATGCACCCCCTTAACTTATGATGGCATACAAACAACATATACAAGACAATATATATATGATATTCATACATAGGACTAGACGAACCCAAAAATATAATCAAATACTTGCATCCCAAAAATAAAAAAAATTGTTAGATCATAACATCCAAACAATGACCAATCAGTAAGCACCATTGTTTAAGCACATGCCCAACAAAAATATCCAGTCAGTATCCCTTTTCTTAAATCAGCATTCATATCAGCACTTCTGCCTGTTCCATCTTCAATCTGGCAGTTTCAGCTTCATCTCTTTGGCTTGCAGCTTCAGTTTCTGCACGAAGCCTTAGTCTTGTCACCAAGACTTTTCTTCCAACTGCTTCTTCTCTCTGCATGGAAGCATTAACAACTTCTTCAGTATTATCAGCAGCATCTCCACGACTTGTGCCTCCCTAACCATCCTCTGCTCCCCCTCAACAGCTTCTTCTTCTCCCCCTTTTTGTGAAGAAAGTGTTGGGCGATTTCCACGTGCTCACGCAAGTGTATGTATCATTCACAAGTAGTATAGTATGATAAGACTGAATATCGTCCTCAGAGACTGGTTTCTAATTACCGTTCATCTATTTTATGTTATCTATTTAGCAATCGAAAATAGAGTTGAGTTTTTTTGTTTAACAACTAGAATAATTGCAAGAATTAACTAAACTATTGAAGTTGTAATCAGTTATGAAGGGATTAGGACTTTCAAAATCCTCGACTATCCACTCTATTCAATCCTTAATGCAACTAGAATGACTTCATCTTCTACGTTAAGATAGCGATTAACTAGACTGTCTTATATTCCGGTTAGGATATATAATCTCTCAACCCCAGTGCAGAACCCTTCTATATTTTTATGATAGGATTTACCACATAGGAGGATTAAGAACAGTAACCTATAATGCTATACAAGTATCGGGGGTACTTTCGTCCGCGATTTTAACCTATGTCTATTCAATTACAGCATATCCAAATCTCTCATCTCGGTTCTTGATTCAAAATCATATAGATTATGATAATTAGTGATCAATTAACTATCAAACATTCATACCAATTATTGAATAAATTTAAATCAAGTGAAGAAGAAATCAACTAATGCATTAAGTCATGAAATAAAGTTTCAAGTGATTCAAAAGGAAAGCCCTAATAAAGTGTTTACCTCCTCACCATAGTCACGCTAAGAACTAATACAATTCCAAACATAAACTGAATTAAAAAGAAAGAAAGAAAAGTACTGCGAACTAAAGTCTCCAATTGTAGCTTTCAATCCCTGTCCTGTGATGTGTTGTGTGTTAGAATAACCCCCTTTCTCATAGAATAATCCCTAGGGCTTTTAGTATGTTGCAATTTTCATGCCTTATGGACCCTTCTGCCCCTGGCCAAATTAACTTCGGATTCTCAATTTCCGTACCGGCGCCGCGGCCCTGCAGATTGGCGCCGCGGCACCCAAAGTTTTGTGGCTTCTCTAATATTTCGGCGCCGCGACCCTGTCTGGATTTCGTTCGGGTCTTCAATTTCTGTCCTTTTCGGCCTCAGATTCCTCCTTTTATGCCCATTTTTCGTTCCTTTTCGTCATTTTCCCTTTTGAACCGCTGTGACTCAAAAGAAAGAAAAACAAACCTAATACTATACTACACACAACAAAAAAGAGTAAAATACTAACTAAACATGACTCAAAAAGCGTATACAAAATACGCTTAACAAATACCCCCAAACTTAACCTTTGCTCGCCCTCTAGCAAATATCAAAGCAAAAGCAAAGAACAAAAACAAAAGACTCAAATCACGCAGCTGCACATGATTACTTAGAAACACATGAACGTCAGTTGAGATAATATGTAGGAACATATGTAGCATGAATTTAGCAATCTAAAATTTCAAGTAAGATATTTCGCAAATTCATTTCAGTCACAATCAATGGAAGCATGAATACCCAACTTATGCATGCCAATTTTATTTTCATTTTTTCTCAAAGTTCCATAGGTCTGTTTACTTGCTATTCTCCACTAATCATGGACGTACATACTAGAGATCTTCAGGACTTTTCAGGGTTGTAATTTAGGCTTAGGCAGGGGTAGATAAAAGTTGGCATTTAGGCTCAAATTACGTACCATAAGCGTTTTTCTCATTCAACCATTTTGTCATTATTTTTGGTATTCTTTTTTGTTCATACCTATCATTCCCCTCTTCTTTTTTTGAGAGCGTGAAACACATTCACATAGGCACCCCAAACTTAAACTTTTACATTTTTTTAGTGGAGTGCATCAATTTTTCACTTTCTTTTCGTATTTCTTTTTTACTCTTTTCATCCCTCTCCTCAATTACTGCTTATGGTACACAAGGGGACATGGGGTGTCAAAGAAATAACGTATGTTTTAGGCTCAAAGGGGCTGACTAGGGATACACTTTATTGTCAGGGTAGGTAATGAATGGTAAGAATGGTTAACAAAGAAATGCCTAAATCATTTCCCTAACATGTACATCGTAACTATTGCGCCTCAAATAACAAGCAGCAAACATCACAGATGTTTTTCACAATTGACAATACACAGGCTAAGCACAGAATACTCCAAATAACCAGGTTTTCATGAATCTTTGGCATATCTAACTTAAGCACACAAATTTTAGCTTCTCATTCCATTACATTATTCCACTTAATTCACTAGGCGTTCCAAGTAAACACAACATGCATGATCATAAAAAAAATTGACTCATATAAAACAAAAAGACTCAAAAATTGAAACACAAAAATAAAACAAAAAGACACAAAAATAGACACATAAAAATAAAATAAAATAAGAACTTCCACCCCAAACTTAAACGATACATTGTCCCAAATGTGTAAGACTCAAAAATAAAAGAGATGACTTACATACAATAGCAGTTCAAAATGGTGGTGGTGGCGGCAGATACTGCATTGACTACTGGTTGAACCTGGTGCTAAAATCATTGACGCGCTGGCTCAGGTCCTGATGCCCTTGCATCATCTGTTGCTGATTTAAAAGCATCTGGTCATGGTTTTGCAGCATCTGTTGTTGATTTAGGAGCATATGCTCTATGATTGGCACTGGGGGCTCCAAAGCTAAGAGAGGCTGGTGGCTGCTTTCGCCGGGCTCATGCTGTGTGACTGTCTTTGGCTCCTCTTTCTCCATCGCATTCGCGCTCCGCGCCGCTTCGTCGCGCCGCTTGACCTCGTCTCCTATCCTGGGTTTGCAGGCTGTGGTGTGAATGGACAATCAGTATGTTATAGGTGGCAGAGTCTTCTGAAGAATGTCTGTGGCGAATGTTGGGACTCTGTGCCTAGCACAAAATGCAGTGATGAATGAACCATGTCCCAAATCGCCAGTAGTAGTAAATCTGCTGGTTTCCCCAATACTCTGCACTATCTCCATTCCAATATCAATAGTCATGCCCCTCATGATGCCAAAGATGAGCTTGATTCTATCTGCTGGTACATTGGTGAAATGAGTTGACGGAATCAAGCGAGCACTCACGGAATATAGCCAAGCCTTGGCTACTCTGTTGAATTGGCACCGCAAGTCACATGACCGACCGGGCACGATGGTGCCCTACCTGGGCACCCCTACTTATACCCTCACATCACTTATAAGACATAGGCCAATAAAATATGGAAACTGTATAAGTAGCGACAAGGCAAGACGGTGAGGCTGCCACTATATATATATATAAAGGGAATAACCCAACAATACAGTTATACAATTGGCCCGAAATAAATACAACTCCCGCAAGACTATCCCACATATGAATACAGACCTCTAAGATTTTGGACAATAACTATGACGGGACAGGGCCCCGCCATACCCCTGAATGTACATAAGCCTACAATAACAGGGATCCGTACCAAAAAGACAAGCCTCCGAAATAATGGAGCTTCCTAAAAAACTGAGTAGACATCCTAAGAGAGAGGATCACCAAACTGTGTACCTACACCCGCGACATGAAACACAGGCCCCCGAGGAAAGGGGGTCAGTACGAAAGATGTACCAAGTATGTGAAACAATAAGTACTGTAAAAGAGATCATACAGTCCAAAATATAACAGCAGGAAAATATGATAGTCAAAATAACAGTACAACTGTTCCTTCTAAATATGAGAGTAATGAGAATCAACTTTACCTTTTTAAAATATCATTTCACAATATGAGAAGTCATGTCAAAATCAGGGACACCTGCCCTCAGAATCATTATGTAATTCTATCAATGGGTCTTAAACCCGCAATATAAAAACATGCCCGTGGAATTCCTTCATCGTGGGAACATGTCATCATGGAGAGCTAGTCCATGGGGGAAAAGAAAGAAGGGAATTTAATCTCGAAATAAAAAATACGAGGTAGATTACTCACGCTCTTTCTGCAAATCTTTTTTCCAATTCCCATTTCACATTGATCTGATCTTTCAACGCGAGCTTTCACCGATCAATTTCCACCGAAAGTGAGAACCGCTTTTCTCGCTTTTCTCTTTCAAATTGGATCTCGATTTTTATTTTATATTATTATTTCCGCCGCCAGATCATCATTTGCTTCTCATAAGAACTTTCTTCTACGCCGCCCCCGATAAAAAAAAGCGCAGAGAGATATGTTTTTAGATCTCGCATTGAAAAACCATAACCACCCGGGGATTGAACCCGTATCATGGCTGCATGCCCACGGAATTCCTCCATCGTGAAAGCATGTCCATGGAACAATATAGTGGAAGCATGCCCACAGAATTCCTCCATCATGTAAGCATGTCCAAGTAAATAATACAATAATGTGGCCGGCCCTCCAATGAGGGACGCGGTGGTATAAAAATATAACACTTGCACGAAAGGCTATCATGAGCAAACATATGCAATTAAAATACTCTTTGACTCTCATTAGAATAAAATGAATGAACTATCATTTTATAAAACTCAAGGCACTTTTCATGTCATGTAATATTTAAGGACTTGAACCCCAAAAGTACTATGTAAATTCATTCTTATAAAAGATTCATTTCATGCAATATTAGAGAAATTCATCCCCAAAGTACTATGTACATCTATTCTTATAAAAAGAATCCTTTCGTGTAATAAACCCCAAGATACTAACACTTGTAGCATCAAGACACTTTCCCTTTTAAAATCAAGTTACTACACTTTTTAAAATCAACTCAAGGCTTAAAAATCAAGCAACTTATTCTTTCCAACTCAAGTAAACGTATACTTTTCAAATCAAGTATCTTATACCACAATGAATCTGATTTCATTTAAAACATGTACGTCCACCGTACACACATTTTATAAGGCTCATGCTCAAAGAAATATAGGAAGAGTTACACATACCTCTTTGGCTTAATCCACACGCTAAGTAGAATATGCCACAGGTAGTACTTCAACCTAAAATGACAATATCACTTCTATCACTTCATGCTTTCGAAGGTAGATTAATACCAAGGAAAGGGTCTCTTATTCTACGGAAAATTGGGCAGCACTTCCCCTGTTTATACGTACTTTTCCACCTTTTCCAAAGCCCAAATTTAACAACAATCAAGCCCCATTTAAGGCATAATCAATACAGCAACCAAAAAGGATTACACGCCTACTTGACGTGTAAAATTCAGCCCCATAATCCATATAAAAAAGCCCACAAAACAGTCCACAATTCCACAATAACAAGGGTTAAAATGTGAAGCCTTTAACACCCTTTATTCCTTAGGACTTTCATTAGCCATTTACTACATTAAACATGCAATAAAGCTACTAAATTTCCAGCAGATATACACGTCTAAAACAGTCCCAAAATTTCCCCCAATATCCAGCAAAATAAGGCCATTCTCGGCCATAAAAACAACAACATATAACTCCATTCAATTCCTTATAATTCAAGTCGTTTTTCCAAAACTTATACATAGTTCATATCAACAATTGAACGACTAAATTCCCTTCAACATACAACACATAAAACGTGAAGACAACGACAATATAAGTCCAACGAAACTAGAGGCACGAAACTGCCCATTCTCGGCTTCAACTTACAACATGGCAACCTATAATTCTTATTTCCATTTTCCTTATCACAATATCATTCTCTATCCACTACAACATGTAACATAATATTACTTCAAGAGGGAGAGGGAAATTACCTTGAAAAATCATCCAAAAATAGTCCAATATCACGTCACTTTAGCTCATTTTTCCGCAACTCCTCTTCAAGTTAAAATCACCCACACGAACCCTCTACAAGCTCGCCAACATATCGTCTTCTTGTCGTCCTTCCAACAAGTTCATCATAGCTTAGGGTTTCAAGACCTTATTCTTGGCCAAAACTGTGACCCGCTATCTTGGTGTGTTAACTTGGCTTAGGTGCTTAGTTTTGGAGAAAAGACTTAATCTTGCTACTTTGGCTATGGAAATTCCAAATCTTGAAGGCTAAGGAAGAGAAAGGATAAGGGTTTTTAGAGAGAAGATTTCCTTGTTCTAAGTCTTCAAGACTTAGTAAGCTATGGGTGTATATATAGCAAAATTGGAAAGGACACTTATCCCCATATCCCTTCTTCACTCAAAATATCTGCTTTGGAAAAACCTGCATCGGCACCGCGGTACTGAACTCTGGCACCGCGGTGCATAAGGTTCGGCGGCCTCTCAGAGGTTACGGCACCGCGATACTGCACTCTGGCACCACGGTGCATAAAATCCTGCACCCCTCTGAAGTTTCAGCACCGCGATACTGTGCCTAATATTCATAGTATGCATTTCTCACTAAATATCTTCTTCTTCTACAATTTCCGACGCTCACATCTTATTTCCTTAATCACGTTCTCAATCTATTGCCTTTGGAATTACGGGGTGTAACATCCTCCCCCCCTAGAAAAATTCGTCCCGAATATTCAGAATAGGTTCAAGCTAAACAAATACTGGCATAGTCCCATTTAACTATACCCAACATAACCAAATATGTCACACATGACCACAATATATCACACATGCATATACATCAATCAATATAGGAAAGTAGGCAATCGAATTACCTGTAGGCGTAGGGGACAAGTGAGGATATTTCTTCATCATTTCCTCTTCTGCTTCCCAAGTCATCTCCTCCCTATTATTATTTCGCCACAAGACCTTGACGGAAGCCACGTCCTTAGTCCGTAATCGTCTGACCTGGCGATCACGTATGGCTATAGGATTCTCCTCATATGATAACTCCTATGTTACCTGGACGTCATCTACAGGGAAGACTCTGGAAAGATCTCCAACACACTTACGTAACATCGATGCGTGGAAGACCGGATGTACCGCTTCCAAATCAGATGGTAGATCCAACTCATAGGCAACCTTGTCTACCCTACGAACAATCTGGTAAGGCCCAATGTACCTCGGGCTGAGCTTCAATTTCTTACCAAATCTCATCACACCCTTCATGGGTGATACCTTCAAGAATACCCAATCATCAAGCTGAAATTCCAGGTGTCGACGTCGATTATACGCATAAGACATTTGTCGACTCTGGGCTGTTAATAATCTCTCCTGGATAAGCTTCACTTTATCCACAACTTGCTGAACCAAGCCTGGACCGACTAACCTAGCTCACCAACATCAATCCAACCAATTGGCGACCTGCACTTCCTTCCATATAAGGCCTCATACGGTGTCATCTGAATACTAGAATGGTAGTTGTTGTTATAGGCAAACTCCACGAGTGGCAAATGATCCTCCCATATACCCCTGAAATCAATAATACAGGACCTCAGCATATCCTCAAGTGTCTGGATAGTATGCTCTGCCTGCCCATCAGTCTGAGGGTGAAATGTTGTACTGAGACTCACCTGTGTCCCTAATTCCTTCTGGAATGACCTCTAGAAGTTAGCCGTAAACTGAGCTCCTCTGTCTGATATAATAGATGTAGGAACCCCATGCAGTCTCACAATCTCCATGATATATAACCTAGCATAGTCCTCAGCCGAGTAAGTAGTCCTGACCGGAAGAAAATGGGCTGATTTCGTCAGCCTATCTACTATAACCCAAATGGAGTCACACTTCCTCTGAGTACGAGGCAAGACTGTAACGAAATCTATATTAATCACCTCCCACTTCCAAGTCGGGATCTCTATCGCCTGTAGTAACCCACCAGGCCTCTGGTGCTCGACCTTAACCTGCTGACAATTCGGGCACTGAGCAATGAACCTTGCTACGTCCCTTTTTAGGCCGTCCCACCAATACACACATCTGAGGTCATGGTACATCTTTGTCGACCCCGGATGAATAGAATAACAAGCATTGTGTGTCTCTCCCATAAGCTGTTGTCGAAGCCCTGCAATATTGGGTACACACAATCTACCTTCATACCTTAGCACCCCATCAGGTGCAACCTCAAATAACGTCTTCTCTTTTCGAAGAACCGCATCTCTATACCGTACCAGAACTGGATCCTCATATTGGTGCCTCTTTACCTCTTCTACGATGGAGGACTAGGCAACCTCTCGAACCAGAACTCCACTGTCACCGGAATCAACCAACCAGATCCCAAGGCTCGCTAGCTGATCTATTTCACGAACCATTTACCTTTTGTCTGGCTGGACATCTGTCAGGCTACCCATAGATCTACGACTAAGAGCATCTGCAACCATATTGGCTTTCCCTGGGTGGTATAGAATATCAACATCATAGTCCTTAAGTAAATCTAACCACCGCCTTTGCTGTAAGTTCAACTCCTTCTGTCTGAAGATGTACTGAAGACTCTTGTGATCTGTAAAAATATCCACATGAACTCCATATAAGTAACGCCTCCAAATCTTCAAGGCATGTATCACGTCCGCCAATTCCAAATCATGGGTAGGGTAATTCCTCTCATGTTTCCGGAGCTGTCGGGACGCATAGGCTATAACCTTACCGTGCTGCATCAACACACAACCTAGCCCAACACCCAAAGCATCACAATAAACCACATAACCCTCTAGTCCCTCAGGAAGAGTAAGAACCGGAGCCATCGTCAACTTATCTTTCAATAATTGGAAGCCCTTCTCACAAACATCCGTCCATTGGAACATAGCCGCCTTCTGAGTCATCCTAGTCAAAGGGGCTGAGATCGAGGCAAACTTTTCCACAAATCTCCGATAATACCCTGCTAGCCCCAGAAAACTGCGCACCTCAGTAGGCGTAGTAGGTCTGGGCCATGTCTTCACCGCCTCAATCTTATGAGTATCCACCCGAATACCATCGGCCCCGATAATATGCCCCAAGAATGCCATTGAGGCCAACCAGAACTCACACTCCGAAAACTTGGCATACAACTGCCAGCGCTGGAGGACTCCAAGTATTGTTCTCAAATGGTTCGCATGATCCTGCTTTGAGCGAGAATAAATCAGGATGTCATCAATGAATACTATAACAAACGTATCCAGAAATGGCTTGAATACCCGGTTCATCAAATCCATAAACACCGCTGGAGCATTAGTCAACCCAAAAGACATCACCCTGAACTCATAATGCCCGTACCGGGTCCTGAATGCAGTCTTCAGGATATCTGCCTCTCTAACTCGCACCTGATGAAAACTGGATCTCAGGTCTATCTTGGAGAAACACCTCGCACCCTGCAACTAGTCAAACAAATCATCAATCCTGGGGAGGGGATACTTATTCTTGATAGTTACCTTGTTCAGCTTCCTATAGTCAATACACATACGCAGCGACCCATCCTTCTTCTTCACAAACAACACTGGTGCTCCCCAAGGTGATGTACTAGGCTTAATAAAGCCTTTTTCCAGCAAATCTCTCAGCTGGTCCTTAAACTCCTTCAACTCAGCAGGTGCCATTCTGTACGGAGGGATGGATATCGGTCGGGTATCTGGCAGAATATCAATACAGAACTCTATCTCCCGCTCTGGAGGAATACCTAGGAGATCATCAGGGAATACATCCGGAAATTCACTAACAATCGAAACTGACTGAAGAGCTGGTATCTCAGCTTCCGTATCGAACACTCGAACCAAATGATAGATATACCCCTTTCTAACCATCTTCTTAGCCTTGAGGTAGGAAATAAACCTACCTCTTGACGATGCAGTATTCTCTTTCCACTCAATAACCGGCTCACCGGGAAACTGGAATCGGACCAACTTCTCCCTACAGTCGATATTGGCATAACAGGAAGCCAACCAGTCCATACCCATAATGACATCAAAATCCGTCATATCCAACTCTATCAAGTCTGCTAGGGTCTGACGACTGTATATAATCACCGGGCAATCCTTATACACCCGTTTAGCCACCACCGAATCACCTACCGGTGTAGCTACCTCGAATGGTTCTATCGACTCAGGTTCTATTCTTATTCTATCAGCAAAAATAGGAGTTATATAGGACAAAGTAAAACCTGGATCTATCAAAGCATATACGTCACAGAGAGAAATCAACAATATACCTGTGACGACATCCGACGAAGCCTCCTGATCGTGCCTACTAGCCAAGGCATAAATGTGGTTCGGAGGACCGCCAGAACTAGAACCTCTGCCGCTACCTCTACCACGACCTGCTGGCCCATGAACACCCTGCCCTGCGGGGCGCACAACTATAGAAGATATCGACCCGACAACTGACCCTGTAGGATGAGCCATACTACCCGTGCCACCTCTGTATGGACAATCTCTCACCAAATGGCCCCGACGATCGCAAGAATAACAAGCTCCCGGAGTAGAACGACACTCCCCAAAATGGGACTTGCCACATCGAACACACCGAGGCAAAGGTGGCCTCGCCTGACTAGGACCCTGGTACATGTGTGAACCTGAAGCCCTGACCTACTCCCGAATACCCCAGACGGTCAAACCTCCTGCCTGAAGACTATGAAGAAGCACTCTGTGCTGGCTTAGACGCATACCTAACCTACTGCCGAGGCTGCCCGCCTCGAAACTCACCCGAAAACCCTGCCATCCTGGCCTTCTTAGGCTGACCTCTATCATGACCTCTATCTAGCCGACGCCCTTTATGTCACTCCTCGACTCCCTGTGCATACGCCTGAATACGAGCAATATCCATGCCCGACTGAAGCTCTACTGCCATGCACCCATCAATAAGATAATGGTCTAGCCCCATCACGTAGCGGTGTACCCTGTCCGCCATGTCTGTTACTATAGTGGGTGCGAAACGAGCCAATGAGTCAAACTTTAGGCTATACTCTCTAATAGTCCTCCCATTCTGCCTCAAAGTCAAGAACCTGTCAACCCTGACTCTTCTCATCTCAAGAGGCAAGAAGTGATTAAGAAAGACCTCTATGAACTCATCCCAAATAGCTGGAGGAGCACCCTCGCCCCTAGACAGCTCCCATGACTCGAACCAGTTAACTGCTAAATTGCGCAACCGGTAAGAAGCCAATATGACCGACTCAGTCTCCGAAGCCTTAATCACCCTCATCGTCTGCTGAATCTGGCGGATGAACTCATGAGGATCGTCCTCAGGCCTCGACCCATAAAACTCTGGCGGACTACAACTCAGGAAGTCCCGAACCCTCAAACTGTCTGCTCTGGGGTTAGCTACCGGCTCCTGCCTGTGAGTCTGTCCTGCTACTATCCTAGCCAGTAGCTGGACTGTATCCCTGAAGTCTCTATCCTCTGCCCCTGGCTGAGGAACTGGAGGCTCAGGTGTCGGAGCCTCTGGAGCTGCTGCTGCTCTAAGCTCCTCTGGTGATGGCGGCGTAATAGAACTAGCCGACTGATGCACCACCTCAGGCATAGACTGGGCCTTTGCCCTAGTAACTCTCTGCGTCTGACTAGCATCTCCTGCTGCTGATTTGCCCTTCTGGGCCAAGGTTGCCTTCCGTTGAGGCATAGCTGTAACACAAGAATACGTCATAGAGGGATCAACATAATAACACAACTCTATTGCACGATCTCAGAGTGAGAAGAATGGAAACCAATCCTAAATATCTTGTAGCCTCTTAGGTATAAGTATGGTGCACACATACCCATACCCAAGACTCTACTAGACACTGTCTACATTTCGAGGACTAACCGCTCTAATACCACTTTTGTCACGACCCGACCCCGGGCCCGCGACTGGTTCCCTACCTGGGCACCCCCTCTTATACCCTCACATCACTTATAAGACATAGGCCAATAAAATATGGAAACTGTATAAGTAGAAACAACGCAAGCCGGTGAGGCTGCCGCTATTTATATATAAAAAGGGAATAACCCAACAGTACAGTTATACAATTGGCCCGAAATAAATACAACTCCCGCAAGTCTATCCCACATATGAATACAGGCCTCTAAGAGTTTGTACAATAACTATGATGGGACAGGGCCCCACCAAACCTCTGAATGTACATAAACCTACAATAACAGGGATCCGTACCAAAAAGACAAGCCTCCGAAATAATGGAGCTTCCTCAAAAACTGAGTAGACATCCTAAGAGCGAGGATCACCAAACGGTGTACCTAGACCTACGACATGAAATGCATGCCCCCGAGGAAAGGGGTCAGTACGAAAGATGTACCAAGTATGTGAAACAATAAGTACTGTAAAAGAGATTATACAGTACAAAATATAACAGGAAGCAATTATGATAGTCAAAATAACAATACAACTGTGCCTTCTAAATATGAGTGTAATGAGAATCAACTTTACCTTTTTAAAAGACCATTTCACAATATGAGAAGTCATGTCAAAATTAGGGACACCTGCCCTCAGAATCATTATGCAATTCTAACCATGGGTCTTAAACTCGCAATATAAAAGCATGCCCGTGGAATTCCTTCATCGAGGGAATATGTCATCATGGAGAGCTAGTCCATGGAATAATATAACCACCCGAGGATTGAACCCGCATCATGGCCGCATGCCCACATAATTCCTCCATCGTGAAAGCATGTCCATGGAACAATATAGTTGAAGCATGCCCACAGAATTCCTCAATCATGTAAGCATGTCCAAGTAAATAATACAATAATGTGGCCGGCCCTCCAATGAGGGACGCGGTGGTATAGAAATATAACACTTGCACGAAAGGCTATCATGAGCAAACATATGCAAGTTAAATACTCTTTGATTCTCATTAGAATAAAGTGAGTGAACTATCATTTTATAAAACTCAAGGAACTTTTCATGTCATGTAATATTTAAGGACTTGAACCCCAAAAGTACTATGTACATTCATTCTTATAAAAGAACCATTTCATGCAATATTAGGGAAATGGATCCCCAAAGTACTATGTACATCTATTCTTATAAAAAGAATCCTTTCGTGTAATAAACCCCAAGATACTAACACTTGTAGCATCAAGTCACTTTCCATTTTAAAATCAAGTTACTGCACTTTTTAAATTCAACTCAAGGCTTTAAAATCAAATAACTTATTCTTTCCAACTCAAGTAAACTTATACTTTTCAAATCTATTCTTTCCACCTTTTTCAAGGCCTAAATTTAACAACAATCAATCCCCATTTAAGGCATAATAAAGACAACAAACAAAGGGGATTACACACCTACTTGACGTGAAAAATTCAGCCCCATAATCCATATAAAACAGCCCACAAAACAGTCCACAATTACACAATAACAAGGGTAATATGTGAAGCCTTTAACACCCTTTATTCCTTGGACTTTCATTAGCCATTTACTACATTAAACATGCAATAATGCTACTAAATTTCCAGCAGATATACACGTCTAAAACAGTCCCAAAACTGCCCACAATATCCAGCAAAATAAGGCCATTCTCGGCCATAACAACAACATATAACTCCATTCAATTCCTTATAATTCAAGTCGTTTTTCCAAAACTTACACATAGTTCATATCAACAATTGAACGACTAAATTCCCTTCAACATAAAACACATAAAACATGAAGACAATGACAATATAAGTCCAAAGAAACTAGAGGCACGAAACTACCCATTCTCGGCTTCAACTTACAACATGGCAACCTACAATTTTTATTTCCATTTTCCTTATCACAATATCATTCTCTATCCACTAAAACATGTAACATAATATTACTTCAAGAGGGAGAGGGAAATTACCTTGAAAAATCGTCCAAAAATAGTCCAATATCACGTCAACTTTAGCTCATTTTTCCGCAACTCCTCTTCACATTAATATCACCCACACGAACCCTCTACAAGCTCGCCAACATATCGTCTTCTTGTCGTCCTTCCAACAAGTTCATCATAGCTTAGGGTTTCAAGACCTTATTCTTGGCCGAAACCGTGACCCTCTATCTTGGTGTGTTAACTTGGCTTAGGTGCTTAGTTTTGGAGAAAAGACTTAATCTTGCTACTTTGGCTATGGAAATTCCAAATCTTGAAGGCTAAGTAAGATAATTTAGAGAGAAAATTTCCTTTGTTCTAAGTCTTCAAGACTTAGTAAGTTATGGGTGTATATATAGCAAAATTGGAGAGGACACTTGTCCCCATATCCCTTCTTTACTCAAAATATCTGCTTTTGTAAAACCTGCAGACGGCGCAGATCGCACTCGCACCGTAGTGCATAAGGTTCTGCAGCCTCTCATAGGTTACGGAATCGCAGATCGCATGGCCATGGCGTATAAAATCTGCACCCTCTCAATTTTCAAGCGATCTGTCCGCCTCGCGCGATCTTGTGCCTAAAATTCATAGTACGCATTTCTCACTAAATCTCTTCTTCTTCTACAAGTTCCGACGCTCACATCTTATTTCCTTAATCACGTTCTCAATTTATTGCCCTTGGAATTACGGGGTGTAACAAAGTCCTCTGCCCCCGCTGCGGGAATAATGAAACTGCGCTCCTGGGTAGCATAGGGCCTCATCAACTACATCCCATGGTATGTGGTTGACATTCCTTGACCAGGTTCTGAAATGGTTTGGATGGTGGCCCTGGTCTCCAATATCAGCTGTCCCAAAAATAGCATTCACTGCTTTAGCACTAACGGGTACATAACACCCTCTTACAAAGCATCTCCCATTGCTTTATTCTGGGTATTTGGCGTAGAATTATCTCACAAGGCTGAAATTTTGTTATGGAATAGCCTTATAATCGATGAACCTCTCCCAACCATTGGCTTCAATCGCAGCTCTAATGGGCTCATAAACGTCATCCTCATCGAGTGGGTCGACCTGATAGTCCATTCCTCACTCTTGTATTACTACCCTACCACTTATCCTTTGTACCTATCCTCTGCATCCCTGTTGGTGAACCAGGTCATATCATGATCTGAGACTGATGAAGATGAGGTGGTTCAGGCCATTCGTTTCCTTGAAGTCATTATGAAAGTTGTTGGGAAAATTTCAGCAGCGTTTCCTTTATTTCTTTGAGGTTTCCCAACAATTTTCACTCCACACCGCAACAATAACCAACCACAATTCAAACACAACATCATTACACCACAATACACCCAGTCCACACACACCAAACAACAACATCAACACACATCACACACCACGCAACCCCCAATCACACAACACATAATACCAAAATAGCCCGTACACTACCCAATTCTTGAAGCTACTTTCACCACTAACCAAGAAATATCAAGAGAATTGATGAAGATTACCTTTTTGAAGAGTTTTTCTTCACAAATTTCTTGACCCAAGTGAAGGAGTGGTGACGGTGAAGGATGTGAGGGTTTTTAATGGGGGTGGTTGTAGGGATTTTTTTGGAGAATTTGGTGGAGTTTGTGGAAGATTTTTGGTGAAAGGGAGAGGATTTTCAGAATTTTTTTAGAGGGAGGAATGGTTTGTGTTTGTGTGGGAGAGGATTTAGGGGATTTAGGGCTTTAAATTCTAAAATCCCGTCCCGGCGCCGCGGCTCTACAGACCGACGCTGCGGTGCCCAAATTCCTGCGACCCTTTGGACATTCGGCGTCGTGGCCCTCCTTCTAGGCACCGCGGCGCTCCACCGATTTTCTTCCTTCCGTGTTTTTCCGTGCTTCATGTCCAATACTTTCACCTGTCATCACAACAACACAAAAATACCAAAAGTGAGACTGTTCTAACAAAACTAAATTGCATAATTTAAACCTTGGGTTGCCTCCCAAGTAGCGATGTCTTTAACGTCTTATAGCCGGACGCAGGTTCCTTATCAAATCATTAGGGTAAATCAACCCCACAACCTATCCACTTAAAAATCATTTTCCTCTTCCTCACTCTATTTTTCTTTTTCACATCATTGGGTTCAGTAAGATTTACCTGTTTGTCAGCTTTCATGTCATGAACTTTTGTTGCAGCTTTCAAGCTAGCATGTGGGTTCATAGCTGTAGGAATGATCTCCCTGTTTTGGTCAGTTCTTGCTGAACTGCTGTGTCAGTTATGCTTACTGCGAAGCACTTGTTGCTGGCCTGAGACTCAATGGTGGATTTGAACACCTTGAATACCATATCTTCTTCCTGAACCCGTAGTCTCAATTCTCTCTTCTCCACATCGATTAGGGCTCTAACCGTTGCAAGGAATGGTCTCCCCAAAATGATGGGTATTTCATCATCTTCCTCCATGTCAAGAATGAGGAAGTCTACTGGAAAGAAGAACTTTCCCACCTTGACAAGCACATCTTCTACTATGCCTCTGGGGTGCATCACAGTTCGGTCAGCCATCTGCAAATTAACTGTGGTTGGTTTAGCTTGCCCCAAACCCAATCTCTTGAACACAGACAGAGACATGAGATTGATACTAGCCTCTAAGTCACAAAGTTCCCTGTTGCATGTTACTTTGCCAATAGTGCAGGGCAGGGTGAAGCTTCCTGGATCTTTCAACTTAGGAGACAGTTTCTTTTGTAAGATGGCGCTGCACTCCTCTGTCAGCGCTACTGTATCATTATCTGCCAACTTTTTTTTTCCAAGTATCTCCTTCATGAATTTGAAGTATGCGGGCATTTGTTCTAACGCCTCAATGAAGGGGATATTGATGTGAAACTTCTTAAATACCTCAAAGAACTTGGAGAACTGCTTGTCTATGACCTTCTTTTGGAGCCTCTGAGGATAATGAATTCTATCAGTGTATTCCCTCAAAGGTGCTAGTGGAGCTTTCTCAACTGTAGGGTGGTCCTCAGTGACCCCCTCATTTCCTTTCTCAACTACTTTCTCACCCTCTTTCTCATGAACCACTGCGGGTTGGGGAATAACCTGCTCCAACTGCTTCAACTCCTTAACAACACTGCCTGACACCGCTCTCTTGGATTGACCTCTGTATTGCTTGGGAGAGTACCCTGCGGCCTGTTGGTTACCATCTTCGCCAGTTGCCCAACCTGCGTTTCCAGGTTCCTGAGAGAGGACCTGGTTTCAGACATAAACTGATTCTGCGAATTGGTGAGTGTAAGCAATGCATCCCTCAGCTCATCAGGCTTCTCCTATTGTGTAGGTAGTCTAAATTGCTGGGATGAGGTAGCCTGATTCTGTGCTTGCTGGTTCTGGTAATTACCTTGATATGGTTACTGCTGGGCCTGGTTGTTCCTTCACCAAAAGTTAGAGTGATTTCTTCATCCTGTATTGTATGTGGTGGAATTATAAGGCCTCTGAAAGTTCCCAACTGCCTGAACCTGCTCCATTGGCACATTATTAGGGTCCACCACTGTGCATCTGTCAAAGGAGTGCGGTCCACCCCAAATCTCACAATTTACTGACATCTGGAATGCATTCACAAACATAGTGTTCTGCTGCAGTTTCTTCGTCAGAAGGTCCACCTGTGCATTCAGGGCAGTGATGTCATCTAATTCATGTATGCCCATAGTCTTCCTGCTATTCACTGATCTGTCATCTTCCCCTTGATGATTGTTGGCAACCATGTCTTCCAGTAACTCATGTGCCTCATTGACACTCTTTCTCATGAATGCTCCCCCTGCTGCAGCATCAATGAGGGTACGAGTAGTACCACTCAGCCCATTATAAAAAATGTGGACTAACATCCACTTCTCTATGCCATGATGTGGGCATTTCCTTTGCATATCCTTAAATCGCTCCCATGTGTCGTAGAGTGACTCACCATCTACCTGGTAATAATTGTTTAACTCTCCCCTTAACTTTGCTGTTTTTGAAGGAGGGAAGAACTTTGCAAGAAACTTTTGGGCTAGGTCCTGCCAGGTGGTGACGGAGTTGGCAGGTAGTGAGTTCAACCAGCTCTTGGCTCTGTCCCTAAGTGAGAACGGGAAGAGCCTCAGTCTAATGGCATCGTCAGTAACGCCATTGTACTTGAAAGTGGCACACAACTCCAGAAAGTTGGCAATGTGCATGTGGGGGTCTTCAGATGGCAACCCCCAAACTGTACTATGTTCTGGACCATGCTCAGGATGGTTGGCTTGATCTCAAAGTTGTTTGCCCCTATTGCTGGGAGCCTGATGCATATCTGTGCACCAGTAACCATGGGCAGAACATAATCTCCCAAGCTTCTTTCTGTTGGGACCGGTATTGGCTCCTCTGCATGTTCAGGAACCTCGTTGTTTGCCCCATTCTGATTCGGTGGTTGGTTGTCCATGGTCACTGAATCAGCTATCCTTTTATTTCGCCTGTTTTGCTTGCACGTTTTCTCAATTTCAGGGTTGAAGGGAACAAGTGTATCTGCTCCTCTCCTTCTTCGCATACACTAAATCCCTGAAATAGACCAAAATCAACAAACAAGCCAAGGCAAAAGGGTTCTAACAATAAAAATAAAAATAAAGCCAAAGTAGAAATAAAAATAGATGGTTCGATATTTGAAGTACGCCAGTCCCCGGCAACGGCGCCAAAAACTTGTTGGGCGATTTCCACGTGCTCATGCAAGTGTACGTATCGTTTACAAGTAGTATAGTCTGATAAGACCGAATATCGTCCTCAGAGACTGGTTTCTAATTACCGTTCATCTATTTTATGTTATCTATTTAGCAATCGATAATAGAGTTTTTTTTTATTTAACTACTAGAATAGTTTCAAGAATTAACTAAACTATTGAAGTTGTAATCAGTTATAAAGGAATTAAGGCTTCCAAAATCCTTGACTATCCACTCTATTCAATCCTTAATGCAACTAGAATGACTTCTTCTTCTACGTTAAGATAGAGGTTAACTAGACTGTCTTATATTCCGGTTAGGATATATAATCGCTCAACCCCAGTGTAGAACCCTTTAATATTTCTATGATAGGATTTTCCACATAGGAGGATTAAGAATAGTAACCTATAATGCTACACAAGTATCGGGGTACTTTTATCAGCGATTTAAACCTATGTCTATTCAATTACATCATATCCAAATATATCATCTCGGTTCTTAATTCGAAATCATATAGATTATGATAATTAGTGATCAATTAACCATCAAACATTCATACCAATTATTGAATAAATCTAAATCAAGTGAAGAAGAAATCAACTAATGCATTAAGTCATAAAATAAAGTTTCAAGCGATTCAAAAGAAAATCCCTAATAAAGTGTTTAGCTCCTAGCCATAGTCACGCTAAGAACTAATACAATTCCAAACATAAACTGAATTAAAAAGAAAGAAAGAAAAGTACTGCGAACTAAAGTCTCCAATTATAGCTTCTAATCCCTGTCATGTGATGTGTTGTGTGTTAGAATGACCCCCATTTCTCATAGAATAATCCCTAGGGCTTTTAGTATGTTGCAATTTTCATGCCTTATGGACCATACGCCCGGCCAAATTAACCAGTTCGATTTCCGTCTGCACGCCGCCCTGCAGACTGGCACCGCGGCACCCAAATTTTTGTGTCTTCTCTAATATTTCGGCATCGCGACCCTGTCTGGCTTTCGTTCGGGTCTTCAATTTTTGTCTTTTTCGGCCTCGGATTCCTCTTTTTATGTCCATTTTTCGTTCCTTTTCGTCATTTTCCCTTTTGAACCATTGTGACTCAAAAGAAAGAAAAACAAACCTAATACTATACTACACACAACAAAAACGAGTAAAATACTAACTAAAAATGACTCAAAAAGCGTATACAAAATATGCTTAACAGAAAGCAAAAGTAGGAAATGATCCCTTGCTTGCACTAGTGTTTCTCTGGCATTATCAACTCCAGCAATTTGTAAGTTGATTTTAGTAATCTGTTCCACTAGCCAATGAGTAGACAATTCATACTGTCTTGGACCAGTGTTGCCCTGAATGTTAGGAACATTTCTGTCAACATTTTGCCTATCTGCCTCTTTTGACTAGGGAAGGTCGATCACTCTCTCTTTGCTCTTTAGTATAGCTTTGTTGACAGTGTATAGTTCTGCAACTTTTCCCAAAATATCTTCTCTCAAAGGTTCTAGGCCTTGGCTAGTTAAGATTTTGAAAATTAGAGAAGGAAAAGGTAGGATTGAAGTTGATGTTTTTTCTGCTAGCTTGGCAACCTAATAGAAGACTATCTTGCCTATATCAACTATGAATCCTTTTTCTATTTTGAAAAGCAGGGAGGCTTGTTCCCTTGTGACAATGGATTCATTTAGGGATGTGAGCCAATTATGAATGTCTAGTTTGTAGAGAGTTGAAAATAGAGCAGTGAGTTTTGACGCTGGGCATTGAGAATTCCATTTCTTAAGTATACCTCCTGTGAGATAATCTATCATTGTATCCTAATTAGCAACTCCTCTTTCTGTTTCTCTCACATGCTCTTCACTAAATCCCATGCATTCTTTTATGATTGAATGGGTGAAACAGTAAACTTTATTATAGAGATAAACCTTTCCATATTTTTTAGAAGAGGTATTCTCTATATCAGATTACAAATTGGCATAAAATAGCCATACAACCTCATCAACATAAGGTTCTTTGTCAGTGACAGATCCTAACAACCGTCTGTCCTTCAGAAACTCAACAAGACCATACTTACTACAAACATCAACATCTAACTCTTTTTCTGGCCTAATCACCCAATTTCTGAAATTTTTCCAGTTATCATGCTTTTCTTTAATATAGAATCTGTTAGAAAAAGCAGTTACCTCATTCTATGACTCAGATAAGTCAGGATTCACAGAATCTGGACTGTTAGGGGAAATAGGAGAACCTGCTTCTCCAGAATTCGAATGGAATGTTGTCGGAGATATTGTGACATCTGGAGTAACATCTTCATCAGCAGGATGTCTCGTTCTGTGAGCCATTCCCTTTTGAAAGAATCTCTTCAGTGGTGTATCATCAGGAATGTCTTCTTCTTCAGACTACTTTTGAGCAACAGGAATAGAGGGATCAAAATGAGATGGAGAGGTTGGGGCAGCATTTTCTATTTCGACAGAAGGGGTCTCTTCTTCCTCGGTAGTTTCAAAAAATAGGTTGTAGTCTATATCACCTGTATTACTGCTTGAACAAGCAGGAACTTGAGCTTCAAAGCTATATTTCTTGACTGCTGGTTGAGAATCAAAAGTTCTCTCAAACACTCTATTCGACCTTCTAGTAGGAAGCTGAGAAGTGCTTTCTCTCTTCCCTAAGACAGAGACATCATGATTTTCATCTACATCAATGGGATTGTTGGTATCACCTGGATATGCGATTTCAAGAGGTTCTTGAAATTCACTGACCACTATGTTTGTGCACATAGGAGGGCTTGTACTCATTGGTGTGTTGTCATGGATATTGGAGGTCATGGATGGTGACATTGGGCTAGTATTCATGGGTGAATAGTGAGGAGATGATTCAAGGGGTTTTAGGATTTTTGGAGTTTTGGAAGATGAAGAGAAAGTGGAAGAGTCCATAAGCTTGAAGTAAACCGAGATGATGTGATGATTTGCTTCCCCTTTTTTTTTCTTTTTTCGGAAACAACCAACATAAGACAAAAAGAAGAACTAAAGAGGAAGATTTTATATTTTGGCAAAAAAATCTTGGATTTAGGTGTTTGAGTTTTAATCAAATACATACATCTAAATTTATGAAAAGGACAGATACATTTGATTTTATCAACAAAGTAGAAAACAACAGCACAAAAAAATAGGGAAAATAACTGAATTTTCAAAAATCAGTTACAAACAGTATCCCAACAAATATCATTATCTGAGAATGTCAACTGTAATGTTGGCAACATTTTGGATGACACATGTATTATGATCCTACAAGAACTCTTTTGTTTTTTGAAAATAAATCAAGACACGTTTTATATGTGATTTTATGAGTTTAACCTCCAGATCAATGTACCATTTTTCCATTGTATTTGATCTAATCATAAACCAGATACAAAATTTAATTTTTGTGTCAAAAAATAAGAATACTTATTTAGCATCCTCATAATTTCTTGTGTTAAGCACTTGATACTTCTATAGTATAGGAACGATATCATTTTCAGAGAGCTTTACTCATTTGCACAGTTGCCAAACAATTCACAAAAGGCTTTGCCTTATTTTGATACTCCATTTTAATGATATTTAATATCATCGCAGAGAACGATATCACTTTTTGAAAATATGTTCTTATTTTAGGATCATACATGCATGAATACAAAATTAAAACCATCAAAATAGTAAACACAATCAGATTTTGATATTACAGAGGCAAATGTCACCCAAAATGTTAGAGACATTTCAGCCGACATTCACTCATCAGTGCCGATTCAGAGATTATAGAGACCAAGAGAGTTTTTCAAACTTGAAAATCTCTCATGATCTAAAGCTTTTGTAAAAACAATCAGCTAGTTGATGAATAACGTCAACATGTTCAACTTGAACTAGCTGTTTTTCAACCAAATATCTTAAAAAATGATGTCTAATATCTATATGTTTTGTACGAGAGTGCTGAACAAGATCTTTGGAAATATTTATTGCACTCAAGTTATCACAGTACAAAACTAAGATATTATTTGAAAAACCATAGTCGTCTAACATGTGTCTTAACCATATCAATTGAGAACAACAACTTCCAGCTGCTACATATTCAGATTCAGCAGTTGAAAGTGAGACACAATTTTGTTTGCGACTATACCAAGATACTAGATTATTGCCAAGGTAAAAACATCATCCACTCGTACTCTTTCTGTCATCCACATCACCAGCCCAATCTGAGTCACTATACCCTATTAGATTAGGATTAGTGTCTTTGGAATACCAAATTCCCAACTCACATGTGCAGGCAACATATCGGATGACATGTTTTAAGGCATTTAAGTGAGAGATTTTGGGATAGGCTTTGAATCTAGCACAAACACAAACACTAAACATTAGATCAGGACGACTAGCAGTGAGATACAAGAGACTACCTATCATAGATCGATATTGTCACGACCCGAACCGACGGGCCGCGACTGGTGCCCTACCTGGGCGCCCTTATATCCACACCTCACATATGACCAGCGGAAGCTAATGAAAACTCATAATCTCATAATAAAGGGATCTTGTTCCCCAAACTGTAATAACAAACTCTTAATAAAAATCATATGCTGCCCGGCCCTTTCGGGGACATGGTAAAATCATTTTTGACTCTCAATGGGCTAAATGGAATAACCTTCATTTTAGAAACTCAAGGCACTATCATATCATATATCCTTTTGAATCATCATTTGGAAAATCAAGACACTTATCATATCATGTATCAAATAGAAATTATGATTCAATGGAATTACGCACGTCCGCGGTACACCCATTTCATATACATTATGTCAAAGAAAGAAGGAAGAGTTTTACATACCGCTTGTCATCTGTACTAACTCGATAATCTAAATTCATCTTGCTCTTATGGCTAACATTATAGAAACATCTGAATGGCGATAACAGATCCGAATTTGGCTAATTAATTCTTATATGGACCGTTAGTAATTATATCATGAGATCTTATCTAATCAGCTGTGAACTAGAAAATATAAAACAAATTGGTTATATCTTAGTTTCTATATCATTTCAATATAATTGTTTGTCGATACTTTTTTCATTTAACGCTGCAATGGCTTGTTTCAACACGTCTATTAGAACATACCTAATTATTTATTAAAACAGTCTCATCACTTAATACTTATCAGTTACTTTAAACTAGCAAAGTCGTACCGACTCCAGCGCTTACTAAGAACTCTTATGAATATTAACATCTCTCCTCATATGCCTTAATAAGGACTTAAGAACAATTTAGACATGCTTTTAGCATAGAATCAATAACATGAATACCCCTTAACTTCTAAGAGTAGAATGAATCATGAAACAATACCACATGTATATTTCGTACGTAGAAAATGCCAAAAGAAGAAAGGATAGTTCACATACCTTATCGGCTACACCAACACGATAAGTAGAATATGTCTCAAATAGGTACTTCAACCTATAATGACAAAAACAGATCAATGAACTTCATGATACTAGTATACGCTATACCACATAATGACTCTCCTCTCATATAAAAACTCGGGCAGCACTTACCCTACTTATACATACGTTTCCACCTTACAAATAAGGCCAATAAAATCAATAACCAAGTAGCAATTAAGTACTCAACCAAAACAACAACCAAGGTAATTCACATACCTACTTCTTATGTTAATCCGGCCTCTTAATTCATATAAAACAGTCCACTAAATATAGTCCATAATCCATCACAACGAGGGTAAAATGTGAAGCCTTTCTATACCTTTCTACACCCTTATTCTTTTAGGACATACATTAGCAATTACCACATTTAAACATGCATAATTGTAACTGAATTTTCAGCATTATAACCCCACAAAACAGCCCCTAAAACATCACCACAACGTCTCACAGTTTCATGCAGTTCTCGGCCAACAACCAATACCAAAACCCTTTCCATAATACATTAAAATCCAATTCATATTTCAACACTTTTATATAAACAATTTCAACTTTCAATAACAAGATTTCCTTCAATTAATAACATGTAATAGGTGATGATAACAACAACAATAACCAACGAATTCCAATATAACAAAAACAGTCTCAAAATTGGCTAACATGCCAAACAGTCACATGCACTTCTTATTCTCCATTTCACTTAGCACAAGTTCATCCCTTAACTATAACCTTATTTAACTTCCAAATACTATAAGAGGAATAAGAAATCTTACCTTTACTTTAGCCAAAACTGTCCCCAAGTTCTCGGCACACTACTTCACTTTAGCACCACCTCTACACGTTTCAGTAATACACACGTATCCTCTACAAGCTTGTAACCATCTTACTTTCTCGTTTCTCTTCCAAAAAGTTCATAAACAAGCTTAGGGTTCCAAGAAAGTTTTCTTGGCCAAAACCGTGACCCACTGTTTTTTGTATGATAACTAGGCTTAGATCTTTAGTCAATAAACTTAATCTTGGAAAATAGCTTAACCTTGTTTTTCACTTTGGCTATGGTTCGAAACTTGTAGGAGAAGAGAAGGGATAAGAGGGTTTGGATGATAAAGATAATTGTGGACAAAGTCTTGCTACACTTGTATCATATGGTGTATGTAGCACAAGTGGAGGAGGACCCACTTGTCCACTTGTCTCAAAATATCTCGGACATGGAAATTTTCCACCTCGGCGCGTGATCTGCGAGGATAACATGCGGTCGGAAATGCGTGGCTTTCGAAGTTATGGCACCGTGATCCTCGTCCGGCCCAGTGGTGCTCTGACTTTCATCATGTTACGCCACTTTTGTCCTTTTTATTTCCGGAGCTCCTTTTCCGCCTTTTCTGCCCACACCCTATTGGAAATAATTCAATTTCTAGTACTACTTCTCGTCGTCACATATATTGTATCCAAAAAATTTCCATAGAGAAAATGTAGATATACTTCCCTTCCAACATTCAAATCTTATATTCTAACTTACGTCCTCATTTCATTGCCCTGTAATTACGGGGTGTAACATTCTTCCCCCCTTAGAAACATTCGTCCTCGAATGTTCATCATAGGTCTCAACTATAAACATTTCGGCATAGTCTCCTTTAACTATACCTATTAACCTATACTCAACAATACAAAAATGCCTCACAGGGCCACAATATAACCTATAGTCTCATTCCACCTCTGATAGTCCTTAGCACATTGTAATTCCTTTGTAAACAAAGTCACATTCATAAGGTCCTATTGCAGTTCCTTTAAAATTGGTAATACCATTTCCAATCAGCCCAACAACATCAACAACAACCACAAGGGATTTATACTCAACCCAAAGAATCATCACAACTAGTATACTTCACATATACTATGTACTTTAACCAAGATCACATATAGAATATTTCACTCAAGAAGGCCTTGTATATCTAAGGTCTCAACGATTATCCAATATTCTAAGATCCTCAATTATTTCATGTCCCAAGCTTACATTATCTCTCCCGTATACGGGTAAGGTAGCTTCTCATAATCTCAAAATCATGTTGTCTTAACCATAACAACCCTATTTACTCCATACAAATATTATCCGTACATATCACTTAAGTATACAACATAGCTTAATATAATAGCATGGTATGCCATTAAGTCAATTAAACATGATCTTCTAAGAGTTCATCACCATCTCAGACAATTACCTCCTGAATATCCCAAATTAGCACACCCAGTATGCCTTGATGTGGATTCATTAAACTATTTCATACCTTCACAACAATTATTAAAGCTCAACCAACTCATGATAACCCATAATCACTTCAGACAACACACACATGGCCCTATTAAATATGTTCGTATAGATGTACATCATCATCACACCAACTATAAAATAATTTTACCAACTTGTATACAAGTCCATATATTCCCTTTTGGGCCGCTGTCGCTTTCTTTGGATCCATAGTTGCAACCACAATAACTGTTAGGAAGGGACTATCCTAACAACACAACTCTATCGCACGATCTTAGATTTAGGAAAATAGAAACCAATCCTAAATGTACTGTAGCCTCATATTTATGGGTGTGGTGCACAACACACCGATAATCAAGACTCTACTGCATAAGGTCTGTAGACATTCCGAGGACTAACTGCTCTGATACCACCTTTGTCATGACCCGAACCAACGGGCCACGACTGGTGCCCTGTCTTACGCCCTTATATCCACACCTCACATATGACTAGCAGAAGCTAATGAAAACTCATAATCTCATAATAAAGGGATCCTGTCCCTCGAACTGTAATAACAAACTCTTAATAAAATCATATGCTGCCCGACCCTTTCGGGGACACAGTAAAATCATTTTTGACTCTCAATGGGATAAATGGAATAAACTTCATTTTAGAAACTCAAGGCACTATCATATCATATATCCTTTTGAATCATCAGTTAGAAAATCAAGGCACTTATCATATCATGTATCAAATAGAAACTAGGATTCAATGGAATTACACACGTCCGCCGTACACCCATTTCATATACATTATGCCAAAGAAAGAAGGAAGAGTTTCACATACCTCTTGTCGTCTGTACCAACTCGATAATCTAAATTCGTGTCGATCCTCTGGCTAACATTATGGAAACATCTGAATGGCGATAACAAATCCGAATTTACCTAATTAATTCTTATATGGGCCGTTAGTAATTATATCATGAGATCTTATCTAATCAGCTGTGAACTAGAAAATGTAAAACAAATTGGTTATATCTTAGTTTTTATGCAGATGGTGTTCTAATCATTTCAATATAATTTCTTGTCGATACCTTTTTCATTTAACGCTGCAATGGCTTGTTTCAACACGTCTATTAGAACATACCTAATTATTTATTAAAACAGTCTCAACGCTTAATACTTATCAGTTACTTTAAACTAGCAAAGTCGGACCGACTCCAGCGCTTACTAAGAACTCTTATGAATATTAACATCTCTCCTCATATGCCTTAATAAGGACTTAGGGACAATTAGACATGCTTTTAGCATAGATTCAATAACATGAATACCCCTTAACTTCTAAGAGTAGAATGAATCATGAAACAATACCACGTGTATATTTCTTACGTAGAACATGCCAAAAGAAGAAAGGATAGTTCACATACCTTATCGGCTACACCAACACGATAAGTAGAATACATCTCAAATAGGTACTTCAACCTATAATGACAACAACACATCTATCAACTTCATGATACTAGTATACGCTATACCATATAATGACTCTCCTTTCATATAAAAACTCGGGCAGAACTTCCCCTACTTATACATACGTTTCCACCTTACAAATAAGACCAATAACATCAATAACCAAGTACCAATTAAGTACTCAACCAAAACAGCAACCAAGGTGATTTACACACTTACTTCTTATGTTAATCCGGCCTCTTAATCCATATAAAACAGTCCACTAAAAACAGTCCATAATCCAACACAACGAGGGTAAAATGTGAAGCCTTTCTACACCTTTCTACACCCTTATTCTTTTAGGACATACGTTAGCAATTACCACATTTAAACATGCATAATTGTAACTGAATTTTCAGCATTATAACCCCACAAAACAGCCCCTAAAACAGCACCACAACGTCTCACAGTTTCACGCAGTTCTCGGCCAACAACCAATACCAAAGCCCTTTCCATAATACCTTAAAATCCAATTCATATTTCAACACTTTTATATAAACAGTTTCAACTTCCAATAAAAAGATTTACTTCAATTAATAACATGTAATAGGTGATGATAACAACAACAATAACCAACGAATTCCAATATAACAAAAACAGTCTCAAAATCGGCTAACATGCCAAACTGTCTCGTGAACTTCTTATTCTCCATTTCACTTAGCACAAGTTCATCCCTTAACTATAACCTTATTTAACTTCCAAATACCTTAAGAGGAAGAAAAAATCTTTCCTTCACTTTAGCCAAAAATGTCCCCAAGTTCTCGGCACACTATTTCACTTTAGCACCACCTCTACACGTTTCAGTAACACACACATATCCTCTACAAACTTGTAACCATCTTACTTTCTCGTTTCTCTTCCAAAAAGTTCATAAACAAGCTTAGGGTTCCAAGACAGTTTTCTTGGCCAAAACCGTGACCCACTGTTTTTGGTATGATAACTAAGCTTAGATCTTTAGTCAAGAAACTTAATCTTGGAAAATAGCTTAACCTTGTTTTTCACTTTGGCTATGGTTCGAAACTTGTAGGAGAAGAGAAGGGAGAAGAGGGTTTGTATGATAAAGATAATTGTGGACAAAGTCTTGCTACACTTGTATCATATGGTGTATGTAGCACAAGTGGATGGGGACCCACTTGTCCACTTGTCTCAAAATATCTCGGACTTGAAAATTTCCCCTCGACTTGCAGTCTTTGTAGGATGCACCAGCGATCTTGAAATCTTGTGTCGCTCGTAAATTACGGCATCTGCGGTCCTGCGATCCCGCAAGTAGTCTTTGCACCTTTTTCGTCTTGTTCTGCCAACTTTCGTCCTTTTTGTTTCGGGAGCTCCTTTTCCACCTTTTATGCCCATACCCTATTGGAAAGAATTCAATTTCTAGTACTACTTCTCGTCGTCACATATATTGTATCCAAAAAAATTCCATAGAGAAAATGTAGATATACTTTCCTTCCAACATTCAAATCTTATATCCTAACTTACGTCCTCATTTCATTGCCCTGTAATTACGGGGTGTAACATATACAATGTTGGGTCAACATTTTCGCCAACATCGCCTTTGCATATCTTCTGTGTTGATCCCATTGGAGTTCTCATCTGTTTAGCATTCTCCAAACCAAACTTCTTAACCAAATTCTTGGCGTACTTACTCTGGGAGATGAAGATTCCATCTTCATTTTGCTTTATCTGCAAGCCTAAGAAAAACGTTAATTCCCCTATCATGCTCATCTCCAATATGTAGGACATAGCTTCGACAAATGTCTCAAGGTGGGATTGTGAAGTCGAACCAAAAACTATCTCATCTATATAGATTTCAGTAGTGACCATATCTACTCCGTGATATTTTATAAACAAAGTACAATCAAATTCACCACGTTTAAAACCAAATTCAAGAAGAAACTGAGTGAAACGAACATACCATGCTCGAGGTGCTTGTTTCAATCCATACAAAGCCTTTTTGAGCTTGTATACTGATCGGTGTATTTTATATACACCTTTTGAATCATTTTTAGTTAGTCTTTTGCCCATTTTTGTACAAATACGTGTCGTCGTAGGATATATTTTCTTTCTTTTGAGTCATATTGGTTTAAAGTGGCTCATTGGCGGAAAAGGAGCAAAAAGCCTGCAACAGAGGTTCGAGCTCGGCGAAAGTTGGCGACCGAGGCATGAAAGCGGCGGCGCCTCGGCCAGTGAGTCGAGCGCGCGCGCCCAATTTACAGAGACGTGCAGGAGTTTCGGCCTTGCGGCGCGATTCTGCGAGGCGCTGGCTAAAATGGCGAATTTGAATGGGAATGGGCCAAGGCCTGAAGGAAAACCTGGAAAACATTTTTGAGGCTATAAAAAGCAGCCTTTAGGTCAGATTTAAAGGTTCCAAACCCTTGTCAATTCAGACAACTTTGGAGACCACTTCTTAGTAATTTCTTATTTTATTTCTTTATAGTTTATGTTGGATGTTAATTTAGTTCTTGTCATGTCTATGGCTAGGAACTAACTTAATATAGGGCTTTCCATGTCAAATCACTTGAACCTTATTCTTATGAATTAATGCATGTTTTTTGTTCTTCTTATCATTGTTGAGATTTATTCAATAATTGTCTTGAATGTTTGGTAATTAATTGATCACTAATTATCATAATCCATATGATTTCTAATCGAAAGCCGAAAGTGGAGATTGTGAATATGCTATAGTTGAATAAACATAGGTTAAATCATGGACGAAAGTACCCCGATACTTGTGTAGTATTAATAGGTTATTGCTCTTAATCCTTCTTTATAGTCAATCTTATCACCGAAAGGTAGAAGAGTTCTATTTTGGGGTTGAGTGTTTATATGACCTTAACAGGAGTATAAAACGGCTTAGCTAACCTGCTATCTCAAAATAGAAGAAGAATCATAATTAATTGCATTAACAAGTAAGATGAGCGGATAGTTGAGGAGATTTGGAAGCCCTATTTCCACCATAACTGAAGTAAAACAAAGTAGTCTAGTTAGCATTCTTAATTATAGTTATAAACAATCTATCAATCATCGGTCACCAAATAGATACCATAGAATAGAATTTGAGAATTGAACACTAATCCCTGAGGACGATAACTCGGTCTTCTAGACTATGTTACTTGTCACGGCACGTGCACTAGCGTTTAGTGTGTGCATAAATCGCGCATCAAGTTTTTGGCGCCGTTTCCGGGGATTGACATAGTTCAATATCAACTTTATCTATTCTTAATTTCTAATTTGGTTTTTATATATTTTTTTATTTATTACTTTTTTTATTATTATTTGTGAAAACCAGTGTGCCGTGATCCGTTTGTTTATTTTGATTTGTTGCAGGCATCTAGTTTATGCGAAGGAGAATAGGAGCAGACACACTTGTTCCCTTCAACCCAGAAATTTAAAAGACGTGCAAACAGAACAGGAGAAACCAACGAGTTTTGGCCTTAATAGCGATGGGGGGCTTGCAGAATAACAATGAGATGAACGAAGGGTTAGGTGATCATCAACCTAACCAAAGGATGCCCCGGAGATTGCCAATGGATGTAGAAGAGAGGTCGAGTCCGCGAGAGAAGCTTGGGAGATTATGTGCTGCCAAGGGTGAATGGAGCACAAACTTGCATCAGGCTCCCAGTAATAGGAGCAAATAATTTTGAAATCAAGCTTGCGATCCTGAGTATGGTGCAAAATACTGTTCAGTTCGGAGGGTTGCCATCGGAAGATCCTCACATGCACATAGCGAATTTCTTGGAGTTGTGTGCAACTTTCAAGTACAATGGCGTTACTGACGACGTCGTCCGATTGAGGCTCTTTCCCTTCTCACTCAGGGATAGAGCGAAAGTTTGGTTGAATTCCTTGCCAACAGATTCGATATTCACATGGCAAGAGCTGGCACATAAGTTTTTAGCAAAGTTCTTTCTATCGTCTAAAGCCGCTAAGCTGAGAAGGGAGTTGAACAATTTTTATCAAGCTGATGGAGAGTCACTCTATGAAGCTTGGGAGAGATTCAAAGATTTGCAAAGAAAGTGTCCACATCACAGCATTGAGTTGTGGAATTTGGTCCATATTTTCTACAATGGGCTAAGCGGGACTACCAGAACTATCATTGATGCAGCCGCATGTGGAACCTTCATGAGAAAGACAGCATACGAAGCTCATGATTTATTGGAAGACATGGCCACCAATAATCATGTAACAGAGGACAGAGGGGTGAGTGGTAGAAGAGCAATAGGAGTCCATGAGATTGATGCCATCACAACATTAAATGCACAAGTTGCTCTCCTGACCAAGCAACTGCAACAAAACACAGTATCAGTGAATGCAGTCCAAATACCATTGAGCTGCGAGATGTGTGGAGGTCCACATACCTTTGATAGGTACCCATCAGCTGATCCTAACAACATCTCGATCGAACAAGCAGAGTGCCAAGCAGTAGGGAATTATCAAAGGCCCCAGAACAACCCCTATTCGAATACCTACAATCCAGGGTGGAGGAATCACCTAACTTTTCATGGAGGGTGATCAAGGCGTGAGAACCAATTTCGAGGCGATGCAAAATCAACAACCATTCACTCAGGCCTCATTTTCACAACAATTCGGTCATCTGCTCAATAAGAAGCGGATGGCTGAGCGACCTGCTGACACTCGCCAACTCACGGACCCGTTCATGGCAGACTAGATCCTCTATCGGAATTTGGAGACGCAGTGGGACAACTAGCGAAGATGGCAAACAACGGACGCGAGGCACTTTGCCTAGCAATACGAAGATGAACCCGGAGAACGATTGCCAGCGATGCGGTGAGAATGGAAAACAGTTAGAACAACTTACACCCCAGCCTGTGGTTGAACAGAGAGTAGATGTAGAGAGGGAGAGGGTTACTAAAGACCGCCCGATATTAGAGAAAGCTCCAACAGTCCCAGTGAAGAAGTACACTGAGAGGATTCCTTTCCCGCAGAGGTTGCAAAAGAAAGTGGTTGATAAGCAATTCTCCAAGTTCTTGGAGATATTCAGAAAGCTACACATTAACATCCCATTCATTGAGGCATTGGAGAAAATGCCCACTTATTTTAAATTCATGAAGGAAATTCTGGGAAAGAAGAAGAAGTTGGCGGAGTATGAGATGGTGGCAGCGAGAGAATGCGATGCCCATCTTGCGAGAAGAAATTGCCCCAAACTCAAGGATCCGGGGAGTTTCACACGCCTTGCAGTTGGCGTGGTAACATGTAATAGGGCCACTGTGTGATGCAGGGGCTAGCATAAATCTTATGCCGCATGCATTTTAAGAGGTTAGAGTTAGGTAAAGCCAAACCAACCACTGCAAGCTTGCAGTTAGCAGATAGGACAGTGGTGCATCCCAGGGGAAAGATTGAAGATGTCCTAGTTAAGGTGGGAAAATTCTTCTTTCCTGCGGACTTCCTCATCCTTGACATGGAGGAAGATGATGCGATCCCTATCATATTGGGAAGACCGTTCTTGGTAACCGGGAGAGCCCTAATTGACGTGGAGAAGGGTGAGCTGACACTTAGAGTGGAAAGTGAAGAGATGGTGTTCAAAGTGTTCAAACACATCATCGAACCCCCAGTCATGAGCAAGTGCTTTGCAATTAGCACTGTCAGCACAGTGGTTGAACCAGCACAAGCAAAAGGAAGGGAAATAAGCCCGCCAAAACAGGTAAGTAATACTAAACCTCCTCTTGAAAAAAAAAGAACAAGAAAAACAGAAGGAGGAAGCGAAAAATGTTGATGAAATGGATAGGCTGTGGGGTTAATCTACCCCATGCCTCTTGAGTAAAGAACTTGCGTCCGGTTAAAAGACGTTAAAGACAGCGCTACTTGGGAGGCAACCCAAGGTTATTTTATTTTATTCAATTTAATGCAATTTAGTTTTTTTACTTAGAACAGTCTCACGGAGGGTATTGTTTATATGTTATGACAGGTACAGGGCCAAGAATTTGGAGGACGAAAATGGAGAAATCAAAGAAAAATCGGCCCAGCGCACTTAAATCAGCGCCCGGCTGGAAGTTCAGAGGCCTTGAGCGTTTGGCGTGCATGACTGAAATTCTGAATTTTAAAGGAGCCCTAAATCCGATTTTCCTCACTCCAAATCAAAACTCAAACCTTCCCTCTCTCCAAAACTCACGAAATTAACCATTTTTCCTAAAACTCTTCCACAAACTAAACCCAATCACAACCAAAGTACTTAATTTCCTTAAACCCTTAACCTTCTTAAACAACAACCCTCATTCCATTGCCTCAATACATCATTAGGAACAAGAAAATCTTGAAGAACAGTCGAGGTAACCTTTATCACTTTTCTTGAAATCTTCAATACAATCAGGGGAGGTAATAGGTGAGGAGGTGCTTTATTGGTGGAAGGTGTGTGGTGTGTTGAAGTTGGGGGTGAGATTTAGCGGAAGATTATACGAAGTGAGTGTGGGGTGTTGTGCCAGAGCTTTTTGAGTGAAGTGTGGGGGTTGATAAGTGTTGTAGCTGCTGATTATCGATTGATAGTGTTGGGTAATATCGTTGAACAAAGGAAACACTGCCAAGTTATCTAAAAATGTCTGCCAAGAAGAGGAGAGCTTCCACATCCACCTCCGTCCCTCAATATGATACTACTAGGTTTGTCAGCCAAAAAGCTGAGGATAGATATCAAAAACTTAGTACTAGACCCTTGATCCCTGAAAGAGGAATGAAGTACCAAAGAGAGTCATTTGAGGAGGGAGATGCCTATGAGCCTATTCGGGCGATGATAAAGGTTATGGGGTGGAAGAGATTTGTTAACCCAGAAAGAATAGCACCGCAGAACACAGTCATGATAAGTGAATTTTATGATAACTTTCCAGAGAGGGTGGATGATAGATGCTTTGTGAGGGGACGGTATGTGCCTGTGACGACAGAAGTGGTGAATGTGCTATTAAAAACAACTGATGTTGAAGAAAGAGGTGACGATCGGAGCTATTTCAGAACGTGGTCTAAAGACACCAACAACATCGACTGGGATGTCGTCGCGAAACGATAAGCTACCGAAGTGATGCGATATTGCGAAATGGATCAAGAAGGGTGGCGGATGTCGGTTCAACAAAACAACCAAGGTTGGTTATATTTCGTCGATGCCGCTTAATTCCATCGATGCACTTCACCAGTGCGGCGGATAGAATAAAAATGATATATGGAATCGTATCGGGAGGGCGATTGGCGTTGGGAAGGAAATATTGCAAAACATTGGAGAAATCAGCGAGTTAGTAACGGCAATTGGGTTGGGACATGGCTCACTTATTAGCAGCTTATGCTCCAGACATGGGGTCCCAACCCTACCCACTGATACATATGAGAAAGTCCAACCTCCTGTGTCATATGGGCTAGTGCATTCCTTTCCAGACCTACTCCTCCAAAGGCGGCCGAAGGAGACCCGGCCAGTGAAGCGAAGCTGCCATGGATGAAGATGAGCCTGAAACAGAGGCTCAACATGAGCGAAGCGACCAGCAACCCGAAATTTGAACCTCCAGTGCCCATAATGGAGCAGTTGCTCATGAACCAGAGGAGGATGATGCAGAACTTTGACACAATGATACAAGGTCAACAGGACCTGAGGCAAGGACAACAAAAATTATGACAGGAGCAACAACAGTTGCACCAGAGATTTGATGAGATGAGTTCCTTGTTCAACTAGTGGTCCATGCATTATCCGCCACCACCACTTTAAACCAAGTTTGTAAGTTGTCCTGTTTTCTTTTATTTTTGTAAATTTTTTGGGTCTTGCACACATTGGGGACAATGTGTGATTTAAGTTTGGGGGGTGTCTTATTTGTCTTATTGTTTTGAGTCTTTTTTATTTGTTTGAAGTATTTTTTTTAGTCATAATTCTTTTTTTAAAGATCATGCATGTTGTAGTTACTTGAAACGCCTAGTGAAGTAAAGTAGAATAATGTAATGGAATTAGAAGCAACCATCTTAACACTTAGGTTAGATATGCCAAAAATTCATGAAATCAGACTATTTGGGGTATTCTGCTTGACTTGTGCATTGTTTATGATTAATCCTAGGTGTATGCTTGCTTGTTATTTGAGGCGAAATAATTAGGATATGCATGTTAGGGAGATGACTCAGACATTTCTTTGTTAGCCCTTTATTACCGTTTTTGCCTATCTCTGACATTCAAAGTTTATCCCTAGTCAGCCCCTTTGAGCCTAAAAATTAGACTTTTTCTTTATCACCCTATATTTCCACAATTGTGCCATAAGTGAAAATTTTGGTGATTGGAATAGAAAGTGTTAAAAAAGAGACGAAAAGAGTGAAACAATTTTGATGCACCCCAATGAAAAAGTAACAATAAATAGGCAAAAGCCTAAGTTTGGGGGTGCTTGTTATTCATAATACACCTTATTCTCTCAAAACAAAAGAGGGGAAAGATAGGTATGAGGTTAAAAAGAGAATCAAAAGAAAAGGGAAGAATTGAAAAGCAAAAGAGCTTATGGTACATAAAATGAGCCTAAATGCCTATTTTTACCTACCCATGCCTAAGCCTACATTACAACCCTGAAAAGCCCTGAAGATCTCTTACATGTGTATCTGTGATTAGTGGAGAATAACAAGTAAACATGCCATAGGATTTTTGAAATTGACATGCATAGTTAGGTTATTTTTACTTCCATTGAGCATGATTAAATAGAATTTGCGAAATATCTAACTTAATGTGTTTAGAATGCTAAAAATTCATGCTATATGTTCCTACATATTATTCTGCTAACCTTTATGCTTTTCTAAGTAATAATGATGCAGCAAAGTGATCAATGTCTTTGAGTCAGTCTATTTTCTTTCTTCTCTTGTCTTTAATTCTTTCTTTTGATCTTTGCTCGAGGGCGAGCAAAGGTTAAGTTTGGGGGTGTTTGATCGGTGTATTTTATATACACCTTTTGAGTCATTTTTAGTTAGTCTTTTGCCCATTTTTGTACAAATACGTGTCGTCGTAGGATAGATTTTCTTTCTTTTGAGTCATATTGGTTTAAAGTGGCTCATTGGCGGAAAAAGAGCAAAAGAGGCGTAACAGAGGTTCAGAGCTCAGCGAAAGTTGGCGAACCGGGCATGAAATAAGGCGGCCATGGCCCTCCAGCCAGAGTCGAGGCCGCGGCCAATTTACATAGGCGTCAGGGAGTTTCGGCCTTGGCGCGCCATTGCGGGGCAGCGCCGAGGCGGGAAAACTGACAAATTCGAATGGGAATGGGCGAAGTCCTGAAGGAAAACCTGGAAAACGTTTTTGAGGCTATAAAAATCAGCCTTTAGGTCAGATTTAAAGGTTCCAAACCCTTGCCAATTCAGACAACTTTGGAGATCAAGATTGGAGACCACTTCTTAGTAATTTCTTGTTTCTTGTTTTATTTCTTTATAGTTTATGTTGGATGTTAATTTAGTTCTTGTCATGTCTATGGCTAGGAACTAACTTAATCTAGGGCTTTCCATGTTAAATCACTTGAACCTTATTCTTATGAATTAATGCATGTTTTTTGTTCTTCTTATCATTGTTGAGATTTATTCAATAATTGTCTTGAATGTTTGGTAATTAATTGATCACTAATTATCATAATCCATATGATTTCTAATCGAAAGCCGAAAGGGGAGATTGTAAATATGCTATAGTTGAATAAACATAGGTTAAATCGTGTACGAAAGTACCCCGATACTTGTGTAGTATTAATAGGTTATTGCTCTTAATCCTCCTTTATAGTCAATCTTATCACTGAAAGGTAGAAGGGTTCTATATTGGGGTTGAGTGTTTATATGACCTTAACAGGAGTATAAAACGGCTTAGCTAACCTGCTATCTCAAAATAGAAGAAGAATCATAATTAATTGCATTAACAAGTAAGATGAGCGGATAGTTGAGGAGATTTGGAAGCCCTATTTCCACCATAACTGAAGTAAAACAAAGTAGTCTAGTTAGCATTCTTAATTATAGTTACAAACAATCTATCAATCATCGGTCACCAAATAGATACCATAGAATAGAATTTGAGAATTGAACACTAATCCCTGAGGACGATAACTCGGTCTTATAGACTATATTACTTGTCACGACACGTGCACTTGCGTTTAGTGTGTGCATAAATTGCGCATCATATACAAACTGAGGATGGTGAAGATCTTCAAATCCTTTGGGTTGTTCAACATATACTTCTTTATCAAGATAGTCATTCAAGAATGCACCTTTAACATCCATTTGACGGAGAGTGATCTTCAGACAGCAAGCTACATCAAGTAATAGCCTAATAGACTCAATTCTGACAACAGGAGCAAATGTTTCATCATAGTCGATTCCTTCGACCTGGGTGTATCCTTGAGAAACTAGTCTTGCTTTGTTTCTTACAACAGTTCCAGATTCATCTATTTTGTTTTTAAAGATCCATTTAGTTCCAATAACATTAGTATCATTTGGACGAGGAACTAAATCTCAGACTTCAGTTCTCGTGAACTGTTCAAGTTCTTCTTGCATAACTTGTATCCAAAAATTGTCCTTGAGTGCTTCTCCAACATTCTTTGGTTCTAGAGTAGATACATAATAAGAAAAACTTACTTTTTGATACATGGTACACATACACACATATCTGACCATATATTTGTAATTCTGAGGCTCTTTCCTTCTTGTTCTTAAACCTTCAAACACTTCTCAGGATGATTCTTTCTAATCCTAGATGAGGGATCCCTGCGTACTGGGTCTTACAATTCAACATTTGATTCCTCATCTGTACCCTCTGTGTTCTCGGGTTCTGACTCAAATGTTGCTTCAGATGTCGTGACATTTGGGGCAACACCTGAATCTTCAGCATTCTGCTCATTCTCCAGTGTAATCACAGCGTTTCCTGTAAGATCAGAACAATCATCGAAAACAACGTTAACAAATTCTTGTACAATTTTGGTTCTAAGATTATACACACGGTAAGCATGACTATTTTGAGAATAACCGACAAAGACTCATTTGTCACTTTTAAAGTCAAACTTGATTAGTTATTCTCTATCATTTAAGATGTAACACACACACCCAAATACATGAAAGTAACACAGATTTGGTTTCTTTCCATTTAACAGCTCGTAGGGTGTCATTTTAGTTCCAGGCCTAAGATAGACTCTATTTGTTATGTGACTTACAGTATTCAAGGCTTTGGCCCAAAAACGTTTTGACAATTTTTTAGAACTCAGCATGACTCTAGCCATTTCTTGTAAAGTCTTATTCTTCCTTTCTGCTATACCATTCTGCTGAGGAGTCTTGGGAGCAGAAAATTCATGGAAAATACCCTTTTTCTCACAAAATGTTGAGAACAAATTATTCTCAAATTCTTTTCCATGATCTGACCTAATTCTAAAAATGGAAGAATGATACATATTCCTTATCCTAGAGTGCAACACTTTGAACATGCCAAAAGTTTGAGACTTTTCTTTAAAAAAGAATATACATGAGTACCTAGAAAAATCATCTAGAATCACATAAGAATACCTCATGCCTCCTAGGCTGTCTACCTCGATTGGACCCATAAGATCCATGTGCAAAAGCTGAAAGTAGTGAGACGTACCTGAGTGTTGTCCGTCATTTTGGAAACATTATGAGAGACACGGGTTCGCTTATCTTTTAGACAATCTTCATAAATTACTGTTTTATCTTTAGGACTTAATTTAGGGATGCCTCTTATTGCCTCATAAGAAATTAATCTTTCAAGGTTACGGTAGTTGACATGACCTAATTTTTTATGCCACAAGGTAGTGTCATCTGTCATAACATTATTGCATATCTCTTATTCTCCAACAAGATAGCAATTGTCTCATATCCTTGTACCTGACATTACACATTGGTTAGCTTCATTTGTAACTATACAAGCATACTTATTAAACTTTACCTCTAGATTGTCATCACACAATTGACTTATACTGACTAGATTAGCCATTAAACCATCAACATGTAAGACATTTTCCAAGGCTAGAACACTTAAGGTTCCTCTTCCTATGATCTTACTTTTGATGCCACCTCCATAAGTTACATTTCCTCCACTTAGTGACTCGTAGTTCTTTAGGCATTCCTTTGTCTCTGTCATGTGACGAGAGCACCCACTGTCAAAGTACCAAGATCCTGAAATGTTAGTCCTCAAAGCAGTTATGGCAACATTACATCTCACATTCAGTTTGGGCATCCAAACTTTCTTATAACGTTTCCCTTTTCAACCGTCAAGAATGTTGCTACGAGTGTTGTCCGAAATGTTGGACATTCGTTTTGACAACACTCTTCTCCTGGAATTCTGAAGTTTGCGACAATATGGTCTTATGTGCCCAGAGGAGTTACAATAGTGGCACACAAACCTCATCTCATTTGACTCGACTGGGAGCTTGTCTTTAGATCCTTTCTCTTTCACAAAACCTATTCTCCCAGACTTGTCAAATAAATTAGGGCATACTGCATTAAGTGAGTTCTTGTACCCAATACCTGCGTGTAATGGTTGACTAACACCTAGAATCTCATCCAGTTTGGAGGTACCTGTATTGAGCTTCTGGAAGGTTGCTTCAACTAGATCCAACTTTGCAATGTTACCAAATTTAAGATCCTTTTTTGGTAAGTGTAACCTCTAAGCGGGTTATTGTGCTTTTAAACCTGCATTCTCAAGAGTTACAGATTTTAACTTTGAGTCAAGTTGTTTGGATTATAGGATTAAGTCTTTACAAAGTTTTTGCAAGTCCTTAATCATGTCATCCTTGGGATCAACTTGATCGTCAAAGCTAGTCTCACTACAAGAAATAATACTAGTAACGCAATTAACATCAGGATAGTTAAAATATTCATACCTTTCGGATGTTTCTGGACCTGTAGATGTCGTCGCATATGTTGACGCAAATGTGGTTGTCGCACCTGATTTTGAACTCTCAGGCTTGAATGCGCGACAGAATGGTTATCCTCCCCACAATGTAAAATGTTAAGTATTAAGGGAGTCGCCACCTAATTAATTGGGTGAATTAGGACACCTAAATGTTAACTAATTAAAGTTAACATTAACTCCATTTTAATGTCTGCTAAACTTAATAAGATTCTGGTAAGGGTTCTTTATTATCCTAAAGGGAAGGGGTGAGGCATCCTTTAAGATCCGCTAACTTGCGGTTATCCGTTCAAACCTAAGTCAATTATTTATGTTAAAGAATGCATGCTGAAAAAAACATTTCAAACAAAGATGTGGTAAGTGCTTATAAAAATGCATTTTTGGTAAAAAAAATCTTCATTTTTGTAGAATATATATATAAGCTAAATTTGGATAAAATATGTATTTAGAAGGCATTGTATAGAAATGCTTTATAAATAAAGCATATATTAGGATGAAATGCAAATTTGGTTTTTGGTGAAATGTATATTTAAACAACGTAAGATAGTACAAAATTTATAAGGTTAATGAAAAGCTTATGAGAAAATTTATTTCTTAAGAATTAGATATGGAATGATATATTGACTACATGACTAAAGCATAGCTAGAGTTAGTTGAATTATTTTAGATTTAGATCTATATGATGAACCTAGAATAAATAAGGGATGAATTCATCTTTTAAACTACCCTTCCAATGTATTCAAGGACTAGTAAAGTTAGTTATCCTATTAATTACAAGGTTAACAAATATATTTATCACAATAATAAATAAATAAATAGGCAGGGAAATAATGAGATTGGAGTTGATGTAATGTCTAGAACGGATGACGACGTCATTCCATCCCATTGTTGTTTGGAAGCCCTGCGGCAAAAGTGTGGACGACGATATGGAGATCATGATGAGTCACATACCGAGACTCTTGATTATTCTCCCGATGCATGTTATGTAAAATAAGAAAGAAAAGGATTAGTAAATATTCTAAACTTCATCGTATGCAAAATAAATGAAATGCACATGGGTATATACTAAACACACATGTACACATGCTGCCCATATTAACTATAGCAGTACAGATGACGGGCTCCAAAAAGTAAATACCTTGAAATATTAATTAAGTGATGGGCCTCAGTATGCAGGAAACGTGACTCAAGCCCCAGTAATATCAGATTTTATTTTTTCAGATTTCAAAAGAATATCAGCATTATCGCACAACAGGTCCATTTATACAAGCTCACCTCTAATATATCTAGCCACATAAGGGTTTATATACACAAGACATCCACATAAACCATGAGAGGTATACAACTCATATACATTGAATGTATACTAATGCAGTTTAAACAACATATCAGATAATAGGGAAATAATGAGCAATTTCATACATTAAGCAACAGTGCAGATATGAGGATAAGTCAGCAAGTATATCTATTGCAATGTATGATCACTGATACACTAGATTGGCAGAACTCAAAAGGAAAGAATGAGGCAGAGATTTCCCGAGACCAATAGTTTAGGTACATTCCTGGTGGGACAAAATCATTTTAGTCTAGATAAATTGCCGGATCCATACAGGGAAAAAGTCATGCAACGGGTATATCCCCAACTTATTCAGTTACACATAAATCAAGGGTATAAGAAAATATGTAGACAAATTCAGTCCATCCGAAGCTATCCACTGACCACTAAATGTCAAGCCTCCAGATTCATATCAAGTTATGGAGGTACATTGAATGTATTAACAAACTGAGCATACAAATAACTTCGTTAGCAAGATATGTGAGGCATAATAGTATGGTTAAAGAAAAGCCGATCAGGGAATCATGTTTAAAGCATGCATTAATTGTTCGTGCAGTACCAGTTCACACAATGTTTTAGATATATTGTTTGTTAGCTTGAAAGGTACTTAACTTATCTATTCATATGGGAAATAATTCGACAACACGAAAGGGCAACCACAAGTGAATGTGGAGATGATTTCAGATATGTAAGAAGTAAGTTTATAACACCTGCTAGATTTCCATAAAAAAAGACATTTGAACAGATGAAGATACGACATAGTGTGGCTATTCCAAAAATCCTAAATCAATAACTTCAAAATTACTTCAAAATTACTTAGATATCCATTGTCAGTTATATTTAGGAATCAAACGTCAAATCTGAGATTTACATTTGGCTATGTCCGATATTCTGTTCAAAGTACCACACTATAGGCATATTATAGAATTTCAGAAAAACATCTAACATCCCGGGTATAATATTAAGCAAACCACACCTTATTTTAATCAGTAGCCATAGTCACATTCTTAACAGACATCTAAATAGTCGCACTTAACAAAGGTAACCTGACAACCTATTCGTAATCAAGACAGAGAAATCCTAATGCCCTTTTTAGTTGAGATTAGTATTGAAACCCCATAGCGCATTAATGAACCACAAGACCTGCTTTTAAAGATCTAAACATACTCTAAGTTTAGTCATACAGATTTAAAGTCGAGCCAAATTACCCATAGCAGGTCCATCACATAAAATTAATCCATAAACAACTCCAAGCAGTTCCTTAACTCCATGAATTCATTCTTATCTAATTGTTTTACATGATGAACACCTAACCTACACAAAACAATACTTACAATTCGATCCCATAAATTTAAACAATAACTACACCGTTCGGACGCACAACAAATCAACAATCATAGTCGCGAGAAAAACAACATAAACAATCCTCTGTATCGACTCGATAGACGTTTAATATACAGACGCACAATGATATAAAGTAAATTGAAGGGATTTTGGGTTTACGTTTTTTGGGTAGCGAACTGAAGCGGCGTTTCGAACGTCGACGCACTTGGATGATGTGTTGCGATTGAAGAAAATGATGGCTTGGGTGTTTCAACTGTGTAAGGGGTTTTGTATGCCAGAGTCCGATGATCTGGATGTGTAAATCGATTGGGTTTATATAGTTCCAATTTTGGTTCTGAGTTTGGTAAGTTTAAGGGCAATTTCAAAGGTTGATTTTTGGCTACTTTGTGACAGATTTGGGGCGATTTGAGATTGATTTCCCAAGATTTGGGACTGATTTTGAGACGAGTTTGGACTGATTTGGTTCTTAATATGGTCAATTTCGAAAGTGATTTGAGAAGATTTGGGGATTAATTCTGGTACGCGATTTGAAAAGAAGATTTTGGGATGTATGTGCGATTTGGAAGGAGACAGAAGGGAGATATTGTTGACTCGCCGGATTTTCGTGAAGTCTGCTGTTGTCGGCGTGGATGAGGGAGTTTTAGTTTAGGGTTCTTTGTTAGGTTTAGGCTTCATTTTTTGTGTGTTGTGGACGAGGAAGAATAAAAGGGCTGGGGAAGGTATTGGGCCGCGGGTAGTGGGCTGCTGGTGTGGGAAAAATGGGTCTGGGTATTAGTTTTAGGATAGTTATTATTTAATTAGTGGGTTTTAGGTAAAGTTTTAGGTGTATTATTTAATTAGTGGTAAATTAAATTATTTTGTTACGCCCTTAGTTTTAGCTTGGATTTAAATTATTGACCATAAATGCGGGCGTGCTAATTAATTAGTGTTTAACATTTATAATGCGAGACCATTATTAAAACTTATTTATTATGCCTACTTCGTTGAATTAAAATTAACTTGATGGTTTTTTTAAATTATTATTAAATTACTTAAATGCTAAATACTGATATGATATTTACGGATCGCCTAATGCTTTTATAAGAGCGACGCTATCATTTAGAATCTTATTTTATTGTGCATTATTTATCATTATTTAAGTTGAAATTAAATTATCTTGATATGACTTTAGATGCTTTATTAATTTTAGCTTGGGTTTAAATTATTACAATAATTACGAAATTGCTTTGTGTATTAATAAGTGCGACTATGCTATTTGACACGACGTTATTGCTAAATTATTTATTTATTTACGTATTTATTATTATTAAAATTATTAAGAATTAATGGAAATAAAATAGGGCTTAAAATTGATAAATGCGAGTGCGAGACCCGAAGTGCTTAATATCCTACGTAAGGTGCGGTACCATTATCAAACTCCTTATTTGCGCATGTATATGTTTATTATACATATATTATTGGTGTAGATATTATTTTTGCGATGCAGTTTTAAAAAAGAAAAATTGTTTAATTTATTGGTTATTGATTGAAGGGGATGGACAAAATTAGGTGTCAACAGTTGTCCCTCTTTGTAAGGAGAAGATGAAAGAATCTTCAGACAAAGACGTTGACTTATAGCCAATTTTGTCTCGGTCATCGGAATTAGAACAAAGGTTAAGAAAAGTGAGGTCAAATGTCTATTCAAAAGTTGTCCCGGTGTCGGATTATGATGTTGGGTCGTGGTGATAAAACTTATAATATGTTGTTGGTGTCTGAAAACTAAAGGTGGGGCCGACACAGATTTAAAATCTGTTCCAGTGTCGAGTTGCGGTGACAATGAGTTATTGGTGTTGTGGGGATGCTGGAGAATAGTGGATCGACGTTCGAGGCCACCTTTGCCTTTTGTTAGATAGCTTGACTTCCCCAACAAGATTTGCCTCAGTTCGCCGTGTAAGAGGTAGGTCCACGTTGTGCTCCACTCTTGAATTAAGGTACATGCGGGCTAAAGCTCAAGAAAACAGTTCATACATGACTGTTAAGACCAAATGCTATAAAGATGATTATGTAAGAATGTGAGTTATGTGTCACGGTTGTGGTCAATCGTGTATGTGATGTAATGAAGTGACGTGATGATACGCCGTCATTGTATAGGCGAGGTGCAAACGACGTCTTGTATGAACGTTATCGTCTTGTATGGATGAAGTGCAGATGACTCCTTGTATGGGCGTTGTCAAATGTATGGACGAAATGCAAGTGACTCCTTGTGGGCGTTGTCGTCTTGTATGAAAGTTGTCGTCTTGTATGGACGAAATGCAAATGACGCCTTGTACGGGCGTTGTCGTCTTGTATGGACGTTGTCGTCTTGTATGGACGAAATGCAAATGACGCCTTGTGTGGGCGTTGTCGTCTTGTATGGACGAAATGCAAGTGACGCCTTGTGGGCGTTGTCGTCTTGTATGGACGAAATGCAAATGACGCCTTGTACGGGCGTTGTCGTCCTGTATGGACGTTGTCGTCTTATATGGACGTTGTCGTCTTGTATGGATGAAATGCAAATGACGCCTTGTGTGGGCGTTGTCGTCTTGTATAGATGAAATGCAAATGACGCCTTGTGTGGGCGTTGTCGTCTTGTATAGATGAAAAATGCAAATGACGCCTCGTGTGGGCGTTGTCGTCTTGTATGGATAAAATGCGAATGACGCCTTGTATGGGCGTTATCGTCTTGTATGGACGAAATGAAAATGTTGCCTTGTGAGGGCGTTGTCGTCTTGTATAGACGAAAAATGCAAATGACGCCTCGTGTGGGCGTTGTCGTCTTGTATGGACGAAATGCAAATGTTGCCTTGTGAGGGCGTTGTCGTCTTATATAGACGAAAAATGCAAATGACGCCTCGTGTGAGCGTTGTCGTCTTGTATGGACGAAATGCAAATGACGCCTTGTGTGGGCGTTGTCGTCTTGTATGGACGAAATGCAAATGTTGCCTTGTGAGGGCGTTGTCGTCTTGTATAGACGAAAAATGCAAATGACGCCTCGTGTGGGCGTTGTCGTCTTGTATGAACGAGATGCAAATGACGCCTTGTATGGGCGTTGTCGTCTTGTATGGACGAAATGCAAATGTTGCTTTGTGAGGGCGTTGTCATCTTGTATGGACGAAATGCAAATGACGCCTTGTGTGGGCGTTGTCGTCTTATATGGACGAAATGCAAATGACTCTTGTATGGGCGTTGTAAATCTTGTATGGGCCGAAAATGCAAATGACACCGCCTTGGCGTTAGTCGTCGTCTTGTATAGACGAAAAATGCAAATGACGCCTCCTAAGGTGTAGATAAAATTGTTCTCAACTCTATATGTGGAGTTGTGTTGAAACTAGATGAAATCATTAAAGTGTAAATGATGTAGCCTGAGTAAAGAGGATGTGGTCTTTTGCGAGATGTATTTGATGTAGACTTGCCGCAGTTTGACTTTGTGAGCGAATCTGTTGTATTGGAATGTTGTTGTTCTCCTTGTCCCTGTTGTCCTGCAAAATCCACTCAAAGAAAAATTGTGAGTTCGGGGAGGGGTTGGTCGATTTGTGTTGGCTCTTGATACTTGCACGCGTTGTCTTGTCTGGACATGTAACCCCTGACTGATTTCGAGTCTCGGTCAAACATTTGTTGAAAATATTCTATCTTGGGAAAATATACTCATCTGTACTAGTAGGAAATTATGTCGATCTTTGAATAGTGACATGTTGTGAAACGATGCGAACATCCTTATCCGAAATTGGCGATATATTCTACCATATTCTCGGTGCTCCGTTGCCGTGAAGCTCTTTTAAAATTTGTCCCAGTTTTGGGACATGGAACCCTTTGCGTAAATTAACCATGTCCATTGATGCCATTTGTAGTAAAACCCTTAAAATTGTCCCAGTTTATGTCGATCTTCCAAGCATATGGAATCATATTTGTCGGTGTCTTTCCGTGGCAAAGTCCCTAAAAATTGTCCCGGTTTTTTGACTGACGAAATTGAGTCGGATATGTGTCGTCCATTTGTCTTGTCCGTATGACGATACTGAGTACAACTCACTAAAATACAAAATGATAAACCGAAGATTTACTAATGGTGTGACCGAGGCCGATGTAGGCCGCCTACGTATCCGCTAAGGGAATCAGGTCGAACGCGATTCGATTCTGAACGAACTTAAAAACTTTAAAGATCGGGCCAGAGGCGATGTGGCGCCACGTATCCTTGAGAATCAGTCACGCGTAGTTAGATTACAAGCGAAGTAATTGGGCTTTTCTAGAAATGGGACCGAAGACGATATGGCCGCCTACGTATCCCGCCAAGGGAATCAGGTCAAACGTAGTTCAGATTACAAGCGAAGTAATTGGGCTTTTCTAGAAATGGGACCGAAACCGATATGACCGCCTACGTATCCCGCCAAGGGAATTAGGTCAAATGTAGTTCAGATTACAAATGAAGTAATTACATGGAAAATAAAGCACTCTAAATGTAGTATCTCTTCACTGCATCTGCGTTGATGGCTCTCGGCCACATTTCGCCGTCCATTTTAGCTAAGATGAGGGCCCCTCCTGTAAGCACTCGGTGAACCATGTAAGGCCCTTGCCAATTGGGCGCGAATTTCCCTTTTGCCTCACTTTGATTAGGGAATATACGTTTCAGCACCAGCTGTCCTGGTTGAAAGTTTCTTAGTCGTACCTTTTTATTAAAAGATCTGGTCATTCTGTTCTGGTAAAGTTGTCCGTGACAGACTGCATTCATTCGTTTCTCATCAATAAGCATCAATTGTTCGTACCTACTCTGTATCCATCTGGCTTTGTTTAGTTCGGCTTCCTGGATGATTATTAAGGATGGTATTTCTACCTCCGCTGGAAGCACAGCTTATGTTCCATAAACTAAGAGATACAGAGTTGCTCCTGTGGAGGTCCGGATTGTAGTACGGTAACCTAAGAGGGCGAAAGACAAATTTTCATGCCAATGCTTGTAGTTATCTACCATTTTCCTTAGTATCCTCGTGATGTTCTTGTTGGCCGCTTCGACTGCTCCATTCATTTGCGGTCGATATGGAGTAGAGTTGCGATGAGTGATCCTGAACTTCTCACACGTTTCCTTCATCAGACCACTATTGAGATTGGATCTGTTATCGGTTATGATTGACTCTGGAATTCCAAATCGACAGATGATGTTATGGTGAACAAAATCCACCACTAATTTCTTGGTCACAGACTTGTACGATGATGCTTCTACCTATTTTGTAAAGTAATCGATCGCCACTAGGATAAACCTATGTCCATTTGACGCTGCCGGCTCAATAGGACCGATGACGTCCATGCCCCAAGCTTCGAATAGCCATGGAGAACTCGTGACATTGAGCTCATTTGGCGGAACGTGAATCAAATCGCCATGGATCTGGCATTGATGACACTTCTGCACAAAACGGATGTAATCTGCTAGCGTGAAACCGTTCATATGGGGTCCACACATACCTCCGTGTATCTCTTCTAATAATTTTTTTGCTTCTTGGGTGTCAACACATCTTGACAAACCCAAATCCGGAGTTCTCCGATAAAGGACCTCGCATTTCGGGGAAGAAATGGTTTGCTAACCTCAGAAGAGTCTTCTCTGTATGTTGGTCATGCCTTAGGGTACTCGCGCCTTGAGATACCTCTTGATTTCGTACCAAGGTTTGCCCTACGATTCTTCATCTATCACGAGAACAATATTTGGCTGCTCTCTACGTCTACTTTGATTGGGTCAATATAGTTCTTGTCTGGATGTTGAATCATGGAGGACAAAGTTGCTAAAGCATCTGCAAACTCATTTTGAGCCCTCGGAGTATGCCTGAACTCTATCTTAATGAACCTTTTGCGCAATTCTTTCACGCGATTGTAGGTAAGGAAGTATCTTCCTATTCTTGGTGGCCCGTTAAGCGCTTGCATGGTGAATCGACAAGTGCTGAATCTCCTATGACCAACAATTCTTGTATGTTCGTATCGATAGCCATTCGAGTCGGTATGCAAGCCTCGTACTCTGCCGTATTATTGGTGCGGGAATCGAGCTTTGCGATATTGGGTAGTGTTGTCACATTTACGATACCAAAACGCTCCGATACCTATTCCTTTGAAATTCGCGGAGCCGTGAAGAACATTCTCCAACGGGTATTCTTCTAAGATGTCTTCTCCTACAAACATCACTTCTTCATCCGGAAAGTAGGTCATGAGGAATATATTCCTCGTCTGGATTCTCAGTGAGATGATCTGCTAATGCTTGCCCTGACCACGCTTTTGGGTGACATATACAATGTCGAATTCACTTAAAAGGATACGCCATTTTGCAAGTTTTCCGGTGGCGTATAGGCTGAAAGATATACTTGGCGGGTCCGTCCTCGAAATGAGGTAGGTGGTGTATGCGGATAAATAATGTCTGAATTTTTGTGTGACCTAAGTCAAGGCACAACGTATGCGTTCGGCGTTGTGTAACGAGCCGTAAGGCGTGAACTTTTTACTCAAGTAGTATATTGCTTGTTCCTTCCTTCGTCTCATCATGTTGCCCCCACACGTCGAACGCATCTTCCAATACGGATAAGTATAACGACAAAGGCCTCGGGTTACGGAGGCACCAATCGGCGGATTTGTGGATACTCTTTGATTTTATCAAGGGCTTGTTGGCACTCAATGTCCACTCGATGTGGCGTCCTTCTTTAGTAACTTGAATATTGATTCGCATATCACGTTGATTGTGCTATGAACCTGCTTGATATAATTCAAGCGGAGAAAACTCATCACCTCTTTGCGACTTTTGGAGGTAGTCACTGAATGACCTTTATCTTGAAGGATCCAACTCTATTCCATTACGCTCGCGATGAAACCAATAATTTTCCATTAGAGCGAAGGCACATTTTGCGGATTCAACCGGGTTATATTGCCTCGATCGCTCAAAACATTTCTTGAGGACCAATGGTCCGTAGCCTCCGTGATTTGATGATGGCGTCATCGCGTAGACTTGATTTCCTTATGGATCATATCATGAAAAATGGTAGTCATGGCTCTCATGTCAGTGGCACATGCGTTTTTAAGTCCAAAGGGCATGCCTCGATAATAATATACCGCGGAGTATGAGCGATGTCTCTGCATCTTAACCCGTTCATTAAGATTTGATGGTACCCAGCGAAACAATCGACAAATGACTGCAACTCATGCTTCGCACAATTGTCGATGAGTATATGAATGTTCGGAAGGGGAAATCATCTTTAGGGCTTGCCTTGTTGAGATCCTTGTAATCGACACAAACTCGTATCTTACCATCATTCTTTGTTACTGGCACAATATTGGCTAACCAAGTAGGGTATCTTGCTACCCGAATGACCTTTGCGTCCAATTGTTTGGAGATCTCCTCCTTGACTTTCAAACTCTGATCCGACTTGATTTTCCTTGGTTTTTGCTTCACTGGACGGCAGGATGGTTCAATGGGCAACTTATGAGCCGTGCTTAGACCTGGCATATCATCATAGGACCAAGCGAATATGTCAACATAGTGCTTCAATAGGGCCACCAAATCTTCTTTCTGTATGGCATTCAAGTGAACGCTGATCCTCGTCTCCTTGACGACTTTATCATCTCCTAGGTTCACTATTTTTGTTTCATCCAGATTTGGTCTCGGCTTATCCTCGAACTTTCCTAACTCTTCAGTTAATTCCTCTAATGGAAAACTTCCTTCGGGTTCTGTTGGATTATTTTCGCGATTCTAACTTTGTTCGCTTGTTTCATGACATGTCACATTTTCATTATCGACAAGTATATTATTTTGTATGCTGAAAGAAAGGGAATAAAGAACGTTGATTAAAACATAACTTGTTATTAAAACTTCAAAAGGGAAATAAACTCATAAAAAATGTGTTCCCACAATTCAGATTAAAAATACGAATTGAATTGTTTGAGAGCGACTAATTATTAATTCTACCCAGACTCGTGAAAAAACAGCGTTGGGGTACAGGTCCAGTTGCTCAAGACATCTCCTGGCTCTGCACTCTAAATGGTCTGGTCATCTGCGTAGTCTTCCAAAATCGCATGACACTCTGTTTCTTCCTCAGAAATGAAAAGGCCTTGAAGTCCCTCCACGAGAATGTCTGCATCCTCCTCTTATGATAGCTGAGCAGTGTATGCTTTGACAAATGAATGATTCAGGGGCGGAACAGGTCTTGGTAGATGAGACTCACCCTTCCTTCTGTGGTCAAATAACAACATCTCCTCGGTAGTGGGTTGATATCCGAGGCCAAAAGTGTCCTTCTTCTCCGGCAGGTGAATCGGCTCTGTGATCCCTCCTAATTTTGGTCCAAGTTCTCGACCTGGCTCAAAACCATTTCTTAGCATCTCTCGGGCCACCATTTTGGGAGTGCGGGGTAGTCGCATTCCTTTAGCCTTGCTAACGTCTATGATCTTGTTCATATGGTAAACAGACCCATCTAGCATTTCCATACTCTCGATGACTGGAATTGCCCCTTTGGTGTTAGCAGTGTTGTCCTTGTCGCCCTCAACCACAACTTCATGACGATTCCAGATGAATTTCAAGACTTGATGCAAAGTGGAAGGGATGGCTCCGACCACGTGGATCGAGGTCTCAGTAATAAATTATAGCATGTGGATATGTCGATACGGAATTCTATCACGAACTCTGCGGGCCCAATCTGCGGTGTCAAGTCAATCTCACTGCGACGCTCCTCGAGGTCCCATGAAACCTTTTACCTCACGTAACTCTCACGAGTTCCCAGCGTCGACTCACAAAGTTGAAGAGTATCCAAAGGGCATACATTAACGGTGACCCTCCATGATCAAAACTCGAGAGATAAACTTATTAGCACACTTTGTTATTATGTTTAACGCCTTATTATGTCCACGACCCTCGGGAGGTAACTCACTCATGGAAGATTATCTTTTGCACCTCTTTAATTTTCGATCAATCTTGAGAAGTTTTCATCGTGATCTCATTGAGCGTGAGCCTCTTTGAACCTCTATCAAAGAGATCGGTGGTGCGGAATTCATCAACGATGATAATAGAAATTTGTCTTTGGTGTTTTACTCATGTTCTACAATGGAATAGTCTCTTGTAGGCATCCTTCTCCAAAATTCCTCTACTTACGGTTTGGTCACGGTCTTTCTGAGGGCATCTTCCGCGATACTTCTACGGATGCGTGCGTTGTGGGACCTCGTCACCTGCGCGGCAAAGATTCTACCACTGTTTACATTTTACCTCATTATGTTGTTTGATCAGTGGCTCCACACGGTACTAAAGTGGCATTAGAGGCTTATGACGGCTCAACTCTACTTCCAACGGCGCCCTGACCTTGGTTGTAATCACATGAGCAATGTGGGCTGAAGATCTCCCTGTCTCTTTCTCTTTGATTGGCACAATGGTACCTTCCAGATCGTACCCATCATCAAGGGTGATCATGTGCACGTCAGCATTGTCGTGATTTGGCAAGGGATTGTTGTTGACGTTAGGGGAAGGCTCTTTCAACTGAATAACTCCTTCTTTGATTAACTCCTCAATTCTGTTTTTCAAAGCATAACAACTATCTGTATCGTGTCCGGATGCTCCATAGTGGTATGGACAATGCTTATTCTCATCATGCCATGGTGGGAGTAGATTGGGAGTTCGCCCTGGGATCGGCTGTATAAAACCAGTGGCTCTCAGTCTTTCATATAGTTGGGAATATGGTTCGGCCGACGGGGTGTATGGTTTTGTGGGCTTCCTCTCGGTGTTGGTTCGGGGTCTGGGTGTATTTTGTGCGTGGTATTGTTGTGGGGTGGGTATGTTGGTCGGTATTGTGAGGGATTTGTGTGGGCGAACGCCCGTTGTGGATTGTATATTGGCTGGGTGGTGTAGACAGGGTATGAGACGGGTGAAGGTTGATAGTACGGGGGAGTATTTTGGCTAAAGTGATCATAGTAAGGGTTTTAGAACATCGGACTTTGGTACGTGGGGGTTTGGTATGTCGGGGTTTGATTTGGTTTGTGATGTTGTACCGCCATGATAGGGGTTGCTCCATCCTTTTTCTTCTTATTTATTCCTCCGATTGATTCTGATTGTATTGCTTTGCTTGTTGCTTGCAAAGCAGCCAGATTCGTGATTCTACCTATTTTAATTCCCTCTTCCACAAAATCTCCCATCTTTACTACTTCAGAAAAATTACGCCCAATGACGCTGATCAACCTCTCATAGTATGTGGGGTCCTTTAGGGATTGTACAAATAGTGTTGTCATTTCGCTTTCTGCCATAGGCGGCTGGACCTTTGCTGCTTCAGACCTCCACCTCATCGCATATTCCCTAAAAGTCTCTGTCGACTTTTTCTCCAATTTCATGAGGTAGAATCTATCCAGGACGTTGTCAGTATTAAATCTGAATCTGTCCGAAGTCACATGCCATCGCCCAACTACACCATTTTCTTGAATCGGCTAGTGTACGGTCGAGGCTTCTCGATCAGCTCTAATAAACAACTTCATGATGATCGACTGATTCCTTCCCACACCCACTAACTTGTCGCAGTAGGACCTCAAATGTGCACGAGGATTACCTTTGCCATCAAACATGTCAAACGTTGGTACTTTATATCCGACGGACAACTCGACGTCGGGATGCATACACAAGTCCTCGTACTATAATCCTTCATGGCCCTTGTTCGCCTGAAGGCTCTTAAAGGCTTCCTTCAAATCATGGATCTCTCTAGCCATGTTTTCATTTGTCCCAGTTCTTGTCCTTTTCTCCATCTCTTCATACTGAACAAACTCCGGGGAAGGTATTGGTATGGGTGTGTTGAGATGTGGGGCATGGGTCACATATATGGGTGGTCCATGTTGTTTGTTGTGGTATGTCATTGGCGTGGGTTGGGCAGGTTGGTTGTCTTGGGTGGGCGGGCGGTTTGTATAATCTGGGGTTGAGGCATGTACGGGTTAGGGACATTTGTGGTTTGTGGGTTAGGAGGAGGTGTGTTGTTGTGTTGTGGATTGAAATTGCGGGTTATTTATTGGGTGTTGGGAGGCGTCGGAAGACGGTGAATTTGGAAGTGTGGGTGGCGTGCATTGAGGCTTATGGATAGCTTAGTGATGTCTCGAGTCGATCCATTTCATTGCATGACCGCCCGTTGTTGCGATGCTGAGTGAGGTATTCGTCGGAAGATGTGGTATTTCCCCTTTCTGATGCTTCTGGTTCCTCTCGTTGAATGGTAATGAGTCCCAAACCATTTTGTTCGTTTACCCCTGAATCATTCATTTTTGTTGCTCGTGCTTTGGATCTTGTGAAATATGGGTGTTCAGCCAGTGCTTGCCAATACAAACCAGCCGAGGAGGGGAGTAGTACAACAAAATCCCTTTTATGTGAAACATGTGTTAGCATAAATAGAAGAACATATGGGGGCATATAATGAAGCTTCAAAATAGAATAGATCCATGTGCGTCCTAATGCGCAAGGGGTCTCTATTATGCCAGAGGTAGGCCTAAGCGTCATATATGAGATAATGATGGATTGGTCCGAGCCATCGGATCGAAATGCTTTTATTGGAAAAAAAACTAAGATTAAATTGCAACAAAGAAATGTCAAAACTAAAGATTATTCCTAATGCTACATTATGCTGACGGCGAATGTGGTGGTGGTGTAATGGTGTTGCTAGGCCCTGCTCCTGCATTTTCCAAATATTGCATGATATTGTTTAGTTGATCCTACATCTCAGGGGAGATGGCGTTGCTCTCTAATCTGCACACTTTTACCCAATTGGTCATGTTGATATCCTCGAAACCCTGTTTTCCTTTGGGACTCGGACTGCCACAATCTTCCTTGAACCATGCATAGTATTCAGGTGTACCTCCTGCTTGCTCATATTTGACATCTATTTTCTCAATGTTGTTCCATTCATCAAGGATTTGCCTCTTTCTGGGAAAGGTGCAACCTGCCCCAAATGCGACCTCTGAATTCTTCATGTCCGATCGGAGAGGGATCACCTGTTCTTGACCAAACTGGCGGAGTACACGCAGCGGAGCATATGGCTGAAGTCCCCTTAATCCGATGAGCTCGATGTAATAACGGTCTTTGCTCCTTACATAAGCCTTGTTGACACGGGATAACAGTGGGTACCTCCATTACAATTGGTTGCTAGTGTGGGATGCCAGAAATTCGTACCAATCCCTAGTACCGACCGGCGACACAAATCGCTTCATCCTATCGTAAAATCTCACAATCCTATAATCATTGCTAAAACAAATGTCTGTCATATTCGATCGCTGATAAAAGTGTTCCATGGCCCACATCTGTAAGATGAGATTGCATCCCTCGAAGAAATTGGTTTCCCTTCGCTTGCATTTTCCCAGAGCTCGAAATATCTCAGCTAGGATCATGGGGACCAAAGTAAGTTACGTGCCATTAATGCCTTCAAAAACCATTCGGGTCACAGAACATATGCATGTGCTGATCCGTCCATGCTCGAGTGGAAACACTAGAGTGCCTAACAGAGCAGCAACGTGACGCGATGTCGTCTAGTTTTCCACTTTCCCAGACTGCAAGAGAATTCTTTTCTAAACGACTGATAGCTATCTTGGCGACCATATCTCTCATACAGATAATCTAGGGAAACCCAATTATTCTCAAAACAACGGAGTTCCTTTGTGTTTTTTAGGCCCATGTAATGCAACAATCTCTTTCCAGATTGACTATAAGGGATGATTTGTCCTCTGCCTTGGTAAGCTAAGCTCGTGAAGTAGTTGATTTCTTCCAACGTGGGGGTGAGTTCGAAGTCTTGAAATCTGAACACTGCCCTATCCGGATCGAGGCGAATGAAGGCCCTAGCGTATGTTGATGCGGGTGATGTCAAACAAAGCCATGAGACGCCCTAATTTGCTTGATGGTCATTTTCTTCGCTGCGTCGAAATTCTCCCACCAAATCTTTAGCTTTGTCGGAACACCACTCACCATTCTGATTTCAGGGATTGTTGGAATACTGCTCATCCTATACATAAAACCAAAAATAAATACAAAATATCCCAATGCTAGCATGTCACGTTAGGCTCAGATTCGTCCATCAATATCACGTGACACATAATATGTTGTTGGTCGTTGGGTCGTGAAAAACCCTTCGACAATTGGATGGGCTTCCTAACTGTGGTGTCAATACCAAGGACTGACCCACCTAGGGTAAATGCATGCATGTCTTAAAATAAGGGGTGGTATAGCTCTATCCTAAGTTTCTAAGATTTGGCTCACTAGACGCAAGGTTCCCGAGCGGAAAACTCGAGTGAGAAGGCTACGCGGCCACCGGTTAGATCGGACACTCCGCGTATATTACCAACTCTCCTAAATTTGGGTTTTGAAGAAAGAATTTTGTTGATGCACCAAGCGCACCTCACATGTAGTGTGTGATTGTATGAATTTTCCAGAGTGGAAGAAACATGAGCGGAATGTCAGTTTAAGGAAAATAGTAACAAATAGCAGTTAAGACAATATGCAAATATTTATATGTAAAGTAGAATAGTTTAGGCAAAACATAAAAACAAATAGGTGTGAAACACAAAAATAAGCAATTAAGCAAATAAGAAAAATAAAGCACAATAATTAACATATGTTTGTTATGGTTAAGAACCTAAATGTCCCCAGTGGAGTCGTCATGTTGTCGCACCTGATTTTGAACTCTCAGGCTTGAATACGCGACGGAATGATTATCCTCCCCAAAATGTAAAATGTTAAGTATTAAGGGAGTCGCCACCTAATTAATTGAGTGAATTAGGACACCTAAATGTTAACTAATTAAAGTTAACATTAACTCAATTTTAATGTCTGCTAAACTTAATAAGATTCTGGGTAAGGGTTCTTTATTATCCTAAAGGGAAGGGGTGAGACATCCTTTAAGATCCGCTAACTTGCGGTTATCCGTTCAAACCTAAGTCAATTATTTATGTTAAAGAATGCATGCTGAAAAAAACATTTCGAACAAAGATGTGGTAAGTGCTTATAAAAATGCATTTTTGGTAAAAACAATCTTCATTTTTGTAGAATATATATATATAAGCTAATTTTGGATAAAATATGTATTTAGAAGGCATTGTATAGAAATGCTTTATAAATAAAGCATATATTAGGATGAAATGCAAATTTGGTTTTTGGTGAAATGTATATTTAAACAACGTAAGATAGTACAAAATTTATAAGGTTAATGAAGAGCTTATGAGAAAATTTATTTCTTAAGAATTAGATATGGAATGATATATTGACTACATGACTAAAGCATAGCTAGAGTTAGTTGAAATATTTTAGATTTAGATCTATATGATGAACCTAGAATAAATAAGGGATGGATTCATCTTTTAAACTACCCTTCCAATGTATTCAAGGACTAGTAGAGTTAGTTATCCTATTAATTACAAGGTTAACAAATATATTTATCACAATAATAAATAAATAAATAGGCAGGGAAATAATGAGATTGGAGTTGATGTAATGTCTAGAACGGATGACGACGTCACTCCATCCCATTGTTGTTTGGAAGCCCTGCGGCAAAAGTGTGGACGGCGATATGGAGATCATGATGAGTCTCATACCGAGACTCTTAATTATTCTCCCGGTGCATGTTATGTAAAATAAGAAAGAAAAGGATTAGTAAATATTCTAAACTTCATCGTATGCAAAATAAATGAAATGCACACGGGTATATACTAAACCCACATGTACACATGCTGCCCATATTAACTATAGCAGTACAGGTGACGGGCTCCAACAAGTAAATACCTTGAAATATTAATTAAGTGGTGGGCCTCAGTATGCAGGAAACGTGACTCAAGCCCCAGTAATATCAGATTTTATTTTTTTCAGATTTCAAAAGAATATCAGCATTATCGCACAACAGGTCCATTTATACAAGCTCACCTCTAATATATCTAGCCACATAAGGGTTTATATACACAAGACATCCACATAAACCATGAGAGTTATACAACTCATATACATTGAATGTATACTAACGCAGTTTAAACAACATATCATATAATGGGGAAATAATGAGCAATTTCATACATTAAGCAACAGTGCAGATATGAGGATAAGTCAGCAAGTATATCTATTGCAATGTATGATCACTGATACACTAGATTGACAGAACTCAAAAGGAAAGTATGAGGCAGAGATTTCCCGAGACCAATAGTTTAGGTACATTCCTTGTGGGACAAACTCATTTTAGTTCTAGATAAACTGCCGGATCCATACAGGGAAAAAGTCATGCAACGGGTATATCCCCAACTTATTCAGTTACACATAAATCAAGAGTATAAGAAAACATGTAGACAAATTCAGTCCATCCGAAGCTATCCACTGACCACTAAATGTCAAGCCTCCAGATTCATATCAAGTTATGGAGGTACATTGAATGTATCAACAAACTGAGCATACAAATAACTTCGTTAGCAGGATATGAGAGGCATAATAGTATGGTTAAAGAAAAGCCGATCAGGGAACCATGTTGAAAGCATGCATTAATTGTTCGTGCAGTACCAGTTCACACAATGTTTTAGATATATTGTTTGTTAGCTAGAAAGGTACTTAACCTATCTATTCATATGGGAAATAATTCGACAACACGAAAGGGCAACCACAAGTGAATGTAGAGATGATTTCAGATATGTAAGAAGTAAGTTTATAACACCTGCTAGCTTTCCATAAAAAAAGACATTTGAACAGATGAAGATACGACATAGTGTGGCTATTCCAAAAATCCTAAATCAATAAGCCATCACCTTTCAGGTAGAAGCATACCTAGAACATGAGAAACCAAATGTAAGACCACAAAAAATTACTTCAAAATTACTTAGCATATCCATTGTCAGTTATATTTAGGAATCAAACGTCAAATCTGAGATTTACATTTGGCTATGTCCGATATTCTGTTCAAAGTACCACACTATAGGCATATTATAGAATTTCAGAAAAAAATCTAACATCCCGAGTATAATATTAAGCAAACCACACCTTATTTTAATCAGTAGCCATAGTCACATTCTTAACAGACATCTAAATAGCCGCACTTAACAAAGGTAACCTGACAACCTATTCGTAATCAAGATAGAGAAATCCTAATGCCCTTTTTAGTTGAGATTAGTATTGAAACCCCATAGCACATTAATGAACCATAAGACATGCTTTTAAAGATCTAAACATACTCTAAGTTTAGTCATACAAATTTAAAGTCGAGCCAAATTACCCATAGCAGGTTAATCACATAAAATTAATCCATAAACAACTCCAATCAGTTCCTTAACTCCCTGAATTCATTCTTATCTAATTGTTTTACATGATGAACACCTAACCTACACAAAACAATACTTACAATTCGATCCCATAAATTTAAACAATAACTACACCGTTCGGACGCACAACAAATCAACAATCATAGTCGCGAGAAAAACAGCATAAAAAATCCTCTGTATCGACTCGATACACGTTTAATATACAGACGCACAACGATATAAAATAAATTGAAGGGATTTTGGGTTTACGTTTTTTGGGTAGCGAACTGAAGCGGCGTTTCGAACGTCGACGCACTCGGATGATGTGTTGCGATTGAAGAAAATGATGGCTTGGGTGTTTCAACTGTGTAAGGGGTTTTGTATGCCAGAGTCCGATGATCTGGATGTGTAAATCGATTGGGTTTATATAGTTCCAATTTCGGTTCTGAGTTTGGTAAGTTTAAGGGCGATTTCAAAGGTTGATTTTTGGCTACTTTGTGACAGATTTGGGGCGATTTGAGATTGATTTCCCAAGATTTGGGACTGATTTTGAGACGAGTTTGGACTGATTTGGTTCTTAATATGGTCAATTTCGAAAGTGATTTGAGAAGATTTGGGGATTAATTCTGGTACGCGATTTGAAGAGAAGATTTTGGGATGCATGTGCGATTTGGAAGGAGACAGAAGGGAGATATTGTTGACTCATGGATTTTCCATGGCGGTCTGCTTGTTGTCGGCGGCGTGGATGAGGGAGTTTTAGTTTAGGGTTCTTTGTTAGGTTTAGGCTTCATTTTTTGTGTGTTGTGGATGAGGAAGGATAAAAGGGCTGGGAAAGGTATTGGGCCGCGGGTAGTGGGCTGCTGGTGTGGGAAAAATGGGCCTGGGTATTATTTTTAGGATAGTTATTATTTAATTAATGGGTTTTAGGTAAAGTTTTAGGTGTATTATTTAATTAGTGGTAAATTAAATTATTTTGATACGCCCTTAGTTTTAGCTTGGATTTAAATTATTGACCATAAATGCGGGCATGTTAATTAATTAGTGTTTAACATTTATAATGCGAGACCATTATTAAAACTTATTTATTATGCCTACTTCGTTGAATTAAAATTAACTTGATGTTTTTTTAAAATTATTATTAAATTACTTAAATGCTAAATATGGATATGATATTTACGGATCGCCTAATGCTTTTATAAGCACGACGCTATCATTTAGAATATTATTTTATTGTGCATTATTTATCATTATTTAAGTTGAAATTAAATTATCTTGATATGACTTTAAGTGTTTTATTAATTTTAGCTTGGGTTTAAATTATTACAATAATTACGAAATTGCTTTGTGTATTAATAAGTGCGACTATGCTATTTGACACGACGTTATTGCTAAATTATTTATTTATTTACGTATTTATTATTATTAAAATTATTAAGAATTAATGGAAATAAAATAGGTCTTAAAATTGATAAATGCGAGTGCGAGACTCGAAGTGCTTAATATCCTACATAAGGTGCGGTGCCATTATCAAACTACTTATTTGTGCATGTATATGTTTATTATACATATATTATTGGTGTAGAGATTATTTTTGCGATGCAGTTTTAAAAAAGAAAAATTGTTTAATTTATTGGTTATTGATTGAAGGGGATTGACAAAATTGGGTGTCAACAGTGGTGATATTTGGGACAACACTGTCGATGACATTTCATTGTCTGAGAGAGATTGTTCATAAATAGTGGCCAACATTGCTTGTGACTCTATTTCTTGATCTCATTCCTCTTCTTCTTCATCGTCACTAAGAGAAACCCATATATTTTTACCAAATTTTCTTAAGGTATTTGCACATTCATTTGCCTAATGACCCCATCCTCAACAAGCATGACATTGCACATAATCTCGTTGTTTGAGATCAAATTTGGTTCTGTCTGAGTTGGTTCTCCTTAGTTGATTTCCTTTTTGTACTATAGGAAGAGGGTTAGTGGACTTTTGATTGAAGCCTTGGTTTTGGTTCTCTTTGGATTTAAATTTATTTTTATCATTGTTGAACTTTCTTACCATCGAAATGAATTTTCGAGTAAGGAGGGAAACATTTGCACCATCACCAATTTCTTCAAGATTTTTATCCTCATCATCGACGTGACTCTCTAAGGATTTTACTTGAAGTGCTATATCTTTGCTTTTATACAATGTCCTTTATTTCTCCATATCCATCAAATAAGTTTTGAGAATACTCATTAAAGTATGAAGGTCCATTGTAGCAAAATTGTGAACTTCTTCAATCGCACATATCTTTATATTGAACTTTTCAGGAAGAGAACGAAGTGCTTTTTCCACAAGTTGATTGTTGGTTAACAGAGAACCAAAAACTTGACATTCATTAGAGATGTCAATCAACTTTTCAAAAATATGTTTTAATATCCTCCGTCTCTTTCATCCTTAAACGTTCATATTTACTCATGAGCATATGATGCGCGAAAAGATGCACACACTTTAACGCAAGTGCACGTTATCGTGACAAGTAATATAGTCTAGGTAAGACCGAATATCATCCACAAGGATTAGTGTTCAAGTACCAATTATCTATCTTTTGTTATCTATTTGGTAACCGATATTTGATTTTGTTGATTATAACTAACAATTATAAATACTAATTAACTAACTGTTTACTTCAGTAATGATGGAAATAGGGCTTCCAAGTCTCCTCAACTATCCGCTTATGTTACTTATTAATGCAATAAATTATGGTTCTTCTTCTTTTGGAGCTAGCAGGTTTACTAATTCGTTTTATACTCCCGTTAAGGCTATATAAACACTCAACCCCAGTAGCGCTCCTTTCTACCTTTCGGTGATAAGGATGACTCTATAGGAGGATTAAGACAAAAAACCTTGTTAATCTTCACGCTACGTGAAATTAGGTGTTTAAACCTCTCATTAACGCTACACAAGTAATTGAGGTATTTTCATCCCCAATCCGACCTATGTCTACCCAACTTACAAAGATAGTCACAACCTCCTCCTTTCGAAGTTTGATTAGAAATCATATAAATAATGATAATTAGTGATCAATTAATTACCAAGCATTCAAAGCAATTATTGGGTAAATCTCAACAATAAGAAGAACAACCATAAACATGCATCAATTCATAACATAAGGTTCAAGTGATTTGACATGGAAAGCCCTATAATAGAATTAGTTCCTAGCCATTGACATGACAAGAACTAATTCAATATCCAACATAAAAACTGAAAGTAAAGTAAAGAAAAGAAAAGAAAATTACTAAGTAAAGGTTTCCAATCTTCAACTCCAAGAAGTCTTGTGTTTGTGCAAGAAAGGGAACCCTTGAAAACTGCCTAGGGTTCTCCTTTTATAGGCTCAAAACCGCCCTCAACTTTTCCCTTCGTGCCCGCCCTAAATCGTCTAAAAACTGATTTTCCGCTGGCGCCGCGCGCCGAATCTGTGCTCGTAATTAGGCGCCGCGTTCGCACTCTGCATCTGAGCGCGCCGCGCGCAACTTCGAGACCTTCGATATTGGGCGCCGGGCGCTGGACTGCTGGCGAGGCGCGCGCTGTGCCCGTCCGTGCACAGTTCGCCACTTTCTCGTCTTTTAAGCTATGGAACCTCCACTTTTGCCCTCTTTTAGCTCATTTTCCGCCAATTATCCATTTTAACCAATTTGACTCAAAAGAAAGAAAATCTATCCTAAGACGACACATATTTGTACAAAAAGGGACAAAAGACTAACTAAAAACGACTCAAAAGGTGTATATAAAATACACCGATCAAATACCCCCAAACTTAACTTTTGCTCGCCCTCGAGCAAAGATAAAAAGAAAGAAATAAAGACTCAAGAAAAATGAAAAATAAAGGACTCAATGACATTGATCACTTTGCTGCATTGGTGTTACTTAGAAAAACATGAAGATTAGCAAAATAATATGCAGGAACATATAGCATGAAATTTTAGCACACTAAATACATTAAGCTCGATATTTCGCAAACTCATTTTTATCATGCGTAATGGAAGTCACAATACTGAATCATGCATGTTAATTTCAAAAATCCTATGGCATTTTTACTTGTTATTCTCCACTAATCATGGATATGCATCTAAGAGATCTTCAGGACTTTTAAGGGTTGTAATGTAGGCTTAGGCACGGGTAGGTAAAAATAGGCATTTAGGCTCATTTTTGTGTACCATAAGCTCTTTAGCTTTTCAGTGTTTCCCTTTTCTTTTGATTTCTTTTCTTCACTTCAAATCTATCTTTCCCCTCTTTTGTTTTGAGAGCGTGAAGTGTATCATAATAGCAAGCACCCCCAAACTTAGGCTTTTGCCTATTTCTTATTACTTTTTAATTGGGGTGCATCAATCTTGTTTGCTATTTTTGTCTCTTTTTTAACACACTCTATTCCAACTATTTCACATTTTTACTTATGGCACAAGTATGGGAATATAGGGTGTCAAAGAAAAAGTTCAATTTTTAGGCTCAATGGGGCTGATTAGGGATATTTTTAATGTCAGGGATAGAAAAGAGTGGTAAGAATTGGCTAACAAAGAAATGTCTGAGTCATCTCTCTTAACATGCATATCCTAACTATTTCGCCTCAAATAGCAAGCAATCATAACACATAGGTTTTCATCATTTAGCATGCACAATTCAAGCAAGAAACTCCAAATAGACAGATTTTGTGAGTTTTTGGCATATCTAACCTAAGTGTTTAGATAGTTGCTTCTAATTACGTTACATTATTCCACCTTACTTCACTAGGTGTTTCTAGTAACTACATCATGCATGATCTTTGACAGACAATTATGACTCAAAAGAAAAAATTTATGACTCAAAAATACACAAAAACAATCAAAAAAAGACTCAAACATTACTATAACAATAAGACACAAATAAGACACCCCCCCAAACTTAAATCACACATTGTCCCCAATGTGTGCAAGACTCAAAGACGATAAAAGAAAATGAAACTTACAAACTTGGTTTAAAATGGTGGTGGTGGCGGTGGATAGTGCTTTGGATTAGTGAGTGGAGAGCTCGATTTTTGATTTGGAAACAGGCCTTCTGGATTAGGCGTCTTTTCAACATTCAGATTTTTCCGTTGTGGCGCCGCGACCACAAATGGCGCGCCAAACTTCGACTTCTTCGCTCTTTTTGGCACCGCGCCTCGCTTTCAGCCATACGGCTCGCGATTTTTCGAAATCCTGGGCTTTCTTCGCCGCCTTCCAAGTTCTTGGCCTTGCACCTGTCATCACAACACATAGCACTACCTCAGTGAGATCGTTTCTAAATAAAGACTAATTGCATTAAAATAAATAAATGAAATACAGGTTGCCTCCCAAGTAGTGTCTTTAACGTCTTTTAGCCGGACGCAAGTTCCTTATTATTCTAGGGTGAGAGGTTACTAAGTTCATGTATTCCATTTCATTGATCGATAGGGTTTTAACCTCGTCAGTTTACCTTGAAGAGCTCCTCTCTCCTTTTATTTCAATTACACCATATGGGAATACTCTTACCACCGAGTATGTTCCTATCCAATGTGATTTTAACTTGCCTGGAAATAATTTCAACCTGTAGTTGAATAAAAGCACTTGTTTTCCTTCTTGTAAGTCTTTCGGTATCAACCTCTTGTCGCCATACTTTTGTTCGTTCCTTGTAGATCTTTGCATTCTCATAGGCATTGTGCTCGAATTCATCTAACTCACTTTGTAGTAGCCTCCTCCGTCCTGCTGCCTTGGCAAGGCCCATGTTTAACTTCTTCATCGCCCAATATGCTCGTGTTCCAACTCATCGGCAAATGACATGCTTTACCAAAACTAACTTATATGGTGACATACCAATTGGTGTTTTGAATGCTGCTCGGTATGCCCACAATGCGTCATCCGCTTTGATAGACCGCCCTTCCTCGAGCCGCTCACCGTCTTTTCTAATATGCTCTTCACTTCCTATTTGACACTTCGCGCCCATTCGCTGAGGGTGGTAGGCGGTTGTGGTGATGTAGACTCCATATCGGGAAAGCAATGAATTCACCGCTTGTTGCAAAAGTGACTTCCTTCACACCGATGATGGCTCTGAGTCTTGAACCTTGTGAAAATATTCTTTTGAAGGAATTTTTGAGCGATCTTCATCGTTTTCTTGGCTACCGCTTCACCCATTTGGACACATAGTCCATCGCCGTAAGGATATATTGATTTCCAAAGGATGGCGGGAATGGTCCCATGAAATCGATTCCCCACACATCAAATAGTTCCACTTCCAATATCCCTTGCGAAGGCATTTCGTTTCGTCTTGAAATGTTCCCTGTTCTCTGATAACTATCACATCTCTTCACAAAGGCATGGGCATCCTTAAAAAGTGTTGGTCAATAGAATCCGCTTTGCAGTACCTTTGCCGTTGTTCTTGATGCCCCAAAGTGTCCACCACATGATAGGGTGTGTCAATGAGTGAGAACCTGGTGCATCTCCTCCTCTGGTATACATCGCCTGATGACTTGATCGGCACAGTGTTTGTATAACATAGGCTCCTCCCAATAGTAGTGCTTTACTTCGGAGTAAAACCTCTTCACTTGCTGTCTTGTCAATTCTTGGGGTATTACCTTAGCTGCAAGAAAGTTAATAAAATCAGCGTACCAAGGTAAATTAAAATTCGTACTTACTTGAAACAGTTGTTCGTCTGGAAAATGATCATTTATTTGCACATCCTCGTGTTACGGCTCTGTGTTCTCGGTCTTGACAAGTGGTGCAAATCCGAATTCTGTCCCTTTCTTGTCACGAATTTCCACGTCGAATTCTTGTAGTAGCAAGACCCATCGAATGAGGCGAGGTTTTGCATCTTTCTTTGTCATCAAGTACTTTATGGCAGAATGGTCAGTGTATACTATCACCTTATTTCCAATCATATTTCCAATCAAGTATGGCCTGAATTTCTCAAATGCATATACTATTGCTAGTAGTTCCTTTTCGGTAGTCGCGTAATTTAACTGTGCGTCATTTAGAGTTTTACTAGCATAGTAAATGGATCTAAATACCTTGTCGATTCTCTGTCCAAGCACTGCTCCCACTGCATAATCGCTTGCATCGCACATCAGTTCAAATGGGAGCTCCCAGTTTGGTGCAATGACTATGGGTGCTGAAATAAGCTTCTCCTTGAGCGTCTGAAAAGCGGATAAGCATTCCTTATTGAAGTCGAAGGCAACCCCCGTCATTAGCAATGTGGAAAGAGGTTTTGAAACCTTTGAAAAATCCTTGATGAATCTTCTATAGAAACCTGCATGCCCAAGGAAACTTCAATTTCTTTGTTGATACTGGAGGTGGGAGATTTTCGATTACTGAAATCTTTGCTTTGTCTACCTCAATACCTTGGCTTGATATTTTGTGTCCCAGAACAATCCCTTCTGTTACCATGAAATGACATTTCTCCCAGTTTAGCACAAGGTTAGATTCTTCCCACCGGCTTAACACTGCTTCTAAGTGCCTCAAACATTCATCGAATGATGCTCCAAAGACCGAAAAATCATCCATAAAGATCTCTATGGTCCTCTCTACCATGTCTGAGAAAATTGACATCATACATCTCTGAAAGGTTGCAGGTGCATTGCAGAGTCCAAATGGCATCCTTCTGAATGCAAATGTACCAAAAGGACACGTGAATGTTGTCTTTTCCCCGATCTTCCGCGCTATTGCAATCGTGATACCACGAGTACCCATCCAAAAGCAAGAGTAGTGTGCTCGCAAGTCTATCCAACATTTGATCTAGAAATGGCAACGGGAAGTGGTCTTTTCTCGGTTGCCTTGTTCAACTTGGTGATAGTCAACGCAGATTCTCCATCCAAGAATCGTCAGAAGGAATGAGTTCGCCTTTGTTGGTCACTATCGTTATTCCACCCTTTGGGCACCACTTGCATCGACTCACCCATACTATCGCCGATATAGGGTAAATTACTCCTGCATCGAGCCATTTCAGGATTTCCTTTCTGACTACCTCTTTCATGTTTGGGTTTAGTCGCCTTTGTGCCTCGATGGATGGTCTGCTCTCCTCATCTAGACAGATCTTGTGCATTACCGTTGACGACTTATCCCTTTTATGTCCGCTAATGTCCATCCAATGGCACGCTTGTGATCCTCAAGACTTTAGCGCTTTATCAATCTCTTCGGTGGATGTGGCGTGAAATGATCACCGTAAGGTTTTTCTTCACCTAGGTATTGGTATTGTAAATGATTGGGTAGGATTTTTAACTCTAACTCGAGCCTTCTCGGACGGTAATGATCTTTCCGCATCCGCCAAGCTCTTCATACTTCCTCTTATCCCATTTCATAAACATTCATCCAATCGCATACTCCATCGACTGATCGCTTCTACTATTATCATCCCATTTGGTCGATTTCTTCAAGCGTATCATCATGTACGAACCCTTGGTCGACAATCGCATCTTCGATAAGATCAATGGCTGAGCAGTTATCATTGGCATCTGGAAAAGTTGCTGCCCGAAAAACATTGAAAATCACCTCTTCTTCATCTACCCGAAGCTTCAACTCCCCTTTGTGAACATCAATGAGAGCCCGTCCTGTGGCTAAGAAGGGTCTGCCAAGTATGATGGGGATTCCGTCGTTATCTTTTATGTCTAAGATAACGAAGTCAGCGGAAAAAATGAACTTGTCCACCTTCACTAATATATCTTCGATGACTCCTCTAGGATGAACTATGGAGCGGTCAGCTAACTGCAAAGTGATGTTTGTAGGTTTGACTTATCCCATTCCCCGTTTGCAAAAAACTAGATAAGGCATCAGATTTATGCCTGCCCCTAAATCGCACAATGCTTTCTGACATTCAAACTTCCCAATGGTGCATGGAATGGTGAAGCTCCCTGGATCTTGTAATTTCTGAGGTAGTTTTCTCTGTAGGATGGCACTACATTCCTCAGTCAACACCACTGTTTCATAGTCCTCTATCCTCCTCTTTTTGCTAAGAATATCATTCATGAACTTTACGTAGTTCGGCATCTACTCTAATGCTTCAGCAAACGGAATATTGGGTTGCAATTGTTTAAGAATTTCCACAAATTTAGAGAATTTCTTGTCAAGAGCACATGTTTTTAACCTCTGGGGATATGGTATCTTCACCTGGGGTGTGTTCACTACAGCTTCTGCCAACTTTTCGACTTCTTGGCGCCGCACTGGTCATCGGCGCTACATGGGCCGCCGCGAACTTTCTATCTCCCCTGATTCGGCATTCTTCAGGTCAATCGCCTGACATTGTGCTTTCATATTGCCTTCCCCAGGTGCATATTGTTTTTCTTGCGTTTCGCTGTTCAATATGATCGCGAGTTCTCCTATTTGTGTTTCCAACTTCTTCATGGCCATTCTCGTTTCGTCCATGAACTGATTTTGATACCTAGTGAAACTGAGTATGGCTTCTCGTAACTCCTCCCTCTCTTCCTCTATGGTTGAAGCTTTATCATATTGACAGTAGAAATTCATGTCTTCAGGATCCCTGAGATGAATCAAAACCAACAACGGATCACGGCACACTTGTTTTCACAAAAAAAATAAAAAAAATAATTTAAAGAAAGTAATAAAACAAAAATAAAAACCAAATTAGAAATTAAAAATAGATAAAATTGATATTGAACTATGCCTAATCCCCGGCAACGGCGCCAAAAACTTGATGCGCGAAAAGATGCACACACTTTAACGCAAGTGTACGTTATCGTGACAAGTAATATAGTCTAGGTAAGACCGAATATCGTCTACAAGGATTCGTGTTCAAGTACCAATTATCTATCTTTTGTTATCTATTTGGTAACCGATATTTGATTTTGTTGATTATAACTAACAATTATAAATACTAATTAACTAAGTGTTTACTTCAGTAATGATGAAAATAGGGCTTCCAAGTCTCCTCAACTATCCGCTTATGTTACTTATTAATGCAATAAATTATGGTTCTTCTTCTTTTGGAGCTAGCAGGTTTACTAATTCGTTTTATACTCCCGTTAAGACTATATAAACACTCAACCCCAAAGAGCGCCCTTTCTACCTTTCGTGATAAGGATGACTCTATAGGAGGATTAAGACCAAAACCTAGTTAATCGTCACGCCACGCGTGAAATTAGGTGTTTAAACCTCTCATTAACGCTTACACAAGTAATTGAGGTATTTTCATCCCCAATCCGACCTATGTCTACCCAACTTACAAAGATAGTCACAACCTCCTCCTTTCAAGTTTGATTAGAAATCATATAAATAATGATAATTAGTGATCAATTAATTACCAAGCATTCAAAGCAATTATTGGGTAAATCTCAACAATAAGAAGAACAACCATAAACATGCATCAATTCATAACATAAGGTTCAAGTGATTTGACATGGAAAACCCTATAATAGAATTAGTTCCTAGCCATTGACATGACAAGAACTAATTCAATATCCAACATAAAAACTGAAAGTAAAGTAAAGAAAAGAAAAGAAAATTACTAAGTAAAGGTCTCCAATCTTCAACTCCAAGAAGTCTTGTGTTTGTGCAAGAAAGGGAACCCTTGAAAACTGCCTAGGGTTCTCCTTTTATAGGCTCAAAACCGCCCTCAACTTTTCCCTTCAGGCCTGGCCCAGAAATCGTCTAAAACCTCGATTTTTCGCGTCGGCCGCGGCGAACTTCGCGCTGCTCGTAATTAGGCGCCGCGCCTCGCACTCGTTTGCAGGCGCCGCGGTGCTGCAACTTCTGAGACCTTCTGGATATTGGGCGCCGGGGCGCCTGGACCTGTTGGCAGGAGGCGCCGCGGCGCTGGCCCGTGTCCGTGCCTGGTTCGCCACTTTCTCGTCTTTTAAGCTCTGGAACCTCCACTTTTGCCCTCTTTTAGCTCCTTTTCCGCCAATTAGCCATTTTAACCAATTTGACTCAAAAGAAAGAAAATCTATCCTAAGACGACACGTATTTGTATAAAAAGGGACAAAAGACTAACTAAAAACTACTCAAAAGGTGTATATAAAATACATCGATCAGCATACGAAGCTTCGTTTGACGAACACTAGAGCTACCTTCACAATGGGTTTGCAAAGTATCCCAAGAATCCTTGCATGTAGAGCAATTTTGTATGAGCTTGAACATGTAGAGATCAACCCATGCAAAAATAGCATTTAAGGCTTTTTCATTGAAGCTTGCATTGTTGGTTTCTTCCACACTCCATTCAGATTCAGGCTTAACAAGAATGTCGCCTTCCTCGCCCGGTGGTAACATTGGAACAATATATCCATTGGTAATAGATCTTCATGCTCTAAGATCAATGGATTTGATATGAGAGCGTAGACGAATTTTTCTATAGGCATAGTTTGATCCATCTAGAATAGGAAGTCTACCAATTGCTGGATTAGCCGGATCCATAGTTTATATAACAGGATATGTCAAGTGTTGGCTCTGATACCACTTGTTGGGTCCCAGAGGTTATACTATGGAATAATAAAAAACAAACAGTAAGTAAAATCGCTTGTACGTTGTAACAATTTGCAAATGTCGTTAACAATGTCGTCCGACAGAACTGACGACACTTAGATAAAAACAGAAAAACCTTTGAAGAGTAAATAGCAGCGAAAATAATAACGACACAAAAGTTTAAATTTATATATAACCTATGATGGTCAATGACCAAAAGTATTGTATATATGTATGTACAATTGAATATATTCTTTCTCTTACAAGATTACAAAATAATACAAAGGAATAAAAAAGTTTAAGCGCAGATGACTTAGCCTGAAAAATCTAACTAAGTAGATATAGACAACATCTCATTATAATTGCTTCAATAAAGAACTAATCTAGAATCTAGGCAGCAACTCTAACGTTGGACATAATGTCGTCGAAAAACTCAGGCAACACAGTGATCCAGTTTTCTGATCGAGATTTCTGGAGAGCTCTCTTAATCTTTTTCTCTTGTAATTTATGGATACCTTCATGTAGCCTCTCTATTTATAGTATAGAGTCTTCCTTAAAATGCTCAATGAATCGTTGTGGAAGATGAGCAAAAGGTGGGCAGCTTGACCAGATTTGTTGGAGACGAATGTGGAGCAAAATCCTCCAACCTTTTGGACTTGTTCCCCAAGTTTAGCAACACCTTTGGACTTGGTCTTCCCACGTGTATAATCAGCTCAACAAGTTCCTTGCCAGGTCACTTTATCATCGTGGTAAAAATACCACGAGATAAGCTTCAGTCCGTGAAGAAGGGGCAAAACTCTAGGGGCATATTTGGTACTGCTTCTTTGATCACAGCAACAATAACGTCACCAATATGAGCATATCGACGATTGCTAGCTCCTATGATTCGAATACACATCAATTCTCGTTCCAACATTTTTTGACTTTAATTTAATTCTGAAAATGTTATGTTAGGTAAAATGTCATAACATAAAACTCAACATTAACACTTAGAATATTTAGATTTTTCTATTATCCCCTGAACTATAATTTTTGAAGGTTAAAAGCTCCTCAGCAGAATGTTGGTCTCCGCACGGCTTTGTGTACGCATGACATTATATATTAAATCTCTATCAAAGATAATATAAAAAATTAAATAAACTAGTGAAAAGTAAGAAAAAAATAAAAGAATCAAAAACAAAAACTAAAAAGGGAGAGGTCTCTGATTTTGCCGTAAAATTCCGAACAACACTAGTTCTTTACTACATTCTTTTTCTATTCTGTTGAAAGTAGGGATGGTAAGAAAAAGGACTTTTATGTTTGGGGTTTCCCTTTCCATATTTAGTATTCTTTGGGTTTGATGTCGGCTGCCCACACCACAACTATACACAACATTTATTTCATTCTTAAGAAATTATTTAATTTTCAAAGAACATTGAATGAAATCAAGAAAAGGGCGTTGAAAAAGGTGTTGTTTCTGTAGTATGTGGTAAAAAAGAAAAAAAGATCAAGTAATTTCAGATGAAATTCAAATATACAAACCCAGATCAATTTGGTTAAAGAAGAAAGTGAAGGTGACCAAGACTAAGAGCATGTTTGGATAGACGTGTGGCTTCTGATTTATAAGTCAAACGCCGTAAGTTAGAAATCATAGCTTATAATTTTGATTTATTTTTATTATTTTGACTTAAAACAAGTGCTTGTAAACACTTTTTTATTTTACTCAAATACTATAAAAGTGTTTAAAAGCTATTTTGGCTTTAAAACACTTAAAATAAACCAATCCAAATAGGCTCTAAACAATATAAAGGAAATATAGAAGAGAAATGTTTGCCCTTCCGCTTATACCCTTGAGTATATGCTAGTAATTGTTGCTAAAACTGAGAAGCTGCATTTGATACAATTGCATTGACAGGACTATTGGAGGAAGCTTGGCTAATCTTCACCTTGTACTCAATATTTGCGAACAACATTCAAACACCATTTAAATGGCAGAAGCCAAAACTCTGAAACATATATCCTCAATTTCATTTTGTCTAAGATGCTCCATTATGTCATGAACTGCAAGTTAAGCGTTGTTCTATCTTGTTTAATGATGTTGAATAAAGTTCATTGTTATAAATGATGGATAAGATAAACATAACCAAACTCTGCCTAAATTTGAAATTGTTGAGCATGTTACGTGACATCATTTTTCACCTAAGGAAATAACAAAAACATTCGATAATTTAATTATGAAACTTGCGAAACAGTTTTAGTTTAGAAGTTTCTAGCTATTAACTCAATAATGTTATGTCAATTCTCTCCCCGTCTCCTATATATTCTATATTTTTCCATACACAAATGTCACACATCAAGACAATATATTTGCTCTCGGTATTTCTCAAGTGACTTAGAAGCTTGGTCCTTTTTGGGGTTATATCAACCGTGAGAGAAATATACCGCATCTCAACAATTGAATATATGCCAAAAAGTTCATTTTTCCAAGTAACAAAAACATTTGGTAAATCCTCAAATAATCAATCTTGTCTAGAAACACTGATCTGTGTCTGTATGCATACATAAGATCAGTGTGTTCACATCTTTTTTACGGATTAAAGATCAGAATTGAAAGTAAAAGGAGAAAGGAAGAAGAAATGAAGAGAAGGGAGAGAGAGTCGTAGAAGAAAGAGATAGACGGTTAGAAGGAGAGAGAATGAGAGAAAATAAGAATTGATTACACATATTACAATATATCTATGTACTTATACACATCACACTTAACTAACTATCATCTAATTGAATTAAAGCACATGTTTAATAAATCTAACTACTTCACTAACTTCCACAAATATCTTCACTAATTCCCATAAATATCTAATCATCTAGTGTGTGTGTGGTACATGGAATTTCAGTGATCTTCACCCCCCCTCAAGCTAGGAGTTATGAAGATGTTCTTCATTTCTAGCTTGGATAACAATGTACTATGTTTTTGTCGATCAAGAGCCTTTTGTAAGCAAATCAGCAGGCTGGTCTGCAGATCGTAAATGCACTGTATGAATCAAGCCCTTTTGGATTTTCTCCCGGATGAAGTGGCAATCTATGTCGATGTATTTTGTTCTTTCGTGAAATACTGGATTCACAGCGATCTGAATAGCCGACTTGCTATCCGTAAAAACTTACACTGGAGTCTGAATATCAGCACCAAGTTCTTCAAATGCACTGTAGCCACATCGCTTTTTGCCATCGAGGCTGCCATGGCTCGTGATTCTCGCCTCGCGTAACTCCGAAATCGTATTCTCCTTCTTCGACTTCCACGAGATAGGGGAAGTACCATGTAACACAAGGTAACCAGTGACTGACCTTCTACTATGGAGACATGCCCCCCAATCTGCATCACAGAATACGCTGAGTTGTGAAGTATTGGAACTGGCCATCAGAATTCCTAGGCCTGGGGCCTGGGGCCTGCTTAACATATTTTACAATTCTTAGACCAGCTTCTAAGTAGGACTCCTTAGGTGTCTGCATAAACTGGTTGAGGCAGTGCACATCAAAAACAATATTCGGTCTTGTAGTTGTCAAGTATAGGAGTCTTCCAACCAATCTTCTATATGTACTAGGATCAGATAGCAATGGATCAGGTTTAGCTGTTAAAGCAGATTCTGAACTAGCTGCAAGTATGACATGCTCATCAAACTCAAAGGTTGTGAATTTTTTATTCATATCCATGGGAGAAGAGACATGTTTAGCACCTGCAAGTCTCATGTCTGAAATAAGTTTCAAAGAATACTTCCTCTGGTGCATGAGAATACCTTCTGAATTTCTCGCAAATTCAATACCAAGGAAATATCGAAGTTTCCCTAGATCATTTATCTTGAAGGCATACTGTAAGCATTCTTTAGTCGACAGTATCATGGCTGGATCATTTCCAGTCAGCAACAAGTCATCTACATACACCAATACCACTACAATGCTACCATGTTGCTTCTTAGTAAACAATGAATAGTCTCTATGGCTCTGCTGGAAACCAGAAGAGATGAGGGCAGTGGTCAACTTGATGTTCTATTGGCGAGATGCCTGCTTCAAATCATAGATGGACTTTAGCAGTTTGCACACTTGCTTCTGTCCTCCTTTATTAGCAAAACCCTCAGGTACTGTCATGTATACCTTCTCACACAAATCTCCTTGCAAGAAGGCATTGTAGACATCCATTTGGTGTATGATCCAGTGTCGTGATGATGCAAGAGAGACCACAACTCTTACAGTGGTCATTTTTACCACTGGTGAAAAAGCTTCTTGGTAGTCAATTTCCTCCTTTTGATTGTATCCTTTGGCTACCAACCTTGCTTTAAATCTTTCTACTTCTCCTGTTGCCTTATACTTTATTTTGTACACCCATCTACATCCTATTGCCTTCTTGCCTTCTGATAAGGGAACAAGTTCCCAAGTTCCATTCTCCTCCAGAGCCTGAATTTCAGATTTCATTGCATCTACCCATCTGTGATCTTTTGCTGCAAGCTTATAACTCTGTGGTTCTGTGTCCTGGGAAACCTTGGCTATAAAGTGTTGATATGCTGCTGATAATCCAGAGTAAGAGATACTATCAGATATCGAATATAGGCAATTTGAAGAACCATGTATAGTGATGTAATATTTGTGCCATATAGGAGGTTTGCTGCTTCTAATGGATCTTCTAACTGCAGTGGATTGTGGATCTGAGTTGTCAGGTACAGTCTGTGGCTCTGGTGAACTGGTGGTTTCAGCACCCTGATCATTTGCTACATCATGTTGCATGACATATGGAGTATCATCCTGTCTGTGATGCACATCTACTTCTGGTGTGATGCCATAAAGCTGCTCATGGAACAAATCTGCATAAAAAAAGTCAGCTTGTGCCTTGATATTAGTTATGTCCTCATCTGCATCCCTTTTAAAAGGAAAAACATTTTCCATGAACAATACATCTCTACTCATGAAAAATATTCTATTCTCCATATCATAAAGATTATAACCCTTCCGTGTGGATCCATATCCAAGGTGTACTGCCCTTACAACCCTTGGACTAAATTTATCATATTTAGTGAGATTGGTTGCAAAATACAAGCAACCTAGCACCCTTAGATGACTGAGTTGTGGCATCTTGTTATACATCATTTCAAATGGGGACTTATTCTTCAGAACTGTAGAAGGCACCCTATTTATTATATACACTGCATTTTCAACACAAGATCCCCAAAACCTATCTGGTATTCCTCCTTGAATCTTGATAGCTCTAGCTATTTCTAGGATGTGTCTATATTTCCTTTCCACTACACCATTCTTTTGAGATGTGTATGGACAAGAACTTTCATGAACTATACCATATTGCAGAAACAAGGCACCACAGTTTGTATTAAAGAACTCTCATCCATTATCAGACCTTATTCTCTGAATAGTAGCACTAAACTGAGTATGGACCTGAACAATGAAGTTCCTGAGTAAAATGAAGACATCAAATTTTAACCTCATCAAAAAAATCCAAGTCCATCTAGTATGATCATCCATAATTGTTAGAAAATATTTCATTCCATTATGAGTTTCACTTTTGTATGGCCCTCATACATCCATATGTAATAGTTGGAATGATCTTGTTGCTCTATTCTCACTAACATGGAAAGGGAATCTAGTTTGTCTAGCCAAAGGACACACTTCACAATTCTTACAATTATGTAGAAAGAAACAAGAATTAGATTTATCCTTGAAAAATGTCATTTTCTTCAAGACATTCATAGGTACATGACATAGTCTTTGGTGTCATGTATCTGCATCAACCTGCTCATTTGCTGACATACACTTGCTCAACTCTCCTCCTTTATTCTGAGTATCCAGAGACAGAATGTACAAACCATCTTCCTCACTACCAATCCCCCTCACCTTCCCAGTGGAGAGGTCCTGAAATACACAGAAAGTTGGAAAAAATGTGACACTACACTTCAGTTCCTTAGTCATTTTAGAGACAGATAACATATTGAACTTAAAGGTTGGTACACATAATACACTTCTAAGTACATCACCTCCTCCTAAATGATAATCCCCAACATGAGATATCCCAGCAGACTCTCCAGTAGGAACTTGTACCTTCCATGTTCCTTCTGTCAACATGTTATTATGTAAATACTTCTTATTACCAATCATATGATTAGTAGCTCCTGTATCAACTATCCATTTAATTAAGCCCTCAGAGTCAGAGGCGAACTTACTTGCCATGTGTGCATTGACATTGGTAAATTCTCTATTATTTAGAAGTTCCAGCACTTTCTGATGCTGGGCTGGTGTGAGATTGTATGGTCCTGTGAATGAATGTTATCCTGTGAATGGGTGTGAATTTTAAAAGGATCAGTAGGCTGCTGATGAAAGGTCTTCATGACAGCATTGTCCTGGCTAGTTTCACCACACTGCAGATTGCCTCCTGCAACTGCACAAGCTTTCTTTCCTTTTGATTTGAAGTTTTCTGGATATCCTATCAGCCTATAACAATCGTCTTGCACATGTCCAGTCTTGTGACAATAATCACATTTCTTTAGTTTGTTGCACTCTAGTCTGGAATGGCCTTTCATATGACAATAATCACAGTATGCACTGGGATTGTACTTCTTGTTCTGTGTCTGATTTCCACCTGTCTGATTTCCACCTCCATTCCTGAAGTTCCCACTCTTAGTTGTGAATATGGCAGATGATTCTCCAGACTCGAACATCACCCTACCACTTCCTGCTACCATCCTCTGTCTCTCTTCCTGATTAACCATTGCATACACCTGATTTAGTGTAGGCATTTGCTGCATCATGAGTATTTGACTTCTCACTGATCCATAACTCTCATTCATTCCTATCAGAAATTGTAGCAACCTTTGATATTGTAAATGATCCACGAACTCCTTAGCCTTTGGACAATAATATGGAACTGGAATGATGGAATCATACTCATCCCAGAGGTCTTTAAGTCTAGAGTAACACTGTGATATAGAGAGTGTTCATTGTCTCATCGAAAAAATGTTTTTGTGCAGTTGAAAGACTCTTGAACTGTTAACTTTATCAAACCTTTCTCGCAACTCTTCCCATATAGTGTATGAATATGAGTTATATAGCATTACGGTAATTAAATTTTTACTTACATTTCCCATTAGCCAAGACACAACTATTGCATTGCATCTGTCCCATAATCGTGCTAGATTTCCATGTAATAGTTCCCTCTTTACACTTCCATCTATGAAACCTATCTTGTTCTTCCCTAGTAAAGCAAGCTTCATGGCTCTACTCCATAAGGTGTAATTGTCCATTCCACTCAGGACAATTCCCACAGTCAAAGATCCAGGCGCATCTGATGAAAACAGGTACAATGGATGATTGTGGTCTATTGTGACCACTGTCGCATCCTCATTCACTGAACCTTCTCCAATACTCCTCATACTTCAATGTATAGATTTTCTCCAACTCAGAAAACAAAGAGAAAACATAATTCAGTAACTACTCAAACAGAATTCAGAAACTACTCCAACAACTATCTATGTTGAGGATCCAGTGACCTATTTCTTAGATCTATTCCTCAATTTTTAATTTCATACACATGCACCGCGATATCGATTTGTTCGCCACAGCAACAATCCATCAATTCATCTACAAATGAAATGTTGCATGCAATCGATTCCATCTCCTAAACTGTTTCACATATGTCGAGAATATCGACCATCGATCCTCTATCGCATAGATCGATCTCCAGGCTCCGATACCATCTAGAAACACTGATCTGTGTCTGTATGCATACACAAGATCAGTGTGTTCACATCTTGTTTACGGATTAAAGATCAGAATTGAAAGTAAAAGGAGAAAGGAAGAAGAAACGAAGAGAAGAGAGAGAGAGTCGTAGAAGAAAGAGATAGACGGTTAGAAGGAGAGAGAATGTTGTATTAAGAGAAAATAAGAATGGATTACACATATTACAATATATCTATGTACTTATACACATCACACTTAACTAACTACCATCTAATTGAATTAAAACACATGTTTAATAAATCTAACTACTTCACTAACTTCCACAAATATCTTCACTAATTCCCACAAATATCTAATCATCTAGTGTGTGTGTGGTACATGGAATTTCAGTGATCTTCATCTTGAAACTTGATAACCACTCGAATCATTCCCAAGAATTAATCACTCAACTCTATATTTTGAGGCTCGATTAAACATGTCGAAAACTCGTGCTCTATAGGCACATAACTTCATGAAAGGAGTAACCATATCCTTAGGCAACCAAATAGATTCTTTCTTTTCGGAAATGTCGTGTTTGTGTAATCCAACAATCTTAGCGTATCAACAGAATGTGGTAAATCACATATCCAAAAAGTTATTTTCCCCACGATGACCTTGGTGTCACCTTCGCATGGAAAAATAAATCTGCAAGTGTGCCTTAGTCTAGGGACTATAAACACGCATTTCTATAATATTTGGTTGTTAAAGAGAGACTTCTCCGCTTGTCCGAAGCCATAAAAATGTCATTTGAGTTGCTATAAAAACTTATCCTTTCTTAGCTACCATGTCATCTTGCCAATACTCAGTTGAGCTGCTCATTAGCTCATGCAATATTAATGTAAACATGCATATTATAGAAACAATTGTATCTCTACCCATAATTAGAATATTTCCATATATTGTGTAAATATAATTATGGTAAGACTAGGATTCCTACTTTGTATAGGATTAGGATTCCTATTGTATAAGGGATGAATATTGTACTTTATATATACTTTTATATTAATGAGAAGACTCCCCAATGGAGATCAATATCATCTTACATGGTATCAAGAGCCTAAACTCACATCGTTAAACAACATAAATCAAGGAAAACCCTTTACACAAACATCACATCGAAACACACTACAGAACAGATCCTAATACGTTTATTTATCAAACCAACACCCAAAGAAAGTATTATTATATCAAATCACAATAGAACATAGTTATTCAACACAACATTTTTCTTTTTTATTTACCATGTTTCGAAGTTTTTATCCCCAAGTACTTACTACATTAACTCTTTTAAAAATATTTTTTCTTTAAGGGGGTCACACGATACCAGTATCAAAAAATAAGTGACTATCTTTTTTGTAAACCAAAACAATTTCTACCTTCTTTCTTAATCAAAATCAAGTTTCTTTTTTTGAAATAGAAAAAAAAAACTTGTTATTAATGATCTTATTAAAGCAAGTCATGATAGAAATGAATATACAATTTTGTCTTATCTTAAAACACGGTTTTAATAATACTTAATTCAAAAAAAATCCAAAATAATTAAAATGGATGCACAATTTATAACATAAACACCAAAAACGTAGAAATTTTCTACAAGTCGTCGCCCCCTCCTCACGGCGTCCCGGCTCCCCTCTGTTTCTTCCAAAAATTTCTTGGTTCTTCCCCTCTTCTCTAAATAGCTATCCCTGATTTTTCCACACTTTCTGATGCATTTACCTACACAAACCCCACCACAAAGTCACCACCTCCGTTTCATCCCGCTCTTACTGTTTCCAACATCAAGAACCATATTCCTATCCTACTTGATCAAGAAAACAATCAGTATTCTCCTTGGGTTGAACTGTTTCACAATCATGCATGTCTCTACAACGTTCTTGATCATATTGATGACACCATTCCGCGCCCTCCGGAGGTTGATGATTCTACTTGGCGTCGTCTAGACGCCGGCGTCAAACAATGGATATATGGTAGTATTTCTCAGGATCTACTTCTCACTATCATGAAATCTGACTCTACAGCCTGTGACTTGTGGAATCGTTTGGAGGAAATTTTTCAGGACAATAAGCACACCCGTGATGTGTACTTAGAGGAACAATTTAACAATACACGTCTTGAATTTTTTTCCAATGTGACTGAGTATTGCAAACAGTTAAAGCTCATGACGGATCAACTTGCTGTTGTCGACTCGCCTGTTACTAACACCAAAATGGTGTTACAATTGATTGATGGCCTCCCTAAAGGCGAATTTGATACATTGGCCACCATGATTCAATAGGCGGATCCGTTACCCAGCTTTAACGCTCACAGTTGCTGCTTGAAGAAACTCGCCGTGCTAGCGGCGGTGACCGCGCAGTGCCTCACGGCGCGGCGCTGCCGATTCGATCCGCATCCTTCAACCCTTATTCCTACCACGAGTTGTTAGGTCCAGCTCCAGCACCACATCAAGCCCACTTCATGCAGGACAGTTCTAGCAGCCCTCCTCCGCCAGGACACCCACTAAGTTGGGTCAGGCTTTCAGCACCCTCAACATGCAACAGCCTGACAACAATTGATACATGGACTCCGGAGCCACATCTCACATCACCCAGTCTGCAGGTACTATTCCCAAACTGTGCAGTTTAAAGCATCCTCAATATGTTACAGTTGGTAGTGGATAACGCATTCCAGTAAAGGGTTATGGTACATCATACACACAACCTCCCCATCCACCATTCTCCCTTAAAAATACCTTATATTCCCCACACATGATTAATAACCTAATCTCTGTCCGCCAATTTACTCGTAATAATTTTGTCTCTGTTGAATTTGACCCTTTTGGTTTCACTGTAAAGGATTTTCGTACGGGGACACCTCTTACGAGATGTAATAGCACCGGGAATATCTATCCTTTCACATCCACCTCCGCTGCCAGATCTTGTTCTCCCGTCTCTCTAGCAGCTATTTCTTCTTCGACATGGCATAATAGGCTTGGTCACCCAGGACTCCCAGTCTTTAATTTTCTTTGAGGCAATAATTTCATTACTTGTAATGGGAAACTTGCCCAAAATTGTATTTCTTGTTCCTTAGGCAAACATACTCGTCTTCCGTTTAAATAAGCTACTAGTGTTACCTTTGCACTATTTGATATAATACATGTCGATTTATAGACATCACCTGTTGTTGTTCTCTCGGTCATAAATATTATCTTGTCTTGCTAGATGATTTTTCTCACTATATCTGGTTGTACCCTCTCAAATATAAATCGGAAGTGTTTACCAAATTTCTTGAGTTTCGACAATTCATCCAAATACAATTTGAAAAAGGTATCAAATTATTTCAGTGCGATAATGGTCGTGAATTCAATAACTCTATGTTTCATCATTTTTGTACCAATAATGACATGGTTTTTCGATTCTCCTGCCCTCACACCTCACCACAAAACGGTAAAGCTGAAAGACTCATCCGCACTATTAACAATATGATTCGCACCCTATTGATTCATTCCTCTCTTCCTCCATCCTTCTGGGTATATACTACTAAAATGTCAGAATACATTCTCAATATTCTCCCTACTAGCACTCTGCACAACACGACCCCTACCGAAATCCTCTACCATAGAGTCCCCTCCTATGATCATTTACAGATTTTCGGTTGTCTATGCTATCCCAACCTTAGCTCTACCGCCCCTCACAAGCTCGCTCCTAGGTCCACTCCATGTGTCTTATTAGGCTTCCCACCGAACCATAGGGGCTATCTATGCTACAACCTGTCCACTCGTCAAATCTACATCTTTCGTCATGTCACATTCGATGAGACCACATTCCCGTTTTCGAATCTTCAGATTCCAAAAACCAGATTACTCATTCCTTGACGAGCCAGCTATCTATCCCATCATCCTTGATCATCTTATCTCTTTTGACTCGTCGACATCACCGCGACCCAGTGTTGAGGCGTCGTGGCGCCAACTTTCTAGAGAGGTCTGTTCTCCCAACCCGTCGATAGCGCCGCATCGCCATATTTCCAGAGAGGCCTGTCACTCAGACAGCGCCGCGGCGTTAGATCCTGGCACCGTGGTGCCTTCGACGGCTTCGCCCCCACCTTCTGCTTTTTCTGACCCCACCATCAGTCTCAGCCCTCCCTACTCAGCCAGCACCGCCTCCCACTATCCCCACTCACCAAATGGAAACGCATGCCAAGCATGGAATCTTCAAACCCAAAGTCCAATTTAACTTGTCTTCCCAAACCATTTCTCCAATTCCCAAAAACCCTATATTGGCTAAACAAGACCCTAATTGGAATGCGGCTATGTTTGAGGAATTCAATGCTTTAACTAAACAACACATGAGATCTAGTACCTAGACCTGAGGGGGTGAATGTGATTCGTTGTCTGTGTCTTTTTCGTTGCAAATTCAGAGAAAGTGGAGATCTTGAGAGGTATAAGACACGACTTGTGGCTAATGGCACAAATCAGCAGGAGAGCATTGATTGTGGTGAGAACTTCAGCCCGGTTATCAAACCAACTACCAGTCGCACAGTTTTGAGCATTGACATGGGCAAACACTGGCCGATCCATCAGCTTGATGTAAAGAATGCATTCTTACATGGGTATCTGAGAGAAACAGTCTACATGCATCAACCGCCAGGGTTCACCCATCCAGCAGTTTCTCACTATGTGTGACATCTCCGTAAATCACTATATAGCCTGAAACAGGCCCCCCGTGCGTGGTATGATCTATTTGCCAGATATGTCTTGCAGATTGGGTTTGTATGCAGCAAGAGTGATACTTCACTATTCATTTTTCATCGAGGTAGTAGCACTGCTTACTTATTACTTTACGTGGATGATATTGTTCTTACTACTTTACGTGGATGATATTGTTCTTACTGCCTCCTCCGACGGTTTGAAAAATGAGATTATTGTCTTGCTTAAGTCTAAATTTGCAATGACTGATTTGGGGAAGCTGAGTTACTTTTTGGGGATATCAGTGACCATGTCTTCCAATCATATCTTCTTGTGTCAGCGTAAGTATGCAGAGGAGATTGTGTACAGGGCTAAGATGACGAACTGCAAAGAGGTGCCTACTCCACTTGATTCTAAATCTAAGCTCAGTGCCATGGATGATGCACCAGTCTCTGATCCTACTTTGTATAGGAGTCTTGCAGGTGCACTTCAGTATCTCACCTTCACCAGGCCAGACATAGCTTATGATGTTCAGCAGGTGTGTTTATTCATGCATGCCCCCAGGAAATCTCATTTCACTGTTCTTAAGCATATCATTCGATACATTAAGGACACTCTTGATTATTGTTTGCACCTATACCCCTCTGCACCAAAAAAGTTGCTTTCATATACGAATGCAGATTGGCAGGGTGTCCGGACACGCGACGTTCCACCTCCGGCTTTTGTGTTTTTTTAAGGGATAATCTGATTTCTTGGTTTGCCAAGCGACAGGCTACCCTATCTCGCTCCAGTGTCGAGGCTGAATACAGAGGCGTTGCAAATCTCGTTGGCTCAGAAATTTACTGTTAGAACTTCAGTGTCCTTTGCGTCAGGCATCTATTGTGTATTGTGATAACATCTCTGCCATCTATCTGTCTCATAATCCGGTTCAACATCAGCGAACCAAACATATTGAGATAGACCTACACTTCGTTCGTGAGAAAGTTGCACTAGGCCATGTCAGAGTGTTACATGTTCCATCATCATATCAGTATGCAGACATATTTACCAAAGGACTTCCCAGACAGTTATTTCTTGACTTCAGATCCAGTCTCAGCGTCCGGCCTCCTCCCGCTCCGACTGAGGGGGTGTGTAAACATGTATATTATAGAAACAATTGTATTCCTACCCATAACTAGAATATTTCCATATATTGTGTAAATATAATTATGGTAAGACTATAATTCCTACTTTGTATAGGCTTATGCTTCCTATTGTATAGGGGATGGATATTGTACTCTATATATACTTTGATATTAATGAGAAGACTCCCAAGGGAGATTAATATCATCTTACAATTAAGCTTAGAACATCTTGTGACGTTCGTCAGATGAGTACTCTATCTCTGTTATAGACATGTTACCAAGCTTGAATTAATCAAATTTCACATAGTAGCACATCAATTCCACATGATATAAAGAACACTCTTTACGTAAAGTGCACTACAGAGGATCTCTATCCCTTCACATGAGCCTCATAAAAAGTCATACAACCTTGAACCTCATTATATGAGTTTAGCTTACATGCCTTTGTATTTATCCAACTTCTCAGCGTAACATATAAAGTTACTATCCTCTATGTAATCTACTACTTTTACTGAGTTTACATTCATCCACAAGATGTTAGAATTTATTCCAAACATTCCAAGTGTAGTCTACAGACACTCAACACTTACTACCTGGTTGTGTCGCTAATCGTACCAATTCAAATCGGAAACCCTGCCGTCCATTATATTTTAAGGCTATAGAGGCAACTTGCTAAATTTTCTAGTAACTAATTATGAAAATATAGATATTGTGTACCTGATTTGTACCATAATTTCCATTTCTAGGGACATTATCAAGCCAAAGTATCCCGAATTACAACATCACTCAACTGAATTCCCAGCCTTAGCTACGATTTGTACCTTGTCTGACCTCGAGACTAGCCTACCCACATCACAGGGAAACATCCGCACGAAAGACTCACTCATGCCATCATCTCAAGCCGTTGGTGCTCAAACTGAAAACTTGTTCTCATCATGCGTAGGAAAGACAAGGAATGTCAGAATCCAACATCTAAGTTCTATTGCACGAGGAATGAATGAAAAAGAAAAACTTTTCTAAAGCTCCCCTATAGCCTTCTATTTATGAATATAGCGGATAACATATCCATAAATAAGATTTTTAGAGGAGACTTTTCCTTGACTCACATGACTCCAAAGCCTAGATATCAAATTTGTCACGATCCAAATTCGAGGGTCATGATTGGCAGTTAGCGAGAAACTACCTATTTCAAGCGAACCAACATCTTAATCAAGTACCAAATATCAATAAATTGTTTGGTAGATTTTCTCCTATAAATGGAGATAAACAGAAATATTTGATACAATTTTATTCGGGCAAGTGGAATTCTAGTAAAAATAATCTATTCCACAGTCGCTAAAGAAATTTTAGCAATAGTCATATGTGTCTTAAAATTCCAAGGTGATTTATATAATAAAAAATTCTTGATAAAAACAGTTTGCCAATCTGCTAAATTTATGTTTAATAAATATTGCAAACATGATGTTTCTAAAATGATGTTTGCTAGATGGAAAGCTCTACTAGTGCCATTTGATTTGGAAATACATTATAAAAAGGGATCAGATAATATTTTCTAACAAGAGAATATTTAAGTTCATAACTTTATGTTTGCCTATTTTCAGGGTGAGGCCAAACATCCCCAATTCCTTTAGGGGAAGAGGGGGACGAGGACGGGGTAATATCTCTTCCCAGCAAGGAGTCAGAACAGGATCTTCTAATATTGACAAAGAAAATCTGTTATATTAGCAATTCATGGATTTCATAAAATCCAAGGACAATAATAATTCTCCACAACCGTCTTATTCAGAGGTTGCCAATGATGAGAAAAATGATAATGATGACTATGAAAAACATGAAGGAAAAGAAGTTATACTTCTCCTAGATTATAAAGATCTCCAATGGAAGGATAAGCCATGGAAACTCATGGAGAGATACCTAGAAACAGGGTCATATCTCGTCTTGACTTATAAAACAAGAATGCATTATGAGACTAAACTATCAAATACAGGATCAACTGATATTCATCATTATTTTTCAATGAATAGTAGAAAAGTTTATAACTTTTCCAAAATTATTATAAAAAGGATACTTACTCCAGAAAATTGGGGTTTTAATACCATGAAAGAACGGAAATATTTACACCCTGAGTAGAAGGTTCAGGTAAAGTTCAATTATTGGGAATATATTGATTCTTTCATAAAGTATTTTTATATGAAAATCCAAATAAAAAGCACTCATGGTTCATAAAGATCTGTTCTCAAGTTTATAAACAGAACATCCCAAATTGGTTTTTAAATTGGTGGAGGAACTATGGTCCAACCATAGGTATCCTGCCACAACCATTCAAGAGTTTATATACTGAATGGATCGATGTATCTCCAAAGATCATAGAGTTCGACAATCATAAATCTTTCATAAAAGGAGTTGCTAATATATATTTTTTCATAGAGTTCTCCGTTCCATGGATCATGAAATGGTCTGTTGAAGTGGTTATAACCCAGAACATATTCCATGTTTACAAATAACCTTTTATATAAGGTTTTGGAAAAAACTATCACAAAAAGATAAAGATGGGATTAAATGGTCAAGAACTTATAGACTAAATTACTGGGGCCATTGAAAATTATACCAAATTAAAAAATGACGGACCACCATCCGAGGTTAATAGTCCATTTCAGCATATTGCTAGGAAGCTCCAGCTTAAAAAAAAGTAATATCAAAGGAAGAAATTATAGCCATGAATATTGCAGAAGTAAAAAGGGATTTGATAAGAAAACTAGAAGAAGAATTCGCTTCAGATACTTTTATGGCATCCATTCATACAGAAGAAGAAGATCATATCCAAGACTCTCAAGACGCTAATGATGCAGATTTCGACATCGAAGCATATCTCAGGAAATTCCAGGATAAGGAGGAATCCTCCAACAAAGAAAAGGACAAAGGAAAAGAAAAAATGTAAAAGAAGCCGGACCCATCATAAAGCTTCTGGACACGGGGAATCTACTTTTATAAAGTAAAATGTATTATTGCACTTATGAGCCGCATAATATTTTGGGCTTTTTCTAAATTTCCTTGTCGGCCATAAGTAGTAGGCAATAGTTACTTTTTCAATCGATCACATGTAGTGGACCTACATATGTCGACCACATTTAATCGTTTGTTTTTTATATTTACGATCCTCTATATAAAGATCCTAGGTTTTAGTTAAGGGCATGCTTTTGGCTACCCTCTTCTCTCTTGTAAAAACAAAGCACTGAATAAACTTTCAGAGTTTGCTTCATCTCTCTCTCTACTGAGCACAAATACTCATCTATAGATAAATTTTAATTATTGTTTTAAAAAAAATTATATACTTTTATTATCCAGCCTACATGGTAGGCTAAATACATGTGTTGAACTGTGTTGCACTAAACTACTGGGAATCATAATAATAATGCTTTAGTTGAAAGCGTATGATTCATTGGAGAAAGTATGGAGGTCAGGCAGAGGATGGTCCAGGCAAGATATCTTGAATTCAGACTGATGATCCTGTTTTAGCCCGCTAAGCCGAGGTGGTGTCAGGGCATTTTGGGTGTTTTGAATTCCAGGTTTCCTTCTGCCAGGACTGGTCAACCTTGTAAAGGTTCCTTTCGGTGCTTTCTCGTTGGTCATCCACTGACGAATTGGTATCAGAGCCATGGTACTCAGTAGTAATAGGTAACTAGTTCAACACTTCTTTTATAAATGAACATCATTAGAAACAAGAATACTGTGAAGAACAGTAAAAAAGAGGAATATGATATACCTCAACATCTAGATCTGCTTAATAAGTGGACTATTCCTAAAAATCAACCCAAGTTGATATACTAGATGGGTACGTTTGAGAAATTAGGACTCAAACAGATTGTTAAAACAACTGAGGAAACTATCACCATAGATAGTGACCATACCACGTTTAAATTATTAAACGACAATGACATGGCCCCTTATAGGCAAACCCATCACTTCATGCATATTGGGTTAGTCCAAGTTGCTTTTAAACCACTCACTTGAAGAGGTTTACCAGAGAGCTTTATAGCAGTTCTGAGAGATGGTCGGAATAGAAACTGGAAGAAATCTCTTATAGGGACTATACAAACCAGTTTGGCCTATGGCCCAATTTATTTTAATGCTTATCCTAACTTGCAGATCTCTTTACATGATGATAATTCATTAGATGCCTTAATATTAAGCATCAAATTACATGGTTATGATTATATGCCTGGTACTTAAGTTATATGTATATGTTATATGATTTATTTTAAACCTTTATATACTATGACTCCTATGTGTAAAATGATGGATTTAAAAAATGAAACTATTTTAATAGAAACTAATTTTGATAGAGCTAAGGTTACTACCAGAAGACCCATCAAATGGGATGAGATTGAATTCCCAAAAGAATGGATCATAGAGGGAGCCGCCCCTCCAAAAAATGATTATGACACTGACATAGCTCAGGTTGAGCAAGCCCCTGATAGGACTGTCTGATTGAAGTTTTCTGACGCTGGCTATTTGACTAATAGTCTTAGGTCCAGATCTGGTAGATCTGATAGGTCTGGTCGCTCTTACATTTCACCAATTGATTATATTGTGAAGTCCCCTTCAAGGGCTTCAACTTCTCAAATTCCAGCTTTATAAATCAACATGTTCATGATAATAATAGAGTTGATAAGATTATAGTTGGTAATGATAACATTGCCAGAGGAGTTCAAGAAGACCCAGATACTACTGAGTCTGAAATGGATTTCCCTAGAATTTAATGGATAGTAATCCAAAGATTGATTTTAGCCGGGGTTCACCCGCAAGAAAACTTATAAGCAAAGATTTTTATAAACCCAGACGGGAACCTTTTAAAAATGGTTTTTCAATACTTGGGATAATGAGCAGCATATTATTATCCAAGATGAATTCTATAATGACGTTTCTAGAGCCAACAAGATTATTTCTTTTGTCCCATGGTTTATGGCTAAGTATGTTGGAGATTATATCTCTATATTAGAAAGGGATTATAAACTTGCTAATGGTAATACCATACATACTACTTTTCCTCCCTATCAACCCTTTCAGATTGATAAGGATGCTAAGGATTTTGATTTTACTGCTTTCTCAAAATTATTTGAGAATAAAACTGCTTTGATCACTACTGACCATGTTAATAGAATGCTCAAGCAACTGAATTATACAAATGTTTATGTTACTATTTTAGGGGAACAAATTGTTCATTTTCATAATAGAGTCGACAAATTGACTTCTGAGATTATGAAGATAATTCCCTCTACTAGTCCTGATAAGTCTATAGCCATAGCCACTCCGAGTGTACAACCTCCTCCTGAAATAAAGGATTTCAAGTTAAAATCATACTCAGAACTTGAACAACTGTTGGAAGACAAATTTAAAGGATAATTGTCACGACCCGAACCCCGGGCCTGTGACTGGTGCCCTACCTGGGCACCCTTCTAATCATACATCATAAGTAAAACGCGGAAGATAAATATCACTTTTTTTTCTAAACAAAGGCAAAACCGATAAGGCTGCCACCATACCTACATACATAACAAAAGGACTTACATCTTTTCAAAGTACAACCCACATACATGACTACAGACCTGTAAGAGTTTGAACATAACAACTAAGATGGGACAGGGCCCCGCCATACCCCTGAATGTACATAAATCTACAACAACAGGGACCCATACCAAAAGACAAGCCTCCGGAGTAAATGGAGCTTCTCCTCAAAGACTGAACAGAAATCCTAAGAGCAGGGATCACCAACTTGTGTACCTAACACCTGCGGGCATGAACGCAGCCCAGAAAGTCGATGCATAACAGTGCAGTATGGAGCGGAATACTGATACGAGAACCAAATCATAACTGTATAAAAGAATGACAGGGGCAAGTATAAAAATGAAATACCAGATCCTACCGTGCCATTTTAACTCATGAAATCAATCGTACATTAACCGTTCTTTTCCTTCTTTCAATAAGAATTAACATCATATTCTTACATACATACTTAAGAATTCGATCAAGTTTTTTCCACATAACTTACATATCTTACGTAACATAATCCGACCCTTTATGGAGAGACTTCTTATTTGGGAGCTTACTTTGATTATCCATACATGATAACGTAATCCGGTCCATTTGCGGGACACGGTGTACTGATGCATCATGTGGCATAATCCGGCCCGCCTGTGGGGCTCGGTGTACTGTGGAATCATGTAGCATAATCCGGCCCGCCTGTGGGGCTCGGTGTACTGTGGAATCATGTAGCATAATCCGGTCCGCCTGTGGGTCTCGGTGTACTATGGAATCATGTAGCATAATTCGGCCCGCCTGTAGGTGTACTGTGGAATCATGTAGCATAATTCGGCCCGCCTGTGGGGCTCGGTGTACTATGGAATCATGTAGCATAATCCGGCCCGCTTGTGGGGCTCGGTGTGATTTTCCTTACATAACATGTTAAACCACCCTTTTACTTCTTCTTAAGTCGTTATCACAACTTCCCATAAAGCTATTATAACAACCTTTCATTTTAAAACTCAAGTCACATACTCTTTTGAAATCAACCTTCTTAACTTTTGAAATAAATTAAGAAGCCATACTTTTCAAATCAAGTCATTTCCACTTATAAAATCAAGGCTTATAGTCTTAAAACCTCGTATCATATACTCTTTAAAATCATGTCACTTATACATGTAAAATCATGTCATCTATACTTTAGAAATCAAGTCCCATTTCTTGAAAAATAAAGTTTCATATGCTTCCAAAACCAAGTAACTTATCCTCTTTAAAATCATATAACTTTCACTTATAAAAACAAGTCCCTTTTCAATTATAAATTCAAGTCATTTTCAAATATTTAATCAACTTACTTACTTCAAATAAATCAAGGCACATAGCTTTAAATCAAACCTCATAACTTCCTAACCATTCTTACCAACATCTCTCATAAGACTTGGTAAGGACTTAGAATAATTTAGACATACCTTTAACTTAGAATCAACAACGTGGATACTTCTTAACTTCTAAGAGTAGAAGGAATCATGAAATAATATCACATGGTTATTTCATACGTAGGATCATGCCAAAAGAAGGAAGAGGTTCACATACCTCGCGACGACTAGCGACAAGTTGCAAAATGCTCCAACGTACTTCAACCTTGATAGCCATTTCACCCTTCAAGTAGAATACACTACACGTAGTACTTCAACCTATAATAATCATACCATGTCTATCAACTCCTAGCTTTTTAACGTAGAATCATACTAATTGTAAGGTCTCTTATTCTACGGAAATTTGGGCAACACTTCCTTTGTTTCTACGTACTTTTCCACCTTTTTCAAGGCCCGAAATCAACAACCAAATGCCACATTTAAGGCTCAACAATTCAAAAATTCCAAGGGGATTACACGCCTAGCCGGACGTGTAAAATTCTGCCCCACAATCAATATAAAATTGTCCAATAAGTCTAAGGCAAATTCTCGGCTACAACATGCCCACATATTATCCTATTTAATTCCTTTCAAATCCAAATCGTTATTCCAACATGTTATATAGGTCATAACCAATTATAACAACTATATACCCTTCTATATATAACATGTAACGATTTTAGCTAACAACCGAATTGATTACAACATTAATGGCTAACATGCCCATTTTCGATTTTCAACATATCAACATGATCCAAATCTTTTCAAACTTCAATCTATATACCACATGCTCATTTATCAACTACTATAACATGTAATATTCAATCACATTAAGAAGACGAAGATTTTACCTCAATAAGCCCTAATAATATCCAAGCGTAAAAGTCGATCCTTAGCAACTTTTAGCTCCTCTTATTACGTTCCAATCCACTCCAAGCAACCCTTAGAAGCTCATAACCAACTTCCCTTCAATTTCAAACTTCAAAGTTGAAGAACACCTTAGGTTTTCATCTTGCGACTCACGTAAAAACGTAGTTTTTCTGGGATTTTTGTATGGAGATATCCTTATAATACCTCTAGGAACCTTGGGTTTAAGTATTGTGAATTATGGACAACAAACAATTTTTTTTTGTGTGGATAGGGCTCAATGCCGAGAGCTCTCAATGAGCAAGACACAATCTTGAAATTTTTCTAAGTGTTCAATTTGTCTTGCACTAGAAATGGATATATAAAGAGATCAAGGGCCAAGATTAAAACACTTGTGTGGCTTGGATTTGGATGACTTAAATATCAAGAGTCAATTTGACCACTTGCCTTAGTCATTCTCGCCCAGCATGGGCATGTGGAGGGTGACACGTGTCGCCCTCCGGTTGGTCTAAAATATTTAATCTCCCGAAAATCCGATAAATTCTATAAGTCTCAAATAACAAATTCGGGAACTCAATTCTCATTAACGAATAATTTTCCTTCCCGAGGCTCGAAATCATATTCCGTAGGAAAAAACAATCCTTCTTTCGTTTCAATCTTAAAGTCGTATCTTCTCACGTACATTCTCTTAAACACATGTCCTGGAATTACGGGGTGTAACAATAATAATTTTGTTAAATCCAAGAATCAAAAAAACATGTTGGAAATGTGGCAGGACAAGGCATTATTATAAAGACTGCATGGTTAAGGAAAATATTAAGGCCCTTAACATTGATGATGATACGAAGAATAGATTATGTAAGCTACTTCTTAATTCAGAACCAGAAGATTCAGGTTTTGAATCTGATGATATAACTGTCACGACCCGAGCCGATGGGTCCGCGACGGGTGCCCTACCTGGGCACCCTTATACCCATACAACACATAAGACTAGCAGAAGCAAATAAAACAACTCATAATTATATAACGAAGGGGTCATGTCCCCCAAACTGTAATGACAACTCTTATAATAAAAACGGCAAGCCGACAAGGCCGCCACTGTATATATAAATATCCAATTAATCGCAATCGCATATATGTCCAACCTAGCATGACTACGACCTGCACTTAAGAGTACAATAGTAACTATGACGGGACAAGGCCCCACCGTATTGAATATACATAAGCATGTAACAGCCCGACTGTACCAAAATGATAAGCTCCGGAACAATGGAGTTATACCAAAAGTTGAGCAATGATCCTAAGCACGCGGATCACCAACCTGAGTACCTACACCTGCGGGCATGAACGCAGGCCCCCAAAGGGGGTCAGTACAACAAGGTACTAAGTATGTAAACATAAGTACCGTAACTAAGATCATAACTGGCCAACAGATGACAGGGAAAAGTATGAAAATCAAATATCAGATCCAACCATGCCATATAAAATAAGAGTGAACTGTACCTTGTAAACATAGAGAGTCACATGTGCCTTTTTAAAACTGAGAGTCATACCAAAATCATGAATGTCTGTCCATATAATCATGTACTGTTATGGTTATCTATACCCGCATCATAGCCGCTTGGCCATTGAATCAAATGTCTATACTGCCCGGTCTTCAAGTGAAGGACGCGGTGAACACTTAGTCATATACTGCCCGGCCCTTTCTAGGATGCGGTAACATTGTAAATAATTACATATACTGCCCGGCCCTGTCTGGGATGCGGTATAATCATCTACATATACTGCCTAACCCTTTCTGGAACACGGTAAAGTCATATACATATACTGCCCGATCCTTTTCTGGGACACGATAAAATGAATTACTACCACTTGCATGTATAGCTATCATGAGCAATTTAATTAACTTTTTGAATCTCAATACATCTTTAAAATGAACTTTCATTTTAGAAAAACTCAAGGCACTATCATGTCATGCATCATAAACCATTAAAATGAACTTTCATTTTAGAACTACCAAGACACTATCACATCTTGTATAAATCATTAAAATGAGCTTTCATTTTAGAACTACCAAGACACTATCACATCTTGTATAAATCATTAAAATGAGCTTTCATTTTAGAACTACCAAGACACTATCATATCATGTAATATTAGGGAGTTGAACCCAAAAGTACTATGTACATCCACCGTACATTCAGTTTATAAAAAGAGTCATATCATGTATCATTAGGGACTTGAACCCAAAAGTACTATGTACGTCCACCGTACATTCATTTTATAAAAATATCAAGGCACTTTCATATCATATACTACTAGGAAGTAGAACTCAATGGAATTACGTACGTCCACCGTACACCCATGTCATATAAATAATCATGCCAAAATAAAAAAAGATAGTTCGCATACCTTATCGGTAATACTAACTCGATAAGTAGAATACATCCCAAATAGGTACTTCAACCTATAATAACAATAAAACTTCTATCAACTTCATGAATACTAGTATATGTAGTATATACTATACCACATAAGGACTCTCCTTTCATATAAAAATTCGGGCAACACTTCCCCTATTTATACGTACTTTTCCACCTTTCAATAAGGCCAATTTCATCAACAACCAAGCACCAATTAAGGGCACAACCAAACAGTTAACCAAGGTGATTCACACACCTATTTCTCACGTAAATCAACCTCTTATTCCACGTTAAAACAGTCCATAAAAACAGTCCACAATTCCACAATAACAAGGGTAAAATGTGAGGCCTTTTAACACTCTTCTACACCCTTATTCCTTTAGGACTTTCATTAACAATTACTATACTTAAACATGCATAATGGTGGTTGAATTTTCAGCATTATAACACCACAAAACAATCCCTAAAACTGCATAACAATATCCAACAGGTTTATACAAGTCTCGACCAAACAACCACAACCAAAGCCCTTTTTCAATATTCCTTAAAATCCAATCCAAGTTCCAATACTTTAATATAATCATATCAACTTGTAATAACCATATTTCCTTCATTTTAACATGCAATTAGTGACGATAATAACAACAATAACCAACAAATCCAACAATACCAAAAACTGTCCACAATCGGCTATCTTGCCAAAAACTGTGAGTTGCACTTCTTATTATCCATTTTACTTAACACAAGATCATCCATTTACTATAACATCATGTAACTTCCAAGTACTTTAAGAGGAAGAAGAAATCTTACCTTTGTTTTTAGCCCGAAACAACCCCAAGGTTCTCGGCCAAACCGTGACACTTTCCAGTTTTTGCACCACTTCTTCACGTTACAATCACACACACGTATCCTCTACAAGATTATATCCATCTTGTTTTCATGTTTTACTTCCAAAAAGTTCATTAAAAAGCTTAGGGTTTCAAGACACTTTTCTTGCCAAAAACCGTGACTCACAACTTGCAAAGTTAACTTGGCATAGAACTTGGTTAAGGTGCTTAATCTTGTAAAATAAGTTACACTTGTTCTTCACTTTTTCTATGGCTATTTCGAGACTTTGGAAGAGAAGATAAGAGATAAGAGAGTTGGATGAAGAAGAAAATATGAGCTAAGTCTTGCAAGCTCTTGAATTAATACAAGTGTAGTAGCACAAGTGGAGGAGGACCCATGAGCCCCACTTGTCCACTTGTCTTGCCATTCAAATAAAATATCTCCACGCTTAGCCATATTTTTTGAAATTTCGATGGCTTCACCCTTCCATATACCAAGACTTAATAATTTAACACTTAGTCCATAACTCTATTGGAAATAATCCAACTAGTATTAATTTTTGTCATCACATAAATCTCGAAATTTTTTCATATAAGAAAATATAAAAATCCTTTCCTTCCAACATTCAAATCTAATTTCCATAATCATGTTCTCACTTAGTAGCCATGAAATTACGGGGTGTAACATTCTTCCCCCTTAGAAACATTCGTCCCGAATTTTCATACTAGGTCTCAAGCTATACAAACTTTGGCATAGTCTCCTTAACTATACCAATCAACCTATACCCGTTAGTGTCGGCACCATGTCCCGCATCGGCACGCTGTTCTGAAATTTACGCCCTCGAAGTTTCAAAGATCGCGGTCCTGCACGTTGGCACCGCGGTGTTGTGCCTGAATTTAACAGCTCGCAGTTTGATCACTTAATATCATCTTCTTCTACAAGTTTCTACCATACTCAGCAACCCAAAGATGCCACACAGGGCCACAATATAACACATAGTCTCATTCATGGTCTGAAATGAATCTCTATTTTTCTTTCATATCTCCTCACTATTCGTAATTATAAACTTCAATTCTTTTGACACTTGTTCACTCCTTTTTCTTACTTGTCGTACTCTTCATAATTCCAAAATATTCTGGTGTACATACGTAATCCCAAACATTGCTCTTGATTGCAATCATTGGCGTTACTACCCCTTAAGGGATGAATTGATAACTTATTCCTTTATCCAATACGTAGAAGACTCTGGAGAATTGCATTACATGATGGTGATCTACCATTTCTAAACCCGGTCAATATACTTCGCTTCAAATTCTTCCACTTGCCTTATGGCTAACCCTTCTGTCAATTGCGTTTTAGGAAAACGATTTCATTGATCTTGTTAAGCTGTAAACCCATCACTTTACCTATCCCTTCGAACTTATGGTCAGTTCAAAAATGCTCATAGACATCTGTGTTTGCCTGACAATTATCTATTTTATAATGTCATTATCTCTTGACATTTATCCTTAATGTCTACCTTATACTTATATCCATAGGCGCCATTAGCCTCTTTTCAACTATTTAGGTGATAATCTCAAGCTTTACTCATTGTTACTTCCATTTAAACACTTTCTGAAATGTATGACTGCATATGTTGTGGAACCGATGTTTCATATGTTTAGATCCAATTCATGGTATTACATGATCCGATGACTTGTCAAGATTTCTTGTCTTATCAGTATTAGGTCTCTCATCGACCGAGTGCCTATTCGTCTTACCTTTATATTTCTATTTCAAGTTGCCTTGGGGGTCTCTTATCTCATGTATTTCTCATACTATCTTCATGAACATCAGAGGTTCCTCACCTTTGGCCGAAGGGTTCTTACTGTCCATCCTCTACTATCGGTCCTTAATCTGTCCCGGAGTAATCATACCTTGTGAAACCTATATAACTACATTTTCATTCACCTTTATCATACTTGTCATAATCCTTCATTCTACTCATTATTAAACAAAATATCTTTACCTTGATACTCGATCATACAGTTCCATTCATACTTATTAACTACTTTCATGTTCTCACAATACTTCTTCGATCATTCCATAGTGTCGTCCTCAATTACCCCCAACACATTATTCTTATCCCAAGGTTATGTAAAATTGTAACATGTTGTTCAACGTAGCCGAAGCCGAGGACCTTACCAGTCCAATATCTATAGCATACATTAGCTTACTAACCTTGATACATGTACTTCTTAATAATACGCAATATCGCCTTTTATGCGAGGAAGAGGGCTTATCCCCCTTTCATAATCTTCCATTCTAGCATTGTTCTCTGTAGAATTCTAATCGGCCAGAGTCACCGTAAAACGTGTAGATTTTTATAACCTACTAAACCTTCCAATGATGTCTTTTGTTTTTCATCTGTACCACTTAGATTTATCTTATCCTTACCTTGCACCTCAACTTGGGACACTTTGGAATGTAATGGCCATGACTGCAACACTAAACCAACCACATGTACCTTTATGGCATACTCCATTATGTGCTCGACCATACTGATTGCAAGATGGTCGGGGTAATCTCACTCGACCTTTATAACCTTGATGTACCTTTTTACACCATCTATCAATGTAGTAATACATGGGATCACCCAGACAATCTCTTCCCAGCTTCTACATAGCATCTTATACTCAACCAAGGAATCATCACAACTAGTATACTTCACATATACTATGTACTTTAACCAAAATCAAACATAAAATATTCTTCTCCCGAAAGCCTTGCATATCTAAGGTCTCAACAATGATCTAATATTCTAAGATTCTCAAATTTTCTATGTCCCAAGATTACATCATCTCTCCCCGTATACGGGTAAGATCGTTTCTCAAGATCTCAAAATTATGTTGTTTTAATCATAACAACCCTATTTACTCCATATCAATATTATTCGTACATACCACTTAAGCATACAACATAGCTTAATCTAACAATATGGTGTTACACCCCGTAGTTCCAGGACATATAAGTGAGAACATAAGTAATAAAATAAGATGTGAAGGTTGGACGGAAAGTATATTTACATTTTCCGATATGGAAAAATTTTGGATAAGAAAAATGTGAAGACGGAAATTTATTAACTTGGAGTTAGATTCCCTAATATGGATTTATGGACTTAGTATTGTATTATGAAGTCTTGGCATAGATAATATGGGGTCTACCGAAAATTTCATAATTTTGTGGGCCCATCGAAATTTTAAGAATTTTGGACCAAGTATGGAATTAATTTTGTGAAGAGAAATATGGGCGAATTTGAGGGTGACACGTGTCCCTCCCCACTTGTGTAACAAAGCTCTAATTATATGTATATGTATTGCAAGATTGGCCAAGTGTGGAATTACTAAGTCTTGGCATGGTATAGGGTGTGACCAACGAAAATATTGGGATATTTGACTTAGTGTTGGAAGATATTTTATGAAGGGAAGACAAGTGGACAAGTGGTCCACATGGGTCCCCCATTCACTTGTCTTGCAAAGATGATCTATAAAGAGAAGTGTATAGCAAGACTTATTCATTACACCAATATCTTCCTCTTCCAAAGCTTTCTCTCCTCTCTTCTCTTAAGCTCTAAGTCTCGAAATCCCTAGCATAGTGCAAGAACAAGACTAAGTTATTATCCAAGATTAAGAACCTTAAACAAGTTCTAAACCAAGTTAACACACACAATAGTTGGGTCACGGTTTTGGCTTGGAAAATGTCCTGAAACCCGAAGCTTGTTGATGAACTTTTTGGAAATAAAACAAGATGGTTACAAGATTGTAGAGGATACATGTGTGTGATTGTAACTTGAAGAAGTGGTGCAAAAGTGGAGTGTTGGCCGTGACTTTGTGGACTGTTTTGGCTAAGTTTGTGGTAAGATTTCTTCTTCCTTTAGAAGAAATTGGAAGTTACATGTTATTATATGAACTTGTGATAAGAAGAAAGGAGAATAAGAAATGTATGTGACAATTTTGAGGTGTTGGCCGAATTGGGGCAGTTTTGGTTATCGGATTTCGTTGGTTATTATTGTTGTTATGAAGGTCACTACTTGCATGTTAAAATGAAGGAAATGTTGTTATTACAAATTGATATGGTTTATATGAAGTGTTGAACTTATATTGGATTATAAGAGTTATGAAAAATGGCTTTGGTTTGGAGTCTTGATGTTGGCCGAAACTATGGTAAAACTGTTGGATATTGTTGTGCAGTTTTAGGGACTGGTTTGTGGCGTGTATATGCTGGAAATTCAGCCATCATTATGCATGTTTAAGTATAGTAATTGCTAATGAAAGTTCTAAAGGAATAAGGGTGTAGAAAGGTGTTAAAAGGCCTCACATTTTACCCTTGTCGTTGTTGGATTGTGGGCTGATTTATGTGGACTGTGTTACGTGAATAAGAGGTTGTTTTGACGTGAGAAATAGGTGTGTGAATCACCTTGATTGCTGTTTTTTTGTGCCCTTAATTGGTGTCTTGATTATTGTTGAAATTGGTCTTCTTGAAAGGTGGAAAAGTACGCATAAACAGGGGAAGTGTTGTCCAAATTTTTGTAGGAAAAGAGAACCATTATTTGGTATTAACCTACACTAGAAAGCATGAAGTTAATAGAAGTGTTATTCTCATTATAGGTTGAAGTACTACTTGTGGCGTATTCTACTGAGCGTGTGGATTAGCCGAAGTGGTATGTAGACTCTTCCTATCTTTCTTTGAGAATGAACTTTATAAAATGAGTGTACTGTGGACGTACGTGTTTTAAATGAATTCGGATTTCATTGTAAGTTTACTTGATTTTAAATGTGTAAGTGCCTTGATTTTAAAAGTGTAAGTAACTTAATTTTAAAAGTGGAAGTGTCTTGATGCTACAAGTGCTAGTATCTTGGGGTTTTATAAAAGAAAGGATGTACGACGGACGTACATGATGCTATTGGGTTCAAGTCCCTAATATTACATGATATTTATATAAAGTAAGTGTACGGCGGACGTACATGGTTTTATTAGATCTTAATCTAAAAAGGAAGGCATGGTATTGTCTTGGTTATTCTAAAAATGAAGGCATGGTATTGTCTTGGTTATTCTAAAAAGGAAGGCATGGTATTGCCCCGATTTTTCTAAAAAGAAAGGCATGGTATTGTCTTGGTTTTTCTAAAAAAAAAAGGCATGGTATTGTCTTGGTTATTTTAAAAAGGTAGGCATGGTATTGTCTTGGTTATTCTAAAAAGAAAGACATGATATTGCCTTGGTTTTTCTAAAAATGAAGGCATGGTATTGTCCTGGTTATTCTAAAAAGGAAGACATGGTATTGTATTGGTTATTCTAAAAAGGAAGGTATGATATTGTCTTGTTTTTTCTAAAAAGGAAGGCATGATATTGCCTTGGTTTTTCTAAAAAGGAAGGCATGACATTGTCTTGGTTATTCTAAAAAGTAAGGCATGGTATTGTCTTGGTTTTTCTAAAAAGGAAGGCATGGTATTGTCTTGGTTATTATAAAAAGAAAGGTATGATAGTGCCTTGGGTTTTCAAAAAGGAAGGTATGATAGTGCCTTGGTGTTTCCTAAAATGAAAGATGTGATAGTGCATTGGTTTTTCTAAAATGATAGTTCATTCTATTTGTTCTACTGAGAGTCAAAGATGATTTAACTTGCCTATGGTTGCTCATGATAGCTATTCGTGCAAGTGTTATATTTCCACATCACCGTGTACCTCACTAGAGGGCCGGCAACATTATATATATATATTTCATGGATTAGCTCCCATGACGTGAGTAGGTATACTCATTGCGGGTCTAAAGGGCTCATGCGGGTTCAACTCCCATGATATTATTTCATGGACTAGCTCTCCATGATGCGGGTATCGCGTATAGATACTCATTGCGGGTCTACAAGATCCATGCGGGTTCGAGTCCCATGCGGGTAAAATAGTCTCATGAATATTCTATGGACTAGCTCTCCATGATGCGAGTATATATACTCAATGCGGGTCTACAAGATCCATGCGGGTTCGAGTCTCATGCGGGTGAAATAGTCTCATGAATAGGATATGCATAATGATCCTGAGGGCAGGCATCCCTAACTTTGACATGACTTTCATATTTTGAAATGGTACGATTGATTTCATATGTTGAAATGGTACACTTGATTTCATATTTTGAAAATGGTATTTTGAAAAGATACAGTTGACTCTCATTACTCTCATTTTTCATCAGGCACAGTTGTACTGGTAGTTTGATTATCATACTTGGCTCATATTATCTTAGAGGTCTGTATTCATATGTGGGCTGGACTTTCGGAAGTTGTATGTACTTGTTATACCCCGTATTTCCAGAGTATGTACGTGAGTGCGTACGTACAAAAGTTCAAACTTAAAGTAGGCATAGGGACAAAAATTTGTGCACAACCCCCGAAAAGAATCGTTTTCCGACGAAACGTTTTCTAGAACTTGCGTAGGGAAAATTACGGCTATGTCATTTATAATTTTTGCGGATTTTTCCGAGAGATGAAATATTTTGGACCAACGAGAGGGTGACACTTGTCACCCTCAAGTGGACGGCACCATGGGCGACATTGGCACGTTTTTGTGGCCATTTTCATTAGTCAAGGTTAGGTAGGATATTTTGAGTAGTAGATGGATAAGGACACATGGGTGAATCTCCACCCTCCACATGCCTTAATCTTGGCCCTTGAAAGCCCTATAAATACCCCCCTAAGTTGAAGAAACTCTTCATCCACAAATCATTCTTCCAAGTCTCAAAACTTCCCCCCTTTGAGAGAGCTTCTCGTCCAAACACCATCCTCTAAAGAAAGCCCTAGCCGAAAACCCCCGCGCCCTCCCCCTTTTCCTTGTAGTCTCGGCAAAACCCTCCCCCCCCCCCCCCCTTGGTAGAAAATACTCTCCAAGTATTGTTACTATCCCTAAAATACCTTAGCCAATCCCTTATAGTATTTCCAAAGTTATCTCTATACGTAGAGTCCGGAAATACTACCTTGTGTTCCTATAGTCACTAAACGAAACCCAAGTGGAAACTTCATAGTTGGTTGAAGTAGATAGTAGAAGTTGTGTAGAAACTTAAGGGTTTCTTGGAACGGTTGGAGCGTTGATTAGGAGCTAAACCTTGCTCAGGATCGACTTATATCTTGGATAATATTAGGCTTATCGAGGTAAATAATCTTATCCTTCTATTGTAATTGGAGAATACATACTGTAGATGTATAGAAATAAGTATAAAATACATAAAAGGGTATTACAGAAGAGAATTGAACTATAATCACATCAGAAGATTTAAAGAAGATTGAACTGTACTTACATGGGTATTTCTGAGACTTGTATAGTTTACCGGGTAGGGAAGTGCTGCCCGATTTTCCGTAGAATAGAGAACCCTTTGCTTAGAACATTCTTCAGAGTAGTCTAGACGTTGATAGACGTATTTGCCTATTATAGGTTGATACTCTGCGCGCGACATATTCGACTTGGCAGGTGGATTTCGCCGAGGAGGTATGTGATTCTTCCTATACTCTTAAGCATGATATTTAAAGTATATATATAGTACGGTAGACGTACGTGTGTTAACTGAACATGGTTTTACTTGACGTCTTTTGACTTGAGTCTAAATAATAAAGAATCTTGAAGTATTTCAAAAGAATTATGAATCATTTTGAGAGAAGAGTAATACTTGGTTTTTTTAAACAAAAAGCTTAAGAGTTATACTAGCTTTATGGGAAGTTAGGTATAACGACTTAAGAAAGAGAAAAGGAACAGTTTACTTATGTGTTTATGAAAGACTTGTATTGATTCTGGAAAGTATAATAAGATGGTTTGATGAGTAGACATATTATGATGCTATGTGTGTTAGTGTCTTGTAACGTTTGTATAACAGGTTATTCTTATTGTGCTTACGTTGTTTAACGGTAAGCCGTTATGTTAGTATTACATCACTCACCTCTTGACATGATATACCGGGGGTTAAGTCGCCACGTCGCGGGTATACCTCGTGCGATGCGTGTGACTATGATTCGAGAATACCTCATGCGGGTCCGGGGACCTATGCGAGGCTGCGAGTTCGAGTTAGTGTGCGGTCCTTGTGGCCACGCGGTCTATGTGGCCACGCGGACTACGAGTCGGGGCGATGCCGAGTAGCTACCCTCGATGCGGGAATACCCCATGCGGGCCTATGTGAGTGGCCTATGCGGTGCGGGAGTCGAGATTAGGCATGCATAATGATACTATGGGCGATTGGCCTTGCTTGATCATTCACGGCCTAGAAAAGACTTACTGATTTACCTATTCGCTCTTGTTTGTGATGTGGCACTATGCAGTTACCTTGGTGGTTTTTACATATTTGTAAAATTGGTTTTAAAATGATATGATTTCATTTAAGTATTTTGATTTCACATACTTAGTACTGTTGTCTTGACCTCGCCTTGAGGCTGCGTTAACGCCAGAGTAAGGAAGCGGTGCTAGATCCGCATCCTTAGGATCTTTTGCTTTGGTGTCGAGCTCCATCTTCTCGGAGGCTCGACTCTTGGTATGGTTCTCCCGATGTTGTAGATATATGTACATTCAGGGTATGGCGGGGCCTGTCCATAGTTGTTACTTCCTTAGAGGTTCAGTAGTCTGTTATGCGGTTGGGATGTAATCGCGATTTTGGTTTATTTATATATGCCGAAAGCGACTTTTCTCGGATAAAGCGTGTCTTAATTTACATTGTTTCATGCCTTGTGTTTTTATATTCACGATTACTCGATGTATGGCTACTTGGGTGCGGGTAAGACACGATCGCGGCCGAGGCAGTCGTGACAAAAAGTGGTATCGAGCGATTAATCCTCGGAAAGTGTCTGACCGTATCTAGTAAGTCTTGATTATCGGTGTGTTGTGCACCACACCAATAATCGAGGTCAGAGGATATTTAGGATTGGTTTCCATTCTTCTCACTCGAGATCGTGCCTTAGAGCCGTGTTATAAGTTGAACCCTCTAACGATTTCCTTTCTTTATGATTATGCCTCCACGTAAGGCAACTCCGGGCCCGGAAGGGCAAAGCGTAGGAGCTGGTAGTAGGACACCGAGAGTCACGAGCGCTCAGGCCCAGTCTATACCCGAGACGGCGAGTTCCACGACGCCGCCGACCCCAGCAGGGTTTAGGGCCGCAGCAGTGGCTGATGAGACCCCAATACCTGCACCTTGATCCACGGCTGGAAGCGAGATGAGATGGGTTCTGAGAGAGATGGCCGATCGCCGAGATCGTGGCTGAACATGAGATAGGATGGATGCGATTCCATTCAGCTGATACTGCGGTTCACCCGAGATCGGATAGTTTGAGGCTACGAGATTTTTTGAGTTGTAGCCCGCCAGAGTTCTGGTCGAGGCACGAGGATGATCCGCGAGTTCATCCGATTCTGAAGAGATCATGCGAGTGATCAAGGCTTGAGACCGAGTCCGTGATCTTGGTTCACATAGTCGCGTGATACCGCGGCCGATTGGTTTGATTCGTGAGTTATCCGGGAGAGCACGTCCCCGGCTACTTGGGACGAGTTCTCGGAGGCTTTCTCACTCACTTCTTGCCTCGCGGATGAGAAGGCACGCGGGTAGGCAGATTTTTGTTCTTGAGACGAGAGGACACGCGTTAGAAGTACAACGTTGAGTTCGATTCGTTGGCTCGATATGTCCTGCGTTGGTAGCAGATATGGAGGACAGGGTACACCGCTACGTCACCGGGCTAGATGATTATATGGCCGAGTCTTGTGCGGGTGAGGCTCTTCAGCCAGGCATGGACATTACCCGCATGCAGGATCATGCACTTGGATGCGAGGCGTAGAGGCGGCGGGTTGTGACGACAGCGAAGAAGGGCGGGGCGGCGGTCTTTTGGTAGCTATCGGGGTGGACGACCTCAGCAGCATTCTAGATTTGCACCACAACCAGCTCAGAGCACTCCTACACCATCCTCAGGACAGCCAGGATATTCGAGGGCAGACCAGGGCCCCGAGACTTCAGACGTCCAGGGTAGCAGAGGTGCTAGCCGATCGACCACCCCAGGTGTGGCCGTCGGTAGATCCCATTACGGAATTGTGATGCGCTCGAGAGTTTGTTCTGATTGCGGCGGTCGGGTCACTGCGAGCTTGTCCGACCAACGGCAGCGCAGAGGGTAGGGGTCAGCCTACAGGGTCTTTCGCCGGGTCTTCTTCATCTCCTACAGTTACTCGCCCAGGGCGTGGTACTCGAGGGCCGCAGTCGCGGCAGAGGTCGTGGTGCGGGTCCCGATTCTAGCGATCCTCGAACCGCATTTATGCATTGTCGGCCGGCAGACCGGAGGCGTCGCGGCGCCGCAGTACCTTATCGGTTTACGGTTGTGATGTGTATGCCTTGATAGATCCGGGTTCTACTGTCCTATATATCTCCGTTATTGCTAGTAGGATAGGGATAGAGCACGTATCCATAGACCCTTTTGAGGTAGCTACGCGATGGCGATTCGGTGGTAGCTTCGGCGGGTATATAGGGCTTGTCCGGTGACCTTATGCGATCGCCGGACCAGCCGACTTGATAGAAATGGACATGACCGATTTCGATGTGATCATGGGCATGGATTGGCTAGCTTCTTGCTATGCCAATGTAGGCTGCGAGGAGAGTGGTGCGGTTCGATTTCTGAGGCCGGTTATTGAGTGGGAGGAACACTGTCGCCGGAGGTAGGTTTATTTCTTACCTCAAGGCTAGGAAGATGGTGCGAAGGGTATATCTACCATCTCATTCGGGTGTTTGATCACGAGGCTACGGTACAGATTTTGATCGGTTCTGTAGTCAGAGAGTTCCCAGATGTGTTTCCAGATGACCTCCCGGGTATCCCTCCTTAGAGGGAGATCGAGTATTGTATAGATGTCTGCGGACACTCGGCTATTTCCATTTCGCCATACGAACGGCACCTGCCGAGTTGAGAGAGTTGAAGGACCAGCTGAGAGATTTGCTGGAGAAAGGCTTCATAAGGCCTAGTGTTTATCCCTGGGGAGCGCCGGTATTTTTCGTGAAGAAGAAGGACGGGACGCTGCGCATGTGTGTTGATTACAGGCAGCTGAACAAGGTGACCATTAAGAACATATACCCCCTTCCTGGATTGATGATTTGTTCGACCGATTGCGAGTGCGAGATGTTTCTCAAGATTGATCTGCGATCGCTATCATCAGTGCGAGTCGAGAGGCGGATGTCCCTAGATCGCATTCGGACCAGACGCACTATGAGTTCGAGGTTATGTATTTCGGGTTGACCAATGCTCGGCGGTATTTATGGATTTGATGAACCGAGTGTTCAAGCCATTTTGACACGCGTTGTGATAGTGTTCATTGATGATATCTTGGTTTATTCTCGCCGAGCGAGCACGCGGAGCATTTGAAAGCTGTCTTGAGAGTTCTCCAGACCAGTGATTATATGCCAAGTTTTCCAAATGTGAGTTTTGGTTAGCTTCGTGGCTTTTCTTGGGCATATTGTCGGCCGATGGTATTCGTGGATACGGCCAAGATCGAGGCGATCGAGTTGGCCTAGACCCACTACTCCGGCAGTGCGCGACTTTGGGCCTTGCGAGTTATTATCGGTTCGTGGAAGTTTGCTTCTATCTCGCACCATTGACTAGGTGACTCGGAAGCGGCTAAGTTTGATGGAATGATGCTTGTGAGCGGGGTTTCCGATTCTTGAAGGAGAGATCGACGCCCGTTCTTACTCTTCCGAGGGTCAGACGGTTATGTAGTGTTTTGTGATCGTCCGTCGGGCTCGGATGTGTGTTGACGCACTGGTAAGGTTATAGCATACGCGTCAGGCGGCTTAAGAAGCATGAGAGGAACTACCCCACCCATGATTTGGAGTTGGCAGCGGTGATTCACGCCTTGAAGATCTGGAGGCACTATTTGTATGAGGTTCATGTGGATATTTATACTGACCACAAGAGCCTTCAGTATATCTTCGGCGGAGAGGAGTGAACTTACGGCGAGGCGGTGGTTAGAGCTGCTCAAGGATTACGATGTTGATATCCTGTACCACCCGGGGAAGGCCAATGTTGTGGCAGATGCTCTTAGTCGTAGGTCGATGGGGAGTCTATCAGATGTGCAGCCAGAGAGGAGGGGCATGGTCCGCGAGTTACATCAGTTAGCGAGCCTTGAGTCCGATTGATTGGTTACGATAGCGGTGGGGTTCGAGTTCGTGAGGTTGCCGAGTCTTCCATCATCGAGAGTGAAGAGGCAACGATTTGAGATCCGGTTTTGAGGTATCGTGATCGGCTCTTCGTGAGGAAGGGTCCTTTTGGTAGCACGATGGGGTGCTAAGGTTTGAGCGAGGTTGTGTGTTCGGATATTTCGGACTTGGCGGCGGAGTTCAGGAGAAGCCACAACGCCGCGTTACTCTATCCATCCGGGATCGACCAAGATGTACCCACGACCTTAAATCGTGTATTGGTGGGATGGCTTGAAGAGGGCGTTGCGAGTTTGTAGCTCGATGCGTGTTGTTAGCGGTGAAGATAGAGCACGGAGGCACGGTGGATTATTGCGACGATAGAGATCCCGGCACGGAAGTGGGAGGTGATCAACATGGACTTTATCACAGGATTACCTCGCACTCAGAGGAAGCATAATTCTATCTGGGTTATCGTCGACAGGCTGACGAAAACAGCCCACTTTCTTCCCGTCAGGACGACTTTCTCGGCTGAGGATTATGCCAGACTTTACATCCGAGATCGTGAGATCGCATGGAGTCCCTATTTCGATCATATCGGCGAGGAGCCCGGTTCACGCTAACTTGAGGTCTTTCGAGGTTTAGGGGCGGTGAGCACGAGTCGCATTCCATCCTCGAGACGGACAGCAGCGAGCGCCTTATCCGGACTCGAGGATATGCTTGAGCTGTGTTATTGACTTGAGGGTATGGGAGGATCATTTGCCTCTAGTTGAGTTTGCATATAATAATAGCTACCACTCCGATTCGGATGGCGCCTTATGAGGCCTTGTATGGGAGGAAGTGCGGATCGCCAATAGGCTGGTTTGATGTGGGCGAGAGTGCGATTAGTAGGACCAATTTGGTGCAGCGAGCGATGGATAAGGTGAAGCTTATCGGGGCGATTCTTGACAGATCGAGTCGGCCAGTCATACGCAGATCATCGTCGTCGGCATGAGTTCGAGGTTGATGATTGGGTTTTCTGAAGGTGTCACCCATGAAGGGTGTGATGAGATTCGGGAAGAAACTCACCAGGTACATTGGGCCGTGTCAGTGTCGCGGGGTAGGCAAGGTTGCCTACGAGTTGGATATGCCATCCGATCCGGAGGCGATGCATCCGGTGTTTCATGTTTCTATCTTGAGGAGATGTATCGGGATCCATCTAGGGTGCACCGATTGACGATGTCCGGTGTCGAGGGTTATCGTATGAGGAGATTCCCATAGCGATAATCGATCGTCGGGTTAGCGTCTGCGGACGGGGCGTGGCTTCCGTCAAAGTCTTGTGGCGGAACGAGCTCGGGAGGAGATGGCGTGGGAAGGCGAGGAGGACATGAGGCAGAAGTATCCTCACCTATTCCCCACACCTCCAGGTAACTCACTTTCCTACTTGTAAATTTTCATTGACCTATTTGCTTAAGTGTTGTATTGTGGCCATGTGTGGCATTTGCAAACTGATTTAGCCTTATCGTTGTGTGTCTTGGGAAGGAACATTCAGGACGAATGTTTCTAAGGAGGGGAGAATGTTATACCCCGTATTTCCAGAGTATGTACGTGAGGGCGTACGTACAAAAGTTCAAACTTAAAGTAGGCATAGGGACAAAAATTTGTGCACAACCCCCGAAAAGAATCGTTTTCCGACGAAACGTTTTCTAGAACTTGCGTAGGTAAAATTACGGCTATGTCATTTATAATTTTTGCGGATTTTTCCGAGAGATGAAATATTTTGGACCAACGAGAGGGTGACACTTGTCACCCTCAAGTGGACGGCACCATGGGCGACATTGGCACGTTTTTGTGGCCATTTTCATTAGTCAAGGTTAGGTAGGATATTTTGTGTAGTAGATGGATAAGGACACATGGGTGAATCTCCACCCTCCACTTTCCCTCCACGTGCCTTAATCTTGGCCCTTGAAAGCCCTATAAATACCCCCCTAAGTTGAAGAAACTCTTCATCCACAAATCATTCTTCCAAGTCTCAAAACTTCCCCCCTTTGAGAGAGCTTCCGTCCAAACACCATCCCCTCTAAAGAAAGCCCTAATTTGAAACACCCTCTCCTCCCCTTTTCCTTGTAGTCTCGGCAAAGCCCTCCCCTTGGTAGAAAATACTCTCCAAGTATTGTTACTATCCCTAAAATACCTTAGCCAATCCCTTATAGTATTTCCAAAGTTATCTCTATACGTAGAGTCCGGAAATACTACCTTGTGTTCCTATAGTCACTAAACGAAACCCTAAGGGAAACTTCATAGTTGGTTGAAGTAGATAGTAGAAGTTGTGTAGAAACTTCTAAGGGTTTCTTGGAACGGATTGGAGCGTTCAGATTAGGAGCTAAACCTTGCTCAGGATCGACTTATATCTTGGATAATATTAGGCTTATCGAGGTAAATAATCTTATCCTTCTATTGTAATTGGAGAATACATACTGTAGATGTATAGAAATAAGTATAAAATACATAAAAGGGTATTACAGAAGAGAATTGAACTATAATCACATCAGAAGATTTAAAGAAGATTGAACTGTACTTACATAGGACTGTATTCTGATGAACTTGTATAGTTTACCGGGTAGGGAAGTGCTGCCCGATTTTCCGTAGAATAGAGAACCCTTTGCTTAGAACATTCTTCAGAGTAGTCTAGACGTTGATAGACGTATTTGCCTATTATAGGTTGATACTCTGCGCGCGACATATTCGACTTGGCAGGTGGATTTCGCCGAGGAGGTATGTGATTCTTCCTATACTCTTAAGCATGATATTTTAAAGTATATATATAGTACGGTAGACGTACGTGTGTTAACTGAACATGGTTTTACTTGACGTCTTTTGACTTGAGTCTAAATAATAAAGAATCTTGAAGTATTTCAAAAGAATTATGAATCATTTTGAGAGAAGAGTAATACTTGGTTTTTTTAAACAAAAAGCTTAAGAGTTATACTAGCTTTATGAGAAGTTAGGTATAACGACTTAAGAAAGAGAAAAGGAACAGTTTACTTATGTGTTTATGAAAGACTTGTATTGATTCTGGAAAGTATAATAAGATGGTTTGATGAGTAGACATATTATGATGCTATGTGTGTTAGTGTCTTGTAACATTTGTATAAGAGGTTATTCTTATTGTGCTTATGTTGTTTAACGGTAAGCCGTTATGTTAGTATTACATCACTCACCTCTTGACATGATACCGGGGGTTAAGCTGCCCCCCGATGCGGGGTATACCTCAGGCAGTCTGTGTGACTATGATTCGAGAATACCTCATGCGGGTCCAGGGGACCTATGCGGAGCTGCGAGAGTTCCAGGTTAGTGTGCGGTCCTTGTGGCCATGCGGTCTATGTGGCCATGCGGACTACGAGTCGGGGCGATGCCGAGGAGTAGCTACCCTCGACGCGGGAATACCAATGCGGGCTATGTGAGTGGCCTATGCAGGTGCGGAGTCGAGGATTAGGCATGCATAATGATACTATGGGCGATTGTCCTTGCTTGATCATTCACAACCTAGAAAAGACACATTACGATTTACCTATTCGCTTCTTGTTTGTGATGTGGCACTATGTGCGGTTACCTTGGTGGTTTTTACATATTTGTAAAATTGGTTTTAAAAATGATATGATTTCATTTAAGTATTTCTGATTTCACATACTTGGTACTGTTATCGACCTCCTTCGGGGGGCTGCGTTCATGCCGCAGGTAAGGGAAAGCAGGTGCTAGATCCGCATCCTTAGGATCTTTTGCTTTGGTGTCAGGAGCTCCATCTTCTCCGGAGGCTCGACTCTTGGTATGGTTCTCCCTGATGTTGTAGATATTTGTACATTCAGGGTATGGCGGGGCCCTGTCCCGCCATAGTTGTTTACTTCCTTAGAGGTATGTAGTCCTATTGTACAGTTGGGATGTAACTGCCAGATTTTGGTTTATTTATATATATGCCGAAAGGCGACTTTTCTCAGATAAACTATGTCTTAATATACATTGTTTCATGCCTTGTGTTTTTATATTCCGCTGATTACTCTGATGTATGGCTACTTGGGTGCCCGGGTAAGGCACCAGTCACTGGCCCCGGAACGGGTCGTGACAGTACTGTTGGTTATTTTTACTACTGTATTGTAGGGTTATTCCCCTTTATATATAGCGGCAGTCTCATCGGCTTGCCTTGTTGCTACATATACAGTTTTTCATTTATTATTTGGCCTATGTCTTGTATGGGATGTGAGGGTATAAGAGGGGGGTGCCCAGGTAGGGCACCAGTCGCGGGCCCGGGGTTCGGGTCATAACAAAAGTGGTATCAGAGCAGTTAGTACTTGAAATGTCTATAGACCGTGTGCAGTAGAGTCTTGGTAATCGGTGTGTTGTGCACCACACCCATAAACATGAGGCTACAATTCATTTAGGATTGGTTTCTATTCTTCTTACTCTAAGATCGTGCGATATAGCTATGTTGTTAGGGCAGTCTCTCCCTAACGTATTATTGTGGTTGCAGCTATGAGAAAGCGACAGCGGCCCAGAAGGGGAATATATGGACATTGTATCCAGGTTGGTAAAAAGATTGTTGTATAGTTGGTGTGATAATGATGTACATCTATACGGACATATTTATTAGGGACATGTGTTTGTTGCCTAATGTTATTGTGGGTTATCATGAGTTGGTTAAACTTTGATAATGGCTTGGAAGGTATGAAACAATTTAATGAACCCACATCAAGGTTATATATGTGCTAATTTGAAATAATTAGGAGGTGATGAGCTGTCTGAGAGGGTGATGAACCCTTAAAGGATTATGTTTAATTGGCTTAATGACATACCATGTTGTTAGATTAAGCTGTGTTGTATGCTTAAGAGAGATGCACGAATAATATTGGTATGTAGTAAATAGGGTTGTTGTGATTAAGACAATATGATTTTTAGATATTGAGAAGCTATCTTGCCCGTATACGGGGAGAGATATTGTAAACTTGGACATGAAATATTTGAGGATCTTGGAGTATTGGATAATCGTTGAGACCTTAGATAGACAAGGCCTTCAAGAGTAAAGTATTTTATGTGTGATCGTGGTTAAAGTACATGGTATATGTGAAGTATATTAGAGGTGATGATTCCTTGGTTTGAGTATAATCCACTTGTGATTGTTGTTGATGATTGTTGAGCCGATTGGGAATTTGTATAGCTTGAGACCTTGGAAGAACATTCCAGGACGAATGTTTCTAAGGGTGGAAGAATGTTACACCCCGTAATTCCAAGGCATATAAGTGAGAACAAAAGTAAGGAAATAAGATGTGAAGGTTGGAAGAAAAATATATTTACATTTTCGGATATGGAAAAAAATTGGATAAGAAAAATGTGAAGACGAAAATTCGTTAACTTGGAGTTAGATTCTCTAATATGGATTTATTTACTTAGTATTGTATAAGGAAGTCTTGGCATTGATAAGATGAGGTCCACCGAAAATTTCACAATTTTGTGGGCTCGTCGAAATTTTAAGAATTTTGGGCTAAGTATGAAATTATGTTTGTGAAGAGAAATATGAGCGAATTTGAGGGTGACAGGTGTCCCTCCCCACTTTGTGTAACAAAACTCTAATTATATGTATATGTATTGCAAGATTGGCCAAGTGTGGAATTACTAAGTCTTGGCATGGTATAGGGTGTGACCAACGAAAATATTAGGATATTTGGCTAAGTGTTGGAAGATATTTTATGAGGGGAAGACAAGTGGACAAGTGGTCCACATGGGTACCCCATCCACTTGTCTTGCAAAGATGATCTATAAAGAGAAGTTTATAGCTAGACTTATTCATTACACCAATATCTTCCTCTTCCAAAGCTTTCTCTCCTCTCTTCTCTTAAGCTCTAAGTCTCGAAATCTCTAGCAAAGTGCAAGAACAAGACTAAGTTATTATCCAAGATTAAGAACCTTAAACAAGTTCTAAACCAATTTAACACACACAATAGTTAGGTCACGATTTTGGCTTGGAAAATGTCTTGAAACCCTATGCTTGTTGATGAACTTTTTGGAAATAAAACAAGATGGTTACAAGCTTGTAGAGGATACATGTGTGTGATTGTAACTTGAAGAAGTGGTGCAAAAGTGGAGTGTTGGTCGTGACTTTGTGGACTGTTTTGGCTATGTTTGTGGTAAGATTTCTTCTTCCTTTTGAAGTAATTGGAAGTTACATGTTATTATAGTTATTATATGAACTTGTGATAAGAAGAAAGAAGAATAAGAAATGCATGTGACAATTTTTAGGTGTTGGCCGAATTGGGGTAATTTTGGTTATCGAATTTCGTTGGTTATTATTGTTGTTATGAACGTCACTACTTGCATGTTAAAATGAAGGAAATGTTGTTATTACAAGTTGATATGGTTTATATGAAGTGTTGACCTTATATTGGATTATAAGAGTTATGAAAAAGGGCTTTGGTTTGGAGTCTTGATGTTGGCCGAAACTGTGGTAAAACTGTTGGATATTGTTGTGCAGTTTTAGGGACTATTTTGTGGCGTGTATATGCTGGAAATTCAGCCACCATTATGCCTGTTTAAGTATAGTAATTGCTATTGAAAGTCCTAAAGAAATAAGGGTGTAGAAGGGTGTTAAAAGGCCTCACATTTTACCCTTATCGTAGTTGGATTGTGGGCTGATTTTTGTTGACTGTGTTACGTTATTAAGAGGCTGTTTTGACGTGAGAAATAGGTGTGTGAATCACCTTGGTTGTTGTTTTGTTGTGCCCTTAATTGGTGCCTTGGTTATTGTTGAAATTGGCCTTCTTGAAAGGTGGAAAAGTACGTATAAACAGGGGAAGTGCTGCCCAAATTTTTGTAGGAAAAGAGAACCATTACTTGGTATTAACCTACACTAGAAATCATGAAGTTAATATAAGTGTTATTCTCATTATAGGTTGAAGTACTACTTGTGGCGTATTCTACTTAGCGTGTGGATTAGCCGAAGAGGTATGTCGAACTATTCCAATCTTTCTTTGAGCATGAACCTTATAAAATGAGTGTACGGTGGATGTACGTGTTTTAAATGAATTCGGATTTCATTGTAAGTTTACTTGATTTGAAAATAATAATTTACTTGATTTTAAAGGTTTAAGTGCTTTGATTTTAAAAGTGTAAGTAACTTGATTTTAAAAGTGAAAGTGTCTTGATGCTACAAGTGCTAGTATCTTGGGGTTTTATAAAAGATAGAATGTACGGTGGACGTACATGATGCTATTGGGTTAAAGTCCCAATATTACATGATATTTATATAAAGTAAGTGTACGGCGGACGTACATGGTTTTATTGGATCTTAATCTAAAAACGAAGGCATGGTATTGTCTTGGTTATTCTAAAAAGGAAGGCATGGTATTGCCTTGGTTTTTCTAAAAAGGAAGGCATGGTATTGTCTTGGTTTTTCTAAAAAGGAAGGCATGGTATTGTCTTGGTTATTCTAAAAGGGAAGGCATGGTATTCTCTTGGTTATTCTAAAAAGGAAGGCATGGTATTGCCTTGATTTTTCTAAAAAGGAAGGCATGGCATTGTCTTGGTTATTCTAAAAAGGAAGGCATGATATTATTTGGTTATTCTAAAAAGGAAGGCATGGTATTTTCTTGGTTATTCTAAAAAGGAAGGCATGTTATTGCCTTGGTTTTTCTAAAAAGGAAGGCATGGTATTGCCTTGGTTTTTCTAAAAATGAAGGCAGGGTATTTCCTTGGTTATTCTAAAAAGGAAGGCATGGTAATGTCATGGTTTTTCTAAAAAGGAAGGCATGGTAATGTCTTGGTTATTTTAAAAAGAAAGGTATGATAGTGCCTTGGGTTTTCTAAAAGGAAGGTATGATAGTGCCTTGGTGTTTCCTAAAATGAAAGATGTGATAATGCCTTGGTTTTTCTAAAATGATAGTTCATTCTATTTGTTCTATTGAGATTCAAAGATGATTTAACTTGCATATGGTTGCTCATGATAGCTATTCGTGCAAGTGTTATATTTCCACATCACCGCGTCCCTCACTAGAGGGCCGACAACATTATATATATATTTCTTGGATTAGCTCTCATGATGTGAGTAGGTATACTCATTGCGGGTCTAAAGGGCTCATGCGGGTTCAACTCCCATGATATTATTCTGTGGACTAGCTCTCCATGATGCGGGTATCGCGTATAGATACTCATTGCGGGTCTACAAGATCCATGTGGGTTCGAGTCTCATGCGGATGAAACAGTCTCATGAATATTCCACGGACTAGCTCTCCATGATGCGGGTATATATACTCAATGCGGGTCTATAAGATCCATGCAGGTTCGAGTCCCATGCGGATGAAATAGTCTCATGAATAGGATATGCATAATGATCCTGAGGGTAGGCGTCCCTGACTTTGACATGACTTTCATATTTTGAAATGGTACGATTGATTTCATATATTGAAATGGTACACTTGATTTCATATTTGAAATGGTATTTTGAAAAGAGACAGTTGACTCTCATTACTCTCATTTTTCATAAGGTACAGTTGTACTGGTAGTTTGATTATCATACTTGGATCCTGTTATCTTTTGGACTGTTATGATCTCATTTACAATACTTATTATTTCACATACTTGGTACATCTTTCGTACTAACCCCCTTTCCTCGGGGGGCTGCGTTTCATGCCGCATGTGTTGGTACACAGTTTGGTGATCCTCTCTCTTAGGATCTCTACTCAGTTTTTGGGAAAGCTCCATTATTTCGGAGGCTTGTCATTTTGGTAAGGACCCTTTTATTATAGGCTTATGTACATTCAGGGGTACGGCGAGGCCCTGTCCCATCATAGTTTACTGTCCAAACTCTTAGAGGTCTGTATTCATATGTGGGCTGGACTTTCGGGAGTTGTATATACTGTTGGTCATTTGTACTACTGTATTGTCGGGTTATTCCCCTTTATATATAGCGGCAGTCTCATCGGCTTGCCTTGTTGCTATATATATAGTTTTTCATTTATTATTTGGCCTATGTCTTGTATGGGATGTAAGGGTATAAGAGGGGTGCCTAGGTAGGGAACCAGTCGCGGGCCCGGTGTTCGGGTCATGACAAGAGTGGTATTAGTGCAGTTAGTACTCGGAATGTCTATAGACCGTGTGTTGTGCACCATACCCATAAAAATGAGGCTACAATACATTTAGCATTGGTTTCTATTCTTCTTACTCTAAGATCGTGCGATAGAGCTATGTTGTTAGGGTAATCTCTCCCTAACGTATTATTGTGGTTGTATCTATGAGAAAACGACAACGGCCCAGAAGGGGAATATATGGACATTGTATCCAGGTTGGTAAAAATATTATTGTATAGTTGGTGTGATAATGATGTACATCTATACGGACATATTTATTAGGGTCATGTGTGTGTTGCCTAATGTGATTGTGGGTTATCATGAGTTGGTTAAGCTTTGATAATGGCTTTGAAGGTATGAAACAGTTTAATGAATCCACATCAAGGTTATATATGTGCTAATTTAGAATAATTAGGAGGTGATGAGCTATCTGAGAGAGTGATGAACCCTTAAAGGATCATGTTTAATTGACTTAATGGCATACCATGTTGTTAGATTAAGCTGTGTTGTATGCTTAAGAGAGATGCGCGAATAATATTGGTATAGAGTAAATAGGGTTTTTGTGATTAAGACAACATGATTTTGAGATATTGAGAAGCTATTTTGCCCGTATACAGGGAGAGATAATGTAAGCTTGGACATGAAATATTTGAGGATCTTGGAGTATTGGATAATCGTTGAGACCTTAGATAGACAAAGACTTCAAGAGTAAAGTATTTTATGTGTGATCGTGGTTAAAGTACATGGTATATGTGAAGTATATTAGAGGTGATGATTCCTTGGTTTGAGTATAAACCACTTGTGATTGTTGTTGATGATTGTTGAGCCGATTGAGAATTTGTATAGCTTGAGACCTTAAATGAACATTCGAGGACGAATGTTTCTAAGGGTGGAAGAATGTTATACCCCGTAGTTCCAGGGCATATAAGTGAGAACTTAACTAAGGAAATAAGATGTGAAGGTTGGAAGAAAAGTATATTTACATTTTCGGATATGGAAATTTTTTGGATAAGAAAAATGTGAAGACTAAAATTTATTAACTTGGAGTTAGATTCCCTAATATGGACTTATGTACTTAGTATTGTATTATGAAGTCTTGGCATTTATAATATGGGGTCTACCGAACAATTTCACAATTTTGTGGGCCCGTCGAAATTTTAAGAATTTTGGGCTAAGTATGAAATTATTTATGTGAAGAGAAATATGGACGAATTTGAGGGTGACACGTGTCCCTCCCCACTTGTGTAACAAAACTCTAATTATATGTATATGTATTGCAAGATTGGCCAAGTGTGGAATTACTAAGTCTTGGAATGGTATAGGGTGTGACCAACGAAAATATTAGGATATTTGTCTAAGTGTTGGAAGATATTTTATGAGGGGAAGACAAGTGGACAAGTGGTCCACATGGGTCCACCATTCACTTGTCTTGCAAATATGATCTATAAAGAGAAGTGTATAGCAAGACTTATTCATTACACTAATATCTTCATCTTCCAAAGCTTTCTCTCCTCTCTTCTCTTAAGCTCTAAGTCTCGAAATCCCTAGCAAAGTGCAAGAACAAGACTAAGTTATTATCCAAGATTAATAACCTTAAACAAGTTCTAAACCAAGTTAACACACACAATAATTGGGTCACGGTTTTGGATTGGAAAATGTCTTGAAACCCTAAGCTTGTTGATGAACTTTTTGGAAATAAAACAAGATGGTTACAAGCTTGTAGAGGATACATGTGTGTGATTTTAACTTGAAGAAGTGGTACAAAAGTGGAGTGTTGGTCGTGACTTTGTGGACTGTTTTGGCTAAGTTTGTGGTAAGATTTATTCTTCCTTTTGAAGTAATTGGAAGCTACAAGTTATTATAGTTATTATATGAACTTGTGATAAGATGAAAGGATAATAAGAAATGTATGTGACAGTTTTTAGGTGTTGGCCGAATTGGGGCAGTTTTGGTTGTCGGATTTCGTTGGTTATTATTGTTGTTATGAACGTCACTACTTGCATGTTAAAATGAAGGAAATGTTGTTATTACAAGTTGATATGGTTTATATGAAGTGTTGAACTTATATTGGATTATAAGAGTTATGAAAAAGGGCTTTTGTTTGGAGTCTTGATGTTGGCCGAAACTGTGGTAAAACTGTTGGATATTGTTGTGCAGTTTTAGGGACTATTTTGTGGCGTGTATAAGCTGGAAATTCAGCCACCATTATGCATGTTTAAGTATAGTAATTCCTAATGAAAGTCCTAAAGGAATAAGGGTGTAGAAGGGTGTTAAAAGGCCTCACATTTTACCTTTGTCGTTGTTGGATTGTGGGCTGATTTTTGTGGACTGTGTTACGTGATTAAGAGGTTGTTTTGACGTGATAAATAGGTGTGTGAATCACCTTGGTTGTTGTTTTGTTGTGCCCTTAATTGGTGTCTTGGTTATTGTTGAAAATGACCTTCTTGAAAGGTGGAAAAGTACGTATAAATAGGGGAAGTGTTGCCCAAATTTTTGTAGGAAAAGAGAATCATTACTTGGTATTAACCTACACTAGAAATCATGAAGTTAATTGAAGTGTTATTCTCATTATAGGTTGAAGTATTACTTGTGGCATATTCTACTTAACATGTGGATTAGCCGAAGAAGTATGTGGAACTTTTCCTATCTTTCTTTGAGCACGCAACTTATAAAATGAGTGTACGGTGGACGTACGTGGTTTTTTTGGATATTAATCTAAAAAGGAAGGCATGGTATAGTCTTGGTTATTCTAAAAAGAAAGGTATGGTATTGTCTTGGTTATTCTAAAAATGAAGGCATGGTATTTCTTTGGTTTTTCTAAAAAGGAAGGCTTGGTATTGTCTTGGTTTTTCTAAAAAGGAAGGCATGGTATTGTCTTGGTTATTGTAAAAAGGAAGGCATGGTATTGTCTTGGTTATTCTAAAAAGGAAGGCATAGTATTGCCTTGGTTTTTTCTAAAAAGGAAGGCATGGTATTCTCTTGGTTATTCTAAAATAGAAGGCATGGTATTGTCTTGGTTATTCTAAAAAGGAAGGCATGGTATTGTCTTGGTTATTCTAAAAAGGAAGGCATGGTATTGTCTTGGTTTTTCTAAAAAGGAAGGCATGATATTGCCTTGGTTATTCTAAAAAGGAAGGCATGGTATTGTCTTGGTTTTTCTAAAAAGGAAGACATGGTATTGACTTGGTTATTCTAAAAGAAATGTATGATAGTGCCTTGGGTTTTCTAAAAGGAAGGTATGATAGTGCCTTGGTGTTTCCTAAAATGAAAGATGTGATAGTGCCTTGGTTTTTCTTAAATGATAGTTCATTCTATTTGTTCTACTGAGAGTCAAAGATGATTTAACTTGCATATGGTTGCTCATGATAGCTATTCATGTAAGTGTTATATTTCCACATCACCGCGTCCCTCACTAGAGGGTCGGCAACATTAAATATATTTCATGGATTAGCTCCCATGATGTGAGTAGGTATACTCATTGCGGGTCTAAAGGGCTCATGCGGGTTCAACTCCCATGATATTATTTCGTGGACTAGTTCTCCATGATGCGGGTATCACGTATAGATATGCATTGCGGGTCTACAAGATCCATGCGGGTTTGAGTCCCATGCGGGTGAAACAATCCATGAATATTCCATGGACTAGCTCTCCATGATACGGGTATATATACTCATTTCGGGTCTATAAGATCCATGTGAGTTCGAATCCCATGCGGGTGAAATAGTCTCATGAATAGGATATGCATAATGATCCTGAGGGCAGGCGTCCATGACTTTTACATGACTTTCATATTTTGAAATGGTACGATTGATTTCATATGTTGAAATGGTACACTTGATTTCCTATTTTGAAATGGTATTTTGAAAAGATACAGTTGACTCTCATTACTCTCATTTTTCATAAGGCACAGTTGTACTGGTAGTTTGATTATCATACTTGGCTCTTATTATCTTTTAGACTGTTATGATCTCATTTACAGTACTTACTGTTTCACATACTTGGTACATCTTTCGTACTGACCCCCTTTCTTCGGGGGGGCTGCGTTTCATGCCGCAGGGGTAGGTACACAGTTTGGTGATCCTCGCTCTTAGGATCTCTACTCAGTTTTTGGGAAAGCTCCATTATTTCGGAGGCTTGTCATTTTGGTACGGACCCTTTTATTGTAGGCTTATGTATATTCAGGGGTACGGCGAGGCCCTGTCCCGTCATAGTTTACTATCCAAACTCTTAGAGGTCTATATTAATATGTGGGTTGAACTTTCGGGAGTTGTATATACTGTTGGTCATTTGTACTACTGTATTGTCGGGTTATTCCACTTTATATATTGCGGCAGTCTCATCGGCTTGCCTTGTTGCTACATATACAGTTTTTCATTTATTATTTCGTCCATGTCTTGTATGGGATGTGAGGGTTTAAGAGGGGGGTGCCCAGGTAGGGCACCAGTCGCGGGGGTTTGGGTCGTGACAAGAGTGTTATCAGAGCAGTTAGTCCTCGGAATGTCTACAGACCGTGTGCAGTAGAGTCTTGGTTGTCGGTGTGTTGTGCACCACACCCATAAACATGAGGCTACACAACATTTAGGGTTGGTTTCTATTCTTCTTACTCTAAGATCGTGCGATAGAGCTATGTTGTTAGGGTAGTCCCTCCCTAACATATTATTGTGGTTGCAGCTATGAGAAAGCGACAACGGCGCAGAAGGGGAATATTTGGACTTTGTATCCAGGTTGGTAAAAGGATTGTTGTATAGTTGGTGTGATAATGATGTACATCTATATGGACATATTTATTAGGGCCATGTGATTGTGGGTTATCATGTGTTGGTTAAGCTTTGATAATGGCTTGAATGGTATGAAACAATTTAATGAATCCACATCAAGGTTATATATGTGCTAATTTGGAATAATTAGGAGGTGATGAGCTGTCTGAGAGGGTGATGAACCCTTAAAGGATCATGTTTAATTGACTTAATGACATACCATGTTGTTAGATTAAGCTGTGTTGTATGCTTAAGAGAGATGCACGAATAATATTGATATGGAGTAAATAGGGTTGTTGTTATTAAGACAATATGATTTTTAGATATTGAGAAGCTATCTTGCCCGTATACGGGAAGAGATAATGTAAGCTTGGACATGAAATATATGAGGATCTTAGAGTATTGGATAATCGTTGAGACCTTAGATAGACAAGGCCTTCAAGAGTAAAGTATTTTATGTGTGATCGTGGTTAAAGTACATGGTATATGTGAAGTATATTAGAGGTGATGATTCCTTGGTTTGAGTATAAACCACTTGTGATTGTTGTTGATGATTGTTGTTGATGATTGTTGAGCCGATTGGGAATTTGTATAGCTTGAGACCTTGGATGAACATTCGAGGACGAATGTTTCTAAGGGTGGAAGAATGTTACACCCCGTAGTTCCAAGGCATATAAGTGAGAACGTAAGTAAGGAAATAAGATGTGAAGGTTGGAAGAAAAGTATATTTACATTTTCAGATATGAAAAAAATTTGGATAAGAAAAATTGTGAAGACGAAAATTTATTAACTTGGAGTTAGATTCCCTAATATAGATTTATGGACTTAGTATTTTATTATGAAGTCTTGGCATTTATAATATGGAGTCCACCGAAAATTTCACAATTTTCTGGGCCCATCAAAATTTTAAGAATTTTGGGCTAAGTATGGTATTATTTTTGTGAAGAGAAATATGAGCGAATTAGAGGGTAACACGTGTCCCTCCCCACTTGTGTAACAAAGCTCTAATTATATGTATATATATTGTAAGATTGGCCAAGTGTGGAATTACTAAGTCTTGGCATGGTATAGGGTGTGACCAACGAAAATATTGGGATATTTGGCTAAGTGTTGGAAGATATTTATGAGGGGAAGACAAGTGGACAAGTTGTCCACATGGGTCCCCCATCCACTTGTCTTGCAAAGATGGTCTATAAAGAGAAGTGTATAGCAAGACTTATTCATTACACCAATATCTTCCTCTTCCAAAGCTTTCTCTCCTCTCTTCTCTTAAGCTCTAAGTCTCGAAATCCCTAGCAAAGTGCAAGAACAAGACAAAGTTATTATCCAAGATTAAGAACCTTAAACAAGTTCTAAACCAAGTTAACACACACAATAGTTGAGTCACAGTTTTGGCTTGGAAAATGTCTAGAAACCCTAAGCTTGTTGATGAACTTTTTGGAAATAAAACATGAAAGCAAGATGGTTACAAGCTTGTAGAGGATACATGTGTGTGATTGTAACTTGAAGAAGTTGTGCAAAAGTGGAGTGTTGGTCGTTACTTTGTGGATTGTTTTGGCTAAGTTTGTGGTAAGATTTATTCTTCCTTTTGAAGTAATTGGAAGTTACATGTTATTATAGTTATTATATGAACTTGTGATAAGATGAAAGGATAATAAGAAATGCATGTGACAATTTTTAGGTGTTGGCCGAATTGGGGCAGTTTTGGTTGTCGGATTTCGTTGGTTATTATTGTTGTTATGAACTTCACTACTTGCATGTCAAAATGAAGGAAATGTTGTTATTACAAGTTGATATGGTTTATATGAAGTGTTGAACTTATATTGGATTATAAGAGCTATGAAAAAGGGCTTTGGTTTGGAGTCTTGATGTTGGCCGAAACTGTGGTAAAATTGTTGGATGTTGTTGTGCAGTTTTAGGGACTGTTTTGTTTTTTTTGTTTTGTTTTTTTAGGTAAATGCAAATATTATTACTAATAATGGAAAGAAAGGTGGCTACAATCAGTCATTGAGGGTTATCAATCCTCAACGTAATATAAACAAGAAATGGAGGAGGGGAGGGGCGGTCACTCAAAAGGTGCCATTACAAGAGGGGATTAAGTCATATAGAACTCTATTAGATGTTGTTTTAATCTTTGCAATGACCACCTCTGCCGGTATGCTTGTGCCTTCAAAGAGCAATGTATTTCTTGTCCTCCAAATCTCATAGACCACTATGCAAAAGGCAAGCAAGATAGATTTGGCTCGGATGCCTGTCCCACGGTGGTCTTTCTTGATCTACTTAAGAGAGCTTTCAACAGTTGTCATTTCTCTTCTAATACCCAACCATTCCCTTATGCTCTTCCAAATCAAGCGGGTGTAGGGGCAAGTAAAGAAGAGGTGCTCCCTTGTCTCATTAGCACGCTTGCAGAACCCGCATGACTTATCCTCCAAGTTTAGATAGGAAAGAGTGTCTTTTGTAGCTAACCGTTTTCTACAAGTGAGCCATACTGTGAAAGAGAACTTGGGAGGAATGAAGCCTTTCCAAATTTGTGACATCCAAAGCTTTTATCTTGCGGAATCGCAAGATATCATACACGAGCTAGAATCAAATTTTCCGTGAGTACAACACTTTTCCAAGCCTGCAATAGCGTCGCCTTGGCTACTAAAGATGGAAACAAATTTGTCGCGGATCCCACAAATTTTTTTGAATAAGGGAGCCACAGGGCGCACCTCATAATCCCAAAATGATAGGTCTCTCAAATAGTAGCTATTGATCCATTGGACCCATAAGGAATCTGCCTCAGTGTGAGTTTGCCAAATGGTCCGGGATAGCAAGGCATGGTTCCATTCTTTGATGTTCATAAGTCCCAAGCCTCCTTCAGATTGGGGCAAACAAATGACATCCCAAGCGACTCTTGGTGGTTTCTCCCATAAGAACCGAATGCATGCGAGCCGTACCTTGTTGAGGGCGATGGCGGGAATAGGAAGTGCCGGAACCAAAGCTCTCAACCTCGAATGATCGACTGATTAGTTCCGGCTTACGCGTAAGATAGCGAGTGATGCCCCATTTCTGAATGTAATCCGATATTGCACTAGTGAATGGAGCAAACTGATCCACCGAGACTGAAATTGGGGACAAAGGGATCCCCAAGTACCGTACCGGAAAGCTACCAATGCTGAATCCCACTCTGGACAAGATCAAGTCACGAACTGTATCATGTACTCCCGCTATGTAGACGGAGGATTTAGATGGGTTAAGAGTTAACCCTGAGACAGCCTCCAACTCTTCAAGACACTCCATAAGAATCCCAACAGAAGATACATCTCCTTTGGCAAAAAGCATGAGGTCATCCGCAAATGCAAGGTGAGTAATGCTCAATCTCTTACACTTGGATAATAGGAGAAAGCTCTTGTCGCATCCTTTATTTTTAGCATCCTTGAAAGGTATTCCATGCACAAGATAAAGAGCTAAGGGGACATAGGATCACCTTGTCTTAGGCCGCGCTTACCCTTGAAGTAACCATGTAGCTCCCCGTTGATTGAAAGAGAGAAAAAAGTTGAGCTAACACATTCCATAATCCATCTTACAAATCTGTCCGGAAATTTGAGACCTCTTAGCACCAACTCAAGGAAGCTCCAAGAGACCGTATCAAATGCTTTCCGAAGATCCACCATAAGCATACACCTTGGTGAGACTCTAGCTCTATTAAAACCTTTCACAAGCTCTTGTGCAACAAAGACATTGTCCATCATGTTTCTTCCTTTCACAAAAGCCCCTTGAGATTTGTCAACAAGAGTAGGAAGAACCATTGCCATTCTATTTGCTAAAATCTTTGTTATGATCTTGTAGACCACATTAGTCAATCCAATAGGCCTAAAATCATTTACCTTGGGATCCGTCGGTCTTGGGCGGGAGGGTAATTATGGTATGATTCACCTGCTTCAAAAGAACTCGGATGAGAAGAACTCTTGAACACTTCTTACTACGTCTTGCCCACATCTCTCCATCTATCCTTGAAGAAGGCGTGAAAAACCATCCGGGCCAGGTGCCTTGTCATTGCCTATATCGGAAAGGGCTTCTCAAATCTCCTTTGGGGAGATAAAATGCAAAAGGTGTAATCCATCCTCTTCACTTATCTTTGGGCCAGAGTTGAATACTTCGGGATCAAAGTTGGTAGTGGATCGGGATGTGCCTAAAAGGTCCTTGTAAAATTCCACAAGTAATTCTCTATCTTCCCTGGGAGATGTTGTGATAGAACCATTGGCCTTGACAAGGTAGTTGATTGAGTTCCTGACATTACTCCTTTTGATCAAGCTGTGGAAGTATTTGGAGCATCTATCACTTCCAAGCAAGTGTTTCTGCCTCGTCTTTTGCCTTATGAAGTGTCTCTCGGCTTCCAGTAAGGTGTTTGCTTTAGCTCTTGAGGACTTAACCTTGGCTTTTAGCTCCTCATCAAAGGGATCTTCCATATGTGCATTGATAGCCTCTTTAAACTCAATGTTTGCCCCATTTGCTATTTGTTCAATGCTTCCAAAATCACTTATGTTCAATACCCGCAATGGTTGCTTCAAGGCTTTCAATTTTGAGGCGAGCGAATTGGCGATTCCCAATATGTCTTGTCTCGGCGTAAGCCAATATGTTGTCGAAGGCGGGATGAGAGCCACATATTCATGAACTTGAAAGGTCGTTTCCCAACATTATAGGATGCAATAACCGTAGCTATCACGGGACAGTGATCCGAGACAGGTTCCATAGGCAAGTAATTGGCCGTGCATTCTAGGGTCAAATCACTCCAATGTTGATTCATCATCACTCTATCAAGCTTAGACCAAATCGAACCATTCGTCCAAGTGTAGAAGGAACCGGAAGAAGGAGTGTCTTCTAGTCCATGAGCATTCCTGAATTCTCCAAGATCCCTAAGTGCATAAGGCGTGAGAGGAGGACCCCCCGCCTTATCATGTGGGTAGCAATAAGTGTTGAAATCTCCCATAATCATCCAAGGCTTAACAATGCCAATGCCCAAGTGAGTAAGGTGATGCCAAAGCTTCCTTCTATCCGGGATGCTATAGAGCGGGTACACAAATGTGGCAAGGAAGGACACTTGTGTTATATTACATCTTGCCTGGACATGGATATGTTGAGAATCCATTCCAAGCACTTCACAACAAACTCTGGAGGGATCCCAAAGTAAAAGCATTCTTCCGCCATCAATGAATTCTAAGTTTGAGCAAAGATTCCAAGCTTTGAATCTTTGAGTAGAAAAAAATTCCGTCCTTGCCCGAGAGAATTTAGTTTCCAATAGACAAACCATTGCCACATCATGCTGTTTTGTGAACCTACACACAAGAGTTTGCGTGGCTGCCCTATCCCTTTGTCCGCAAAGACCACGGACATTCCAACAAAGTACTTTCATTAGGAAACAAATGAGGTTTTGTTAGCACCTCCGCGCTTTGCTTCCTTTGCCTTACCACTGCCTTTCAGTGTTTTCTTTGAGATTACTTCCTTCCATCCCTCTTCTTTGTTGTTGGAAGCCATAACATGTGTCTCAGCCAAGCTATGTTCCCCGCGTTCAAAATTTATGCACCGTGATGCAAGATTAGAATCCTCCGTAGCACACTTGTAGGTTCCCCCATCCAATGAAGGTTGCGGGTTCATTGGCACTTCAGAATCAGTCTGCCTTGTCTCCTTTCTCATCCTATCATGTTGCGCAATGCCAGGATGTGGTAGAAGCCTAGAGGACCCTACTTGAGAATCCCGCAAGCTTGATGATCCATGATGACCCAAAACCGGAGGAACCGCAGCATGCGTAGCATTTCCCATATTTCCGGGAACAAGAGGTGGTGTGTGCTCACTGTCTTCAGTATCCATCAAGTTTTCATCAACTGCGGGATGTTGAGAGAGTGGTGGATAAGGGGTAGGAGGGTTGGTTCCACCCATACTTCTGTTGGCATTCGGACAAGTAGAACCTCCTCTTTCTTTGGGTACCACTGGATTGCGTTTTTTAGGAGCTTCTTCAGTGTTGGCATCATCCCTCAGCTTTCTACACTTCAAGTGATTGTGTCCAAAAGCCGCACAATGATAGCAAAAGTCCGGGTAGTTTTCATAGTTCACCCTTTGAGTATACCTTCTATTGTCGGGCAGTCTGACAACAAATTCCATTACCGGTTCTTTGCTAACATCAACTTCCACTAATACTCTTGCATAGTTCATTTTTTACCTTTCCTTAGTAAATTGATCAGTGTATAGAGGTTTTCCTACACGTGAAGCAATCTTGCTAAGGCCCGTTGCACTCCAAATAGAAAGGGGAATGTCAGGGAAGGTGACCCAAATTGGAATGTCCATGAATAAATCATCGGTTATTAGAACTCCCTTATCAATAGGCTTAAGCATCATAGTTTTCCCGTAGACCATATAAGGGCCACCGTGGAGTACATTTGTGCGTTCTTCCTCCGTCATGAATTTGAAAACAGTCCAACCTTTGCCATATGGTATAATACGGCACTTCACTCCCCATCCCTTCACAATGGTATTCAATGCCTCTCTTCCCGGGAAAGGACCCGTGAAGCAACCTATAAGGCAATATCCCCATGTTTCAATGAATGGAACTTCATCCACAACTTCTATTTCAACTTCCTCTCCTTGTTGTTCAATGAATTGTAACTTCATACCCTTTGCTTCAAGCCTAGTACCCGCAAAGACTCCAGCATAAGTCTTCTTAGGAGGAAGGGGACCTTTGCCATGATTCTGGGGTATAGTATTATGTGTTGTACTAACGGGTGAAGTTTCATGTTGTTCTGAAGATGTATTTGTGGGTAAGTCATTAGAAGGTATTTCTGGAGGTATAGACAGAGGGGGATGGGTAGGTGGAAAAGAATTAGGGCCCGTAATAGGTGAGAGGATTCGCGTGGCATTAGGGAGGGTAGGGAATGTGTTATGGGTTTCGGTAAGAATAGATGGTAGGGAGGATAGAAGTGATGAGGTATTAGGAATTTCAGGAAGTAATGAAGAGGTATTGGATGAGAGAGGGGTGTTGTTATTGACTCTACCCGTGCCCAAGGTAGAATTAAAGGCGAAGGGGTTGTTGAGGGTTCTGTGATGGGTTCCACTAAGCAAACTTGCTAAAGTAGGGAAGGATTCATTAGTGACACTTAAAGAATTCAGAGGTTGTTGTCCCATAAAGTTAGAAGACTCATTGATTCCCGCGGCATTTAATTCTGTCGCATTGGCTCCCGCGTTATTAATGTTCATAGAGTACCTAGGCTCCTTGGAAATAGAAGTCACTTCGTTTCTCACAACTGACCTTGGTCTTTGCATAACGGGAATATTCATCAACCCATGGACTCCCGCCTGACCCGTCTTGGCATTCTGACCATTGCATTGACCGTGGTGAAGATGGCTCCTTGGTACCCGCAGCATTAAAGTGTGACGCCTCGTCTCCCGCGACATTAATGTTAGACTCCTTGGGGATAGAGATCTCTTCGTTCCTACCAACTGACCTTGTTTCTTGCATAATGGGAACATTCATAGTCTCATGGGCTCCCGCCTGACCCGCCTTATCATTCTGATCCATGCCCCGACCCGATTTAGGAGGTGGCTCTTGGGCTCCCGCGACATTAAAGTTTAATACATTGGCACCCGCGATAGATTCCTTGGGAATAAGAGTTTCTTCAATGCTCCCAACTGATATTGATTCATGCAAAACGGGATTGTACTTAGACCCATGGACACCCGTCTGACCCGCGCCCAGACCCGGTTTAGACCCGAGTATGCCATCACGCTTAGTTTCGTCAATTGCAATTCTTGACCCATATTTTTTCCCTTTTCCGGCTTGCCTGAGTAAATTTCCAGGTATTGTGGAGGTACTAGTGATGCCGTGGTTGTCCTGTTCCTCCATAATGTTCCCGTTGTCTACCAGTTGGCCCGTGATAGGATCGACCACCCTAGTAGCATAAGGGGTGTCAATGGCTATCGGAATAATCCTCTGCTTGCCGGGAGTTTCAAGAGGGTTCTTACCAGGAGGTGTGTGGTCAGTGACATGGTCTTCAACTGTTGTCACTTCAGGAGGAGTAATAGGAGAGATTATTACTGGATTGGTTACTGATGGACCATGTAGTTTTCCGCCTTCAAATTCACTAATATCCAAGCTCTCAATTTCTATATTTCTGCCCCATTCATGTATCCTTTGAAGCATAGAATCATCTACTACATTCTCGAGTGGGATACGCAAATCAGGCGTGACATGAACTAACACCGATGGGTCTGAAATTGTCGGAATTAAATTTTCTTCAACAATAGTTGGACTACCGCCATTTTTTTTCTTTTTCTTGGTTCTAGCCTTCGTCGAACTGCCTGAACCTCCTGAATCATTGCTGGAGCGTGTGTAACGTTTAGTCTTTTTCATGTTGTGAACATTAAGCTTCAAACCATGGGGAAACAATGATTAATTTGAGGGGGGAGATGGGGAAAAACCGAAGGAGCAACTAAGGGAAAACGTTGAGAGTGTTTTCCTTAGTGAGAGAAAGCTTTGGAAGAGGAAGATATTGGTGTAATGAATAAGTCTTGTTATACACTTCTCTTTATAGACCATCTTTGCAAGACAAGTGGATGGGGGACCCATGTGGACAACTTGTCCACTTGTCTTCCCCTCATAAATATCTTCCAACACTTAGCCAAATATCCCAATATTTTCGTTGGTCACACCCTATACCATGCCAAGACTTAGTAATTCCTTTAGGACATTCATTAGCATGTATATGCTGGGAATTCAGCTACCATTATGCATGTTTAAGTATAGTAATTGCTAATGAATGTCCTAAAGAAATAATGGTGCAGAAGGGTGTTAAAAGGCCTCACACTTTACCCTTGTCGTTGTTGGATTATGGGCTGATTTTTGTGTACTGTGTTACGTGATTAAGAGGTTGTTTTGACGTGAGAAATAGGTGTGTGAATCACCTTGGTTGTTGTTTTGTTGTGCCCTTAATTGGTGCCTTGATTATTGTTGAAATTGGCCTTCTTGAAAGGTGGAAAAGTACATATAAACAGGGGAAGTGCTGCCCAAATTTTTGTAGGAAAAGAGAATCATTACTTGGTATTAACCTACACTAGAAAGCATGAAGTTAATAGAAGTGTTATTCTCATTATAGGTTGAAGTACTACTTGTGGCGTATTCTATATAGCGTGTGGATTAGCCGAAGAGGTATGTGGAACTCTTCCTATCTTTCTTTGAGCATGAACCTTATAAAATAAGTGTACGGTGGACGTACGTGTTTTAAATGAATTCGGATTTCGTTGTAAGTTTACTTGATTTGAAAAGAATAATTTACTTGATTTTAAAGGTGTAAGTAACTTGATTAAAAAGTGGAAGTATCTTGATGCTACAAGTGCTAGTATCTGGGTTTTTATAAAAGAAAGGATGTACAGCGGACGTACATGATGCTATTGGGTTCAAGTCCCAATATTACATGATATTTATATAAAGTAAGTGTACGGCGGACGTACATGATGATATTGGGTTCAAGTTTTAATATTACATAATATTTATATAGAGTAAGTGTACGGCGGACATACATGGTTTTATTGGATCTTAATCTAAAAAGGAAGGCATGGTATTGTCTTGGTTATTCTAAAAAGGAAGGCATGGTATTGTCTTGGTTATTCTAAAAAGGAAGGCATGGTATTACCTTGGTTTTTCTAAAAAGGAAGGCATGGTATTGTCTTGGTTTTTCTAAAAAGGAAGGCATAGTATTGTCTTGGTTATTCTAAAAAGGAAGGCATGGTATTGTCTTGGTTATTGTAAAAAGGAAGGCATGGTATTGCCTTGGTTTTTCTAAAAAGGAAGGCATGGTATTGTCTTGGTTATTCTAAAAAGGAAGACATGGTATTGTCTTGGTTATTCTAAAAAGGAAGGCATTGTCTTTGTTATTCTAAAAGGACATGGTATTTCCTTGGTTTTTCTAAAAAGGAAGGCATGGTATTGCCTTGGTTATTCTAAAAAGGAAGGCATGGTATTGTCTTGGTTTTTCTAAAAAGGAAGGCATGGTATTGTCTTGGTTATTCTAAAAAGAAAGGTATGATAGTGTCTTGGGTTTTCTAAAAGGAAGGTATGATAGTGCCTTGGTGTTTCCTAAAATGAAAGATGTGATAGTGCCTTGGTTTTTCTAAAATGATAGTTCATTCTATTTGTTCTACTGAGAGTCAAAGATGATTTAACTTGCATATGGTTGCTCATGATAGCTATTCGTGTAAGTGTTATATTTCCACATCACTGCATCCCTCACTAGAGGGCCGGCAACATTATATATATATTTCATGGATTAGCTCCCATGATGTGAGTAGGTATACTCATTGCGGGTCTAAAGGGCTCATGCGGGTTCAACTCCATGATATTATTCCGTGTACTAGCTCTCCATGATGCGGGTATCGCGTATAGATACTCATTGCGGGTCTACAAGATCCATGCGGGTTCGAGTCCTATGCGGGTGAAACAGTCCCATGAATATTCCATGGACTAACTCTCCATGATGCGGGTATATATACTCATTGCGGGTCTACAAGATCCACGCCGGTTTGAGTCACATGCGGGTGAAATAGTCCAAATTGGATATGCATAATGATCCTGAGGGTAGGCGTCCCTGACTTTGACATGACTTTCATATTTTGAAATGGTACGATTGATTTCATATGTTGAAATGGTACACTTGATTTCATATTTTGAAATGGTATTTTGAATAGATACAGTTGACTCTCATTACTCTCATTTTTCATAAGGCACGTTGTACTGGTAGTTTGATTATCATACTTGGCTCATGTTATCTTTTGGACTGTTATGATCTCATTTACAGTACTTATTGTTTCACATACTTGTTATATCTTTCGTACTGAGCCCTTTTCCTCGGGGAGATGCGTTTCATACCGCAGGTGTAGGTACACAGTTTGGTGATCCTCGCTCTTAGGATCTCTACTCAGTTTTTGGGAAAGCTCCATTATTTCGGAGGCTTGTCATTTTCGTACGGACCCTTGTATTGTAGGCTTATGTACATTCAGGGGTACGGCGGGGCCCTGTCCCGTCATAGTTTACTGTCCAAACTCTTAGAGGTCTGTATTCATATGTGGGCTGGACTTGCGGGAGTTGTATATACTGTTGGTCATTTGTACTACTGTATTGTCGGGTTATTCCCCTTTATATATAGCGACAGTCTCATCGGCTTGCCTTGTTGCTACATATACAGTTTTTCATTTATTATTTGGCCTATGTCTTGTATGGGATATGAGGGTATAAGAGGGGGTGCCTAGGTAGGGCACCAGTCGCGGGCTCGGGGTTCGGGTCGTGACACATGGTATTCCATTAAGTCAATTGAGACATGATCTTTTAAAAGTTCATCCCCTTCTTAGATAGCTCATCACCTCCTAAATATTCTAAGTTAGCACATATATTATGCCTTGATGCGGATTCATTATACTGTTTCATACCTTTCAAGCAATTATTAAAGGTTAACCAACTCATGATAACCCACAATCACTTCGGGCAACACACACATGACCCTAATAAATATGTTTGTATAGATGCACGTCATCATCATACCAACTATACAACAATTTTACCAACCTGTATACAAGGTCCATATATTCCCCTTCTGGGCCGCTGTCGCTTTCTTTGGAGGCATAGCTGCAACCACAATAATACGTTAGGGAGGGACTACCCTAACAACACAGCTCTGTCATACGACCTTAGAGTGAGAAGAATAGAAATCAATCCTAAATGTAATGTAGCCTCCTGTTTATGGGTGTGGTGCAAAACACACTGATAACCAAGACTCTACTGCACACAGTCTGTAGACATTTCGAGGACTAACTTCTCTAATACCACTTTTGTCATGACCCGAGCCGACAGGTCCGCGACTGGTGCCCTACCAGGGCACCCTTATACCCATACAACACATAAGATCAGCAGAAGCTAATAAAATAACTCATAATCATATAACGAAGGGGTCCTGTAATGACAACTCTTATAATAAAAATGGCAAGCCGACAAGGCCTCCACTGTATATTTAAATATCCAATTAACTGCAACAATACATATGTTCAACCCACACATGACTACAGACCTCTAATAGTACAACAATAACTATGATGGTACAAGGCCCCGATGTACCCCTGAATATACATAAGCATGTAACAGCCCGACTGTACCAAAATGATAAGCTCTGGAACAATGGAGCTATCCCAAAAGCTGAGCAATGATCATAAGCACGCGGATCACCAACCTGAGTACCTACACCTGCGGGCATGAACGCAGCTCCCTGAAGGGGGTCAGTACAACAAGGTACTAAGTATGTAAACATAAGTACAGTAAATAAGATCATAACTGGCCAACAGATGACAGGGACAAGTATGAAAATCAAATACTAGATCCAACCGTGCCATATAAAATAAGAGTGAACTGTACCTTGTAAACATAAAGAGTCAACTGTGCCTTTTTAAAACTGAGAGTCATACCAAAATCATGAATGGCGGCTGATCATGTACTGTTATGGTTATCTATACCCGTATCATAGTCGTCTGTCCATGGAATCAAATGCCTATATTACCCGGTCCTCAAGTAAAGGACGCGGTGAACACTTAGTCATATACTACCCAGCCCTTTCTGGGACGCGGTAACATTGTAAATAATTACATATACTGCCCGGCCCTATCTGGGACGCGGTATAATCATCTACATATACTGCCCGGCCCTTTCTGGGACACGGTAAAGTCATATACATATCTTCACGGCCCTTTCTGGGACACGGTAAAATGAATTACTACCACTTGCATGTATAGCTATCATGGGCAATTTAATTCATCTTTTGACTCTCAATACATCTATAAAATGAACTTTCATTTTAGAATAACTCAAGGCACTATCATGTCATGCATCATAAACCATTAAAATGAACTTTCATTTTAGAACTACCAAGACACTATCACATCTTGTAAAAATCATTAAAATGAGCTTTCATTTTAGAACTACCAAGACACTATCACATCTTGTATAAATCATTAAAATGAGCTTTCATTTTAGAACTACCAAGACACTATCATATCATGTAATATTAGGGACTTGAACCCAAAAGTACTATGTACGTCCACCGTACATTCATTTTATAAAAAGAGTCATATCATGTAACATTAGGGACTTGAACCCAAAGGTACTATGTACGTCCACCGTACATTCATTTTATAAAAAGACCAAGACACTATCACTTTTAAAATCAAGGCACTTTCATATCATTTACTACTAGAAATTAGAACTCAATGGAATTATGTACGTCCGCCGTACACCCATGTCATATAAATAATTATGCCAAAAGAAGAAAGGATAGTTCACATACCTTATCGGCAATACTAACTCGATAAGTAGAATACGTCCCAAATAGTTACTTCAACCTATAATAACAATAACACTTCTATAAATTTCATGAATACTAGTATACGTAGTATATACTATACCACATAAGGACTCTCCTTTCATACAAAATTTCGGGCAGCACTTTCCCTATTTATACATACTTTTTCACCTTTCAATAAGGCCAATTTCATCAACAATCAAGCATCAATTAAGGGCACAAACAAAAAGTTAACCAAGGTGATTCATACACCTATTTCTCAAGTAAATCAGCCTCTTATTCCACGTTAAAACAGTCCACAATCCCACAATCCCACAATAACAATGGTAAAATGTGAGGCCTTTTAACACTCTTCTACACCCTTATTCCTTTAGGACTTTCATTAGCATTTACTATACTTAAACATGCATAATGGTGGCTGAATTATCAGCATTCTAACGCCACAAAACAGTCCCTAAAACTGCATAACAATATCCAACAGTTTTATACAAGTCTCGACCAAACAACCACAACCAAAGCCCTTTTTCAATATTCCTTAAAATCCAATCTAAGTTCCAATACTTTAATATAATCATATCAACTTGTAATAACCATATTTCCTTCATTTTAACATGCAAGTAGTGACGATAATAACAACAATAACCAACAATACCAAAAACTCTCCACAATCGGCTATCTTGCCAAAAACTGTGACTTGCACTTCTTATTCTCCATTTTACTTAACACAAGATCATCCCTTTACTATAACATCATGTAACTTTCAAGTACTTTAAGAGGAAGAAGAAATCTTACCTTAGTTTTTAGTCCAAAACAGCCCCAAGGTTCTCGGCCAAACCGTGACACTTTCCAGTTTTTGCACCACTTCTTCACGTTACAATCACACGCATGTATCATCTACAAGCTTGTATCCATATTGCTTTCATGTTTTACTTCCAAAACGTTCATCAAAAAGCTTAGGGTTTCAAGACACTTTTCTTTGCAAAAACCGTGACTCACAACTTGCAAGGTTAACTTGGCTTAGAACTTGGTTAAGGTGCTTAATCTTGTAAAATAAGTTACATTTGTTCTTCACTTTTTCTATGGCTATTTCGAGACTTTGGAAGAGAAGAGAAGAGATAAGAGAGTTGGATGAAGAAGATAATATGAGCTAAGTCTTGCAAGCTCTTGAATTAATACAAGTGTAGTAGCACAAGTGGAGGGGGACCCATGAGCCCCACTTGTCCACTTTTCTTTCCCTTCACATAAAATATCTCCACACTTAGCCATATTTCTTGAAATTTCGATGGCTTCACCCTTCCATATACCAAGACTTAATAATTTAACACTTAGTCCATAACTCTATTGGAAATAATCTAACTACTAGTATTAATTTTTGTCATCACATAAATCTCGAAAAGTTTCCATATAAGAAAATGTAAAAAACTTTTCCTTCCAACAATCAAATCTAATTTCCATAATCATGTTCTCACTTAGTAGCCATGGAATTACGGGGTGTAACAATAACAGAGACTTCCTTTGACGAAGAGATTCGAGTCCTTGAAAAGGAAGATCTCATCATCTCTGAAGACGAATGTCTTCCTAGTCAGATAGGACAATTTTTCCCTAAGGGGAAAAGAAAGGTCGAAGAAGATGAATTTGTTAATATATTTGCTCAGTTCCAAGACATTAATTTAAATATTATTAAGGGTGATAGCCTCATGGAACTTTTAAAGCTGATTAAGGATCCGACGATGAGCTCACAGATCATAGACCAGCTGGGTGATAACCCGAAAACTTCGCAAGGAAGAAAAGCCATAGAAAAGACAAACACTTATTCGATGGCTGATTTAAAGAAACAGTTGAAAGAAAAACAAGGAGTTACTAGTACTCCTAAAGATTTGGAAAAAACAGATTGATAATCTCAAAAGAGAAATTTTCAATTTAAAGGACATAAACATGCTACTAGAAACTAGGGTCTCCAGCATCGAGAACAAAGGGAAAAGTGTCATAAGAACATATGATATCACCACCATGGATGATTTGTTAATAACAAGTGATGGTGAAGAAACAGGAGGGTTTCTACAAACTTTGGAATTAATCACATCTCAAAAGTTTCTTACAAAAATAACTCTTTGGATTGATTATAATTTCAAAAAGGAATTCACTGCTCTGATTGATAGTGGGGCGGATGTGAATTGTATACAAGAAGGTTTAATACTTTCTACTTATTTTCATAAAACTACTCATAGTGTAAGATCTGCTAAAGGACAGAAATTACAGATTACTTTTAAACTACCAAAAGCTTATATTTGCAATAATAAGACATGTATTGCTGAAAGCTTTATTTTAGTAAAAGATATTTCTAATCAAATAATATTTGGGACACCTTTTATACAAAAGATTTTCCCCATTACAAATATTAATAAAGAAGTAATGAGAACCTTTAATAATAAGCCTACTATGTTTCAGTTTATAACTGAACCTTTTTCAAGAGTTTTGAATGAGCTTAAAGAAAGGTTGGTTAATAAACACCAACAAATTTGTTTTTTGAAACAAGAAATTTATATTTCAAATATTGACGAAATTTTGAAAAATCCTAGGTTACGTCAAAAGATTATTTTTATACAAAACCAATTTTCATTACAAATCTGTAGTGATCATCCTAATGCTTTTTGGGACGGGAAAAAATATATGGTTAGTCTCCCATATGAGGAAGATTTCAAAGAGGGTAATATCCCTACCGAGGCTAGTCCTTGTCAAATGAATTCGAAATATCTAGAATTATGTAAGAAGGAGATTACTTCTCTCTTACAAAAGGGTTTAATAAAACCATCAAAGTCTCCATGGTCTTGTACAACTTTTTATGTTAATAAACATGCTGAGCAAGAAAGAGGAGTTTCAAGACTGGTTATTAATTATAAACCCCTCAATAAGGTTTTAAAATGGATCAGGTATTCTATTCCTAATAAAAAGGATTTACTTGATAGATTAAATAGTGTTATTATATTTTCTAAATTTGACCTAAAATCTGGTTACTGGCAGATTCAGGTTGCAGAACATGATAAGTATAAAACTGCTTTTAATGTTCCTATGGGACAATTCGAATGGAACGTTTTACCCTTTGGATTAAAAAACGCCCCTTCGGAACTCCAAAATATATTGGATGATATTTCATACCCTATAGTAACTTCATCATTGTTTATATTGATGATATCTTGGTATTTTCCATGACTATAGAAACTCATTTTAAACATCTTGATTTATTTTAAAAAATCATTATTCAAAATAGTTTAGTTATATCAAAACTAAAGATGGTCCTTTTTAAAACAAAAGTCAGATTTTTAGGGCATAATATTGAAAAGGGAAAGATCATCCCTATTTATAGAAGCATTGAATTTGCATCGATATTCCCTCGTCAGCAGAGGACCAACAAGAAAACACCGAAAGGAACCTTTACAAGGTTGACCAGTCCTGGCAGAAGAAAACCTGGAATTCAAAACAGACGCAAAACGCCCTGACGCCACCTCGGCTTAGCGGGCTAAAACAAGATCATCAGTCCGAATTCTAGATATCTTGCCTGGACCGTCTGCCTGACCTACATACTTTCTCCGATGAATCATACGCTTTCAACTAAAGTATTATTATTATGATTCCCAGTAGTCTAGTGCAACATAGTTCAACACATGTATTTAGCCTACCATGTAGACTGGATAATAAAAGTATATAATTTTTTTTAAACAATAATTAAAATTTACCTATAGATGAGTATTTGTGCTCAGTAGAGAGAGAGAAAGATGAAGCAAACTCTGAAAGTTTATTTAGTGCTTTGTTTTTACAAGAGAGAAGAGGGTAGCCAAAAGCCTGCCCTTAACTAAAACATAGGATCCCTATATAGAAAATTGTAAATATAAAAAACAAATGATCGAATGTGGCCGACATATGTGGGTCTACTACATGTGATCAATTGAAAAAGTAACTATGGCCTACTACTTATGTCCGACAAGGAAATTTAGAAAAATCCCAAAATATTGTGGGGCTCATAAGTACAATAATACATTTTACTTTATAAAAGTAGATTCCCTGTGTCCAGAGGCTTTATGATGGGTCTGATTGCTTTTACATTTTTTTCTTTTTCATTGTCCTTTTCTTTGTTGGAGGATTCCTCCTTATCCTGAAATTTTCTGAGATATGCTTCGATGTCGAAGTCTGCATCATTAGGGTCTTGAGAGTCTTGGATATGATCTTCTTCTTCTGTATGATACCATAGAAGTATCTGAAGCGAATTCTTCTTCTAGATTTTTTATCAAATCCCTTTTTACTTCTGCCATATGCGTGGCTATAATTTCTTCCTTTGATATTACTCATTTTTTAAGCTGGAACTTCCTAGAAATATGCTGAAATGGACTATTAACCTCGGATTGTGGTCCGTTATTCTTTAATTTGGTATAATTTTCAATGGCCCCAGTAATTTGGTCTATAAGTTCTTGACCATTTAATATCCCATCTTTATCTTTTTGTGATAGTTTTTTCCAAAACCTTATATAAAAGGTTCTTTGTAAACATGGAATCTGTTCTGTGTTATAACCCACTTCAACAGACCATTTTATGATCCATGGAATGGAGAACTCTATGAAAAAATGTATATTAGCAACTCCTTTTATGACAGATTTATGATTCTCGAACTCTATGATCTTTGGAGATACATCGATCCATTCAGTATATAAACTCTTGAATGGTTGTGGCAGGATACCCATGGTTGGACCATAGTTCTTCCACAAATTTAAAAATCAATTTGGGATGTTCTGTTTATAAACTTGAGAACAGATCTTTATGAACCACGAGTGCTTTTTATTTGGATTTTCTTATAAAAATACCTTATGAAAAGAACCAATATAATCCCAATAATTGAACTTTACCTGAACCTTCTGCTCAGGGTGGAAATATTTGCGTTCTTTCATGGTACTAAAACCCCAATCTCCTGGAGTAAGTATCATTTTTATAATAATTTTGAAAACGTTATAAACTTTTCTACTATTCATTGAAAAATAATGTTGAATATCAGCCGATCCTGTATTTGAGAGTATAGTCTCATAATGCATTCTTGTTTTATAAGTCAAGACGGGATATGACCCTGTTTCTAGGTATCTCTCCATAAGTTTCCATGGCTAATCCTTCCATTGGAGATCTTTATAATCTAGGAGAAGTATAACTTCTTTTCCTTCATGTTTTTCATAGTCATCATTATCATTTTGCTCATCATTGGCAACCTCTGAATAAAACGGTTGTGGAGAATTATTATTGTCCTTGGATTTTATGAAATCCATGAATTGCTGATATAACGGATTTTCTTTATCAATATTAGAAGATCTTGTTCTGACTCCTTGCTGGAAGGGATATTACCCCGTCCTCGTCCTCCTCTTTCCCTAAAGAAATTGGGGATGCTTGGCCTCATCCTGAAAATATGCAAACATAAAGTTATGAACTTAAATATTCTCTTGTTAGAAAATCAGGGACTATTATCTGATCCTTTTTTATAATGTATCTCAAAATCAAATGGCGCTAGTAGAGCTTGCCATCTAGCAAACATCATTTTAGAAACATCATGCTTGCAATCTTTATTAAACATAAATTTACCATATTGACAATTTGTTTTTATCAAGAATTTTTTATTGTATAAATCACCTTGGAATTTTAAGACACATTTGACTATTGCTAAAATTTCTTTAGCGACTGTGGAATAGTTTTTTTTACTAGAACTCCGTTTGCCCGAATAAAATTGTATCAAATATGCCCGTTTATCAACTGGGGAGCATTGTTTCAATATGCCTCCATAACCAATATCTGAGGCATCCGTCTCTATAATTTTTGACCAAGAAGGATTGGCCAAAGTGAGACAAGAGAGGTTATGAACCTTCTCTTTAATCTATTTGACTACTTGAGTATGAGCTTCTGTCCATGGTCTAGGGACCTTTTTTAGTCGTTCATATAATATGGCCGTATCTTTTGCTAAATTCTTTATAAAAGGACTTATATAATTCAAACTGCCCAAGAACCTCTGAAGTTGGGTTTTGTCTGTAATGATATCATGGAATTTCGATACAAATTCAATGCTTGTATAAATAGGGATGATCTTTCCCTTTTCAATATTATGCCCTAAAAATCTGACTTTTGTTTGAAAAAGGGTCATCTTTAGTTTTGATATAACTAAACCATTTTGAATAATGATTTTTAAAAATAAATCAAGATGTTTAAAATGAGTTTCTATAGTCATGGAAAAGAACAAGATATCATCAATATAAACGATGATGAAGTTACTATAGGGTATGAAAATATCATTCATTATATTTTGGAATTCCGAAGGGACGTTTTTTAATCCAAAGGGTAAAACGTTTCATTCGAATTGTCCCATAGGAACATTAAAAGCAGTTTTATACTTATCATGTTCTGCAACCTGAATTTGTCATTAACCAGATTTTAGGTCAAATTTAGAAAATATAATAGCACTATTTAATCTATCAAGTAAATCCTTTTTATTAGGAATAGGTTACCTGATCCATTTTAAAACCTCATTGAGGGGTTTATAATTAATAACAAGTCTTGGAACTCCTCTTTCTTGTTCAGCATGTTAATTAACATAAAAAGTTGTACAAGATCATGGAGACTTTGATGGTTTTATTAAACCCTTTTGTAAGAGAGAAGTAATATTCTTCTTACATAATTCCAGATATTCCGAATTCGACAAGGCCTAGCCTTGGTAGGGTTATTACCCTCTTTAAAATCTTCCTCATATGGGAGACTAACCATATATTTTTTCCTGTCCCAAAAAGTATTAGGATGATCACTACAAATTTGTAATGAAAATTGGTTTTGTATAAAATCAATCTTTTGACGTAACTTAGGATTTTTCAGAATTTCGTCAATATTAGAAATATATATTTCTTGTTTCAAAAAACAAATATGTTGGTGTTTATTAACCAACCTTTCTTTAAGCGCATTCAAAACTCTTGAAAAAGGTTCAGTTATAAACTGAAACATAATAGGCTTATTATTAAAGGTTCCCATTATTCCTTCTTTATCAATATTTGTAATGGGGAAAATCTTTTGTATAAAAGGTGTCCCTAATATAATTTGATTAGAAATATCTTTTACTAAAATAAAGCTTTAAGCAATACATGTCTTATTATTGCAAATATAAGCTTTTGGTAGTTTAAAGTAATCTGTAATTTCTACCCATTAGCAGATCTTACACTATGAGTAGTTTTTAGACTATTAATAAGTGAAGGTTCATGGAACTACAAAGGGTATTCCCGTAATTTCAGCTGAAGGGTATTCCCGCAATTTTACATAGGCTGACTTTTTCCCTCCTTCTCCAAGGTTCATGGATATTCCGGTAATTTCAGCTGAAGGGTATTCCGATAATTTTACATAGGCTGCCTTTTTCCCTCCTTCTACATACATCCTTTTATATAGCTAGCCTAATTTTTTGGTTCAACTTTATCCTTTTCCCAATCTTTATCCTTTTCCCAATCTTCCACTACTAAACCCAGGTATGCTTCTCCCCCTTCAAAACTTCAAACATAGTATTTATAATTCTTTATCTATGTATCTCTTGATTTTTCTCCCTTTCATTTTTGTGTTGTATTGGTTCTCTCTCTGCTCTTCCGTTTTCCAGTACTCCCACTATGTAGTGTATTGGTTCTCTGTCTACTGTTCCGTCTTCCACTACTCCCATTGTCTTGTACTTTGACAAGCTATTTGAAGTTGTAACTACCCACTTGTGTTGAGTTGGAAGAAATAGCTTCACAAACCCATTTTCCCAAAGCGAAAAATGGAAAATCTCTGTTCAGACATCTTTTGAAAATTTGTAAATAAATCTAATATTTTCTTTTGAAAAATATTATTCTATTTAAGCTAGAACATCACTTGGAATTTGCACGTCCCTGCCTACGAACTTGAATTGAATTAATGGTTGTCTTTTAAAAATAAAGTCAACCTCAGAAAATTAGTTTATTTTTTATTCAGACTATTAATAAGTGAAAGTTCATGGTACGACGAAGTGTTGTTGAGCTTATTTTGACCTCCTAAACTTGGCCTAGAGTTTCATACACGTTATCAAACCACACCACAACTTCCCTTTTAAATTTTCTTTCAATTTCTCCCCCTTAGCTTCTTTCGCAATATTAATTTAGTGCACAAGTAAAAGTGAATTGATGATTGAAATGAAAGAATAAGGATATGGTGAAATTATGTTTCTAAATATGTTGTGCCTAAGGTCGCAGACATGCACACGTAATAACAATTTTCTGTCGTACAAAGAAATTGACTGCTATTATGATGGGGATTATAACGTCTATTTCGTTAAATTGTGTTTTATTTAATCCATTATAATATATAATAAAAATTACCTACTTTTCCCATCCACTTAATTGGCATATAATGGTCCTACAATTTTCATTGCGCAGTGTTTGGAAAATATAGTTGCTTCAGAGCCACAGTCGAACACTGTTGCGACTTAAAGGTAATTTTGCCTTTGATTTCACATTATTATTAAATATCGAGTTACTCTGTATCCACATTTGATCAGTTTTTTTAACAAGATCTGAGCAGATTAAGCGTCTATTTGATTTAGATTTATTTGAGTAATTATTTAGCAACTTCCCTGTCAAAATCCATCTCAAGGGAGAGATACCATCAATGTGAGTATTTGGCCAGAGATACCACCAATCTGATTTCTGTAATTGCTTCTGTTTATATTTTATTACTATTTTTTGTTTTTAATTGTATGGGTCTGCCTACTGTAAAAAAATATTAAATTTAAACTATGTCAACAAAAAAAAACCCCTTCTAACTAAGTACTTTGAAATCAGATGTCTGACAAAAAAAGAAAGACGAACTGCGTCCAAATGGAGAAAAATCTTAGACATTGTATTGCCTATAAAGAAATGTCGCCTAACCAAAAGGCAGCACTTCTAGAACAGCGTCGGGTAGAATATGCTGCGAGAAGACATACTCTCTTAAAAAATTCTATTCCTAACTGTTCTCCTCAGAAAAGCATGATTTCCGGAGAACCTGCTCTGCTCATTCAAGAGCCACCTTCTTCTTCTCGAATTGGTTGGTTAAATCAAACTTTGTTTTTACTTCGCCGCTCTATTTACGCTACATCTTACAAAATTAAAATCTTTCAGGCCGCAAATCAACACAGGTAGGTTGCTGGAATATCAATCCACTACCTTCCTATCCTGCTATTTTAAAAAAGGTCCCAAATTGTAGATTCTGCAAAGCCAAAAGATTTCAATATGAAACTCCAAGCTTTTGCTGTAGTAATGGTTCAGTAAAATTAGTCTCACACCAACTACCTCCTGAATTAAAAAGTTTCTACTATGCCAACTCCGATGAATCCAATCATTTCCGTATTTATATTAGAACATACAATAATATGTTCGCATTCACTTCACTTGGAGTCAAATACGATAAGGAATTAGCACAAAGAACTCAAGGAATCTACACATTCAAAGTTTAAGGACAAATGTATCATTTTCTTAATAGCCTCACTACTACAGATAACAAGGTAAGAAATTTACAACTTTATTTTTACGATAATGACAATGATATAGTTAATAGAATGGCCTTTTCAGAAAACCTCAATAGCTTTGTTATTGCTAAATTAGTCGATATTCTAAAAATTAATCCATACTTTGTTTTCCTAAAATCTCTAACACATATTCCAGATTTATCCAACTTCTACATCGCACTTAAATGTGATTCTGCTTTGGACCAACGAACATACAACTTATTCAGTGTTTCAGAAGTTGCAGCTATATGGACTGATGAAGAATTAGATAGTCCTGCTTCTACGCCACATATTCGTGTTTACACACATAGCAACACTAACCAACTGCTTCACTATTACTATGGTTGGTACGATGCATTACAGTATCCTTTGTTGTTTCCCTATGGTGAAAACGGTTGGCATTGTGATATTCAAAGAGTTATACAAAAAACAAACTTCCCCAGAAATTCCCCTTCGTGCAAACATCAGACCATTCCAAGTGTATCCAACATGACTTCAATTGATGGATATCTTGATATTGAACAAGAAATTTTGCACAAACAAAGACAGAAAAAAAACAATGTATTTTGTCGTGAATATTACTGTTACAAACTTCAAATTAGAGATGATGAAGAAAATCATACTTTACATTCTGGGAGACTATTCCAACAATTTTCTGTAGATCAATACATAAAAGTAGAAACGCAAAGATTAGACTTCTTGTTATTCAATCAAGATTTATTTCGAATTGAAGTATTAGCAGGACTTATTGATCTTTTAAGATTAGGAGAAAGAGATGCTTCAAATATTGGTAGGAAAACATTCCTTCCTGCTAGCTTTACTGGGGGTCCTAGAGATATGCGACGTCGATACATGGATGCCATTACATTAGTACAACACTTTGGAAAACCCGATATCTTTCTAACCATGACATGTAATCCTGCATGGCCAGAAATAGAAGATTTCTTACTACCAACTGATGAAATACAAAATAGACCTGATTTAATAAGCCGAATATTTAAAGGAAAACTAGAAGAACTAAAATCCGAAATAGTTAAAAATAGTATATTCGAAAAAGTTGTTGCTTTTATGTACTCTATAAAATTCCAAAAAAGAGGTCTTCCTCATGCACATTTCCTTATTATACTTGAATATGAGTATAAATTATTAATACCTTAGGCTTATGATAGAATTGTTTGTGTCGAACTACCAAATCCTGATACAAATCAATATTTACATTCTTTGGTTATTAAGCATATGATGCATGGCCCTTGTGGAACTTTAAACCCTACAAATTAGTGCATGAAGAAAAAGGGATATTGTAAATTTAAATACCCCAAAAGTTATGCCAATGAAACATCTAAAGGTGATAATTCATATCCATATATAGGAGACGAAATACTGAAAAATTTGTAAAATTCGAGCCCAATATCTTGACAATTCATGGGTAGTTCCTTACAATCCATATCTACTAAGCAAGTTTAATTGTCACATAAATGTTGAAGTTTGTGCATATATTAAAGTTGTTAAATATCTCTATAAATACATTTGTAAAGGGCATGATAAAATTGCTTTCAATCTACAAAGTAGTGACACTAATAATACAGGCATAGATGAAATAAAGGAATATAGATCAGGTAGATGGGTATCACCTCCAGAAGCTATGTGGCATTTGTTTGTGTTTCATATCAATGAGATGACTCCCAATGTATACCAACTTCAGCTACAGCTTAAAAATTAACAATTTGTTTCCTTTAAAGCGACTACAAATCTAAATTTGATACTTAAAAACCCTGCAAATCGAAGAACAATGTTGACAGAATTTTTTTCAATGAACGAGCAAAATAAACATGCCATCGAACTTAACTTATTGTACAAAGAATTCCCAGAACATTTTGTTTGGTCAATAACTGATAAAATGTGGCCACGTCGAAAACAAGGTTATGCTATTGGACGTATTATTAGTTGTCATCCAACAGAAGGAGAAAGATACTACATTCGACTATTATTAATGAATATACGAGGACCAAAATCATATGAAGATCTCAAGACCGTAAACTGAAAATCCTATAGCACATTTAGAGAATCTGCAGAAAAAAGAGGATTGTTAGCTTCTGATAATAACTTAATTGAATGTATGTTAGAAGCTGCAAATTACCAAATGCCTTATAGTCTATGACGTTTATTTGCTACACTATTAGTATATTGTAGTCCTACTAATCCAAAAGAATTATGGGAAAGATTTGAAAGCTCCATGTCTGAAGACTTTACAACTATGCCAAACATACAAACCAAAAACATTCGTTATTTAGTTGTAAGCCACATAAATGATATATTACATTCAATGGGACGGAATTAATTTAAACTCACATCAGAAAATATTACATCCTTCACATATTCTAGAATAGTGCAAGAGGCTAGAGACACCCATTTAGAAAGAAACATAATTGTAACTGAAGAAGATGTATTACTATATAAAAAACTAAATAAAAAACAAGAACAAGCGTACATCGCCATACTTAATAAAATATTCCTAAATGAACCAGGAGCATTCTTTATTGATGGGCCTGGAGGAACGGGAAAAACCTTTTTATACCGCGTTTTATTAGCTACTGTACGATCAAAGAGATTTATAGCTTTAGCCACAACAACTTCTGGTGTTGCATCTTCAGTACTCCCTGGAGGTCGAACTACTCACTCACGTTTTAAACTTCCTATTCATGTAGATGAAAATTACTGTTGCAATATAAGTAAACAGAGTTCACTTGCATTTTTAATTCAAGATGCAAAACTGATAGTATGGGATGAAGTATCAATGGCTAGGAAAAAACTTGTTGAGACTTTTGATTCACTCTTGAAAGATCTTATGGGTATAAATACACTATTTGGTGGAAAAGTCGTAGTTTTTGGAAGCGATTTTAGACAGACTTTACCTGTGAAAAGCGGAACAAAAAAGAATTTCATACGTGAATGTTTATTGTATTCAAATATTTGGGATCATCTTCAAAAATTCCATTTGACACAAAATATGCGTACACGCAACGATCCTAGATTTTGTGACTATTTACTAAGAATTGGAGATGGAAGGGAAGAAGTTAATGCACATGATAAAATTGAGATTCCAAAATCATTTCTTATTCCTTTTACGAATGAGAAAGATTCATTACATATTTTATTCAAAACTTTTTATCCCAATCTAGAGATGCTCATGTCTGATACATCCTCCGTAACATCACATGTTATCTTAACGACCAAAAATAATTTCGTAAACGAAATTAATCAAATGTTCGTAGATGAATTTCCCACAACTGATGTGACATTCATTGGAATTGATGAAACTATAGAGCCAAAAGATCAAAGTCAATTTGAAGATTTCCTCCATACTTTGAATCCTACTGGCTTGCCTCCTTATAAGTTAGTTCTAAAGCAAAATTGTCCAGTTATACTACAAAGCAATTTAAATCCTGCTAAAGGTTTATGCAATGGTACATACTTAATTTGTTCTGATTTCAAAACTCATATTATTAGTGCTAACATTGCAACTGGTGACTTTAAAGGCAAACATGTTTTTTTCCTCGAATACCATTGTTATGTTTAGAAGACGAGAAATTGCCTATTCAATTTAAAAGAACACAATTTCCTATTCGACTATGTTTTGCTATGACTATAAATAAAGCTCAAGGTCAAACACTAGATTCCGTATGAATTTATTTACGTGAACCTGTCTTTTCCCACGGTTACCTTTATGTTGCTTTATCAAGAGTAAAAAGTTCAGACTGTGTAATGATATTAATCCGACCTGCAAAAATAGACGATCCCGATGATCATTCTACCTACAATATAGTATATAATGAAATTATCCACAAAGCATTCTCTTAAGACTTTGAAAAAACTACTAACTATTGATATAACATATGTAAGTTATTACTTGCATTTACATTTTCCACCAAACTTACTTCTTCTATCGTACTATTCCATTGTTTAACCAACATTAATTATTTTTCAGGAGATATAAAATGACACAACGACTTGGTATATATGCAATCACTCCTGAAATATCGGACTGGACCTGTAAAGTGCAAGTTGTGGATATATGCAAACCAACAGAAGGTTCCCATCGAAAGATAAAATATTTGAACATGATCTTTCAAGATGAACAAGTACTTCATTTTTCTACCAAAATCAACTATTTATGTCTATGTATGTATAATATTTTCAAATCAATTACTTACATTGCCTATGTATATTTGTATGTATATTTGTTTGGTTATTTTTTTACGAATCATTCACAGGAAGACCAAGTAAAAGCTATTATTTACGGTGATGAAATCTCCTCTTATCAAGATATATTCAAGTTATTCCACACCTATTTGATAACGGGTGCGCACATACAAGTACCAAATTTGAGATATGAAAGACCCTTGCATACATTTGAGTGGATTATTGACAAAAAAAACCATAGTTGATGCGATTGAAAAAGATAGTCCAGATGAGGATGAATTGCCACTGCCGACAAAGCTGAATCTTACATCATTTGAAGACATCAACAATCAAGCCTCCCAATCTACGAAAGAGCAGCTTAAGGACGTAGAATTTAGTATGGTTATATTACTTCTTTTCAGTTTAACTTTTGACACATTCATCTATTAAATACAAATTGTTTTGCCAACAGATATACTCGCAGTTGTTGTCCGCTGCTTTCCGCCAAGGTTTGTTGCAAAAGTCCATAAAAGATTGCAAGAACTCATTCTCATCAATACTAAGTAAGTTCATTCGTAAATTCTCCAAAATCCTTATTGTTTTACAATTAAAAATATACGACTTCTTTACCTTTTTCCATGTAACCAGCAAACAAGCTTTAACCTTCACACTATGGGAAGAAACTATTATTGAGGACGAAGGCAAAAAACTCCTTGGCCAATTCGAAAAACGCCCTATTATCTTTGCCAGACGTATTGGGGTATCCAAGTATAATGGTAAGCTAAATTAGTAACATAAGTTTTTATTTCATAAATAAAAAAATATTACTGCAATTAATATAGCTATATTACTTTGTACTTTGTTAATGTAGGTACATCGTTAACAACAAAATTTAACACCACAATACAAATTGATCCCCCTTATTCCCTATGCCTACAATTGCACACATGGTACCGCATTACTCCAATCTATATTGTACTTGATTCTTCCTAATTATTAATATCCTAAAGTTTTTAAATTTTCCCCTCAAATAGGGCCACAGAAAACAAAAAAATGCTTGCTTCTTTCAGTCCGAGGAGCACATCTGAGTCTGGATCTCTTATCAGCGTTTCAGTAGATGAACAAATAGTCCCAATTGCAAATGTTCAATCACAACAGGATGTTAGTATAATTTCTATTTACATAATTCATAGTTTCTGCCTATACTTATCTTTATAATAAATAGTCCATTTTCCTTTTAATGCAGGGGCATTCCTTCTCCATTGAGGCAAAAGTATCACTTCCAAATAAACTCAAAAGTTGCTATGTTTTATTATGTCCCAACTGCAAACAAGAAGTCAGAAGTTTAATAAAAAGAAAGTTTCTCTGTATGATTTGTAAGCAACGAAATATGTTAATTCCCATGTACTTTTATCTCTACGTTTACACATACATCCAAACACAATATTTACCACACTCCTTTTATTCTTATAAAAAAATTTATCTTTTACACATATACACTTACAGGTGCAGATTTGATGTAAATCTCCAAGATGCTTCCGGATCAATAATTGAGATAATTATGGACAAAGAAGCAGAAAAATTATTATCCCTTACCACATATGAGATTTACGACCTTGCTTCAAACGAGGTAAGCATTCTAACTGAATAATTTACACAAACTCAGTTTTTAATTGATCGAACAAAAAGCTAAAATATATTTCTCCCCAAGATGAGTTGCTATCAATGCAAAATATTCAAAGCAAGCTAAATCAGAACTTTTAAATAATTCAAGTGAAAAAATCACTCTCCCGCACTTCTCAAGCAACATCTGAAAATTGTACATTTTGTCTTGCACTGAAAAAAGAAAAATGGTGCATTCTCTCCCTGAATCACCAAAAACTGACATTGAAGAAGGCAACAAAAAGAAAAAGAAACATTTAGTTTCTTTTGATGAAAGCAATGATACCAACCGAGCGACGTCACTACTTCGCTTGAAACAAAAACTGGAGCCAACAACTCCAGTAAAAAAGAAATAAAAGTCACCACAAAATTCTCTTTCTTCTTCCTTGTATGAATCTATTTATATTATATCTTTATACTCTCTTTCATTCTTTCTGGTCAACACATAGCAGGATAACCTTTTTTTATAATCACTTTTGTGTTTTGCGGAACAAAGATAATTTATATCAAAACTTATTTAGCCTATTCCATTACTTAAATGTTCCTAAATTTCTTTTTACAAATTTTTAACATCAACCACAACTAAAATTTATTCATTATTAAACAATTCTTTTGTAGGGAAATCAATTCTCTTTTAAAGCTTGTTTTTGACTTTTTGCCTTCCAACCATGGAATACACTACACAAAATCCCTAGATTCAGGTGATCAAATATCTTTAATAGTCTATTTGAAGGGAATGACAATATTTTATTATCTGATCCAAGGATTAACCTTTTATTGAGAAACCAACATAGTTTCTTAGTAAAACTTATAACTTCCAACAGTGCCATTCCATCAAGTTTCAACTTCCATCGCTTCTTTTTCTGTGTCTTCCTTAACAATTTTGAATTTATCTCTCTTCCCTACACATGCAAAATGTAGTATGTGCTAACCTGCCTGGGTTTACATTCTTGTCTCATCACCCTCATGAGACTGTTTCTTATATCCTTACCTTTTGTGTTCCTTTTCTGTGTGGAAAGACTGATGCTTCATCATTATTTGCAGTTAGCATTGAGCAGAAGAGCTAGGTAAAACAAATCCGAATTTTATGAGTTGACTGGTTTTGAAACGTTAGGTTTTTCCACCCTTTTTCACAATGTTATGCATCACTATTATTACTTGTGTTGTCGAGTAGTGATTCCAATGCCATCTATCTACATATACTCATCACAAGTCGGTGCAGCAGGATAATCTTATTGTTTTCTTCTAATATCATGATCTGTCTAATAGATATACATCAAAGAATTAAGGTTCTTCATTATTATGATGCTTGCCACTCACTTTTTCCATCATTCGTAATTTCTGATGGGGATTGGATTACGAATTTAATTTGCTGATTACTGGATATTCTTGAACGTTAAAACTTGAGTCAATATAATAGTTTCAGCTAACTGGCGAATATGCTCCTAATAATAATCTTTCTTATCAAAATTGGGTGTAATAGCTTGTTGACGTTGGCCTGAATGAATGTTATGGAAATAACATTTTGTAGGATCTTGGCTTTGTTTGCTAAATTAGAGTCTGTCATTTGCGCCTGGTACTCTTGGGTGATGCTGTTGGTAAAAGCTACATTGTTCTGCGCTTTGTACGTGGTCAATTTGATCCAACATCTAAGGTATTAATATGATACTTTAAAATAATAAATGTGTTCTTATATCATGTGACATATAGTTATTGTATTCGGTTCCTACCTCCTACCTTTTTATTTCCCTTCTGTTGTGTGTTTTAGTGTATGTTATGTATCTCATGTTTTTCAAAAGATCATTTATAATTATTGCTTTGATGATTTTAGGTGACTGTAGCAATTTCTTTTCTCTCTCAAACAATAGCCTTGCAGGACTCAACTACAGTTAAATTTGAAATATGGTCCACAGCAGGTCAAGAGAGGTATTGCCAGCCAAGTTTCATATTGAATTTGTCTCTGACTATTTCTTTTGATTACCAAAAAATCCCTATCAGTTAGCTGACCCAACCCTTCACTCAAAATAAAATTGAGAAGTCCCTAATGATTGACAAAAATTAATTGTAAAGAAGACCTTCAAGTTCTGTCTGTGTGCCTTGCTTTCAGGTATGCAGCACTTGGACCATTATATTACCGAGTTTTTTCTATTACAGTTGTTGTGTATGATATTACGAGCCCCCAGTCTTTTACCAAAGCACAATACTGAATCAAGGTATTTCTCTTAATGAATGGAAGAGTGCCTTCTATCCCTTCTGTTGTGTGTTTTAGTGTATGTTATGTATCTCATGTTTTTCAAAAGATCATTTATAATTATTGCTTTGATGATTTTAGGTGACTGTAGCAATTTCTTTTCTCTCTCAAACAATAGCCTTGCAGGACTCAACTACAGTTAAATTTGAAATATGGTCGCAGGTCAAGAGCAGCCAAGTTTCATATTGAATTTGTCTCTGACTATTTCTTTTGATTACCAAAAATCCTATCAGTTAGCTGACCCAACCCCCAAAATAAAATTGAGAAGTCCCTAATGATTGACAAATTGTAAAGAATCTGTCTGTCTTTCAGGTATGCAGCACTTGGACCATTATATTACCGAGTTTTTTCTATTACAGTTGTTGTGTATGATATTACGAGCCCCCAGTCTTTTACCAAAGCACAATACTGAATCAAGGTATTTCTCTTAATGAATGGAAGAGTGCCTTCTATCCCTTCTGTTTGATATTCGTGTTTGCATTAGATGATAGCAACTGTATAACAGACTGCCATTTGATCTGATTTGATTTCCTCTTGCAATAATCTTCTTGCTGATTTTTATCATAGGAAAGATAAACATGCAAACGCATGTGCAACTCTTAGCATCTCTCACCTCATTTTTAGTAGTAAAAGCAATTTTATTTTTACAAAACATTAGTTCAGGTTTCTACTATTTTGCATTTCAAATCTGTCAGATACTATATTACTATCAACGGCATAACATTTCAGACCATAATTCTAAGGAAGTTGTGTACACAATTTAAAACATCACAAAGTTTATGTTCATCAAGTTCAAGGCAAAGAGAATGTTCTGTATTCAAATCAATTCTAATAGGCATTCTTTTACAGATTATTCAACTGTCATTTGTCTTAAAACCAATTGCCAATAAAAGTGTCTCCACAATACCTTACAAAGACCATATCCTTTTGCTAGAAGTTGCTGATAGTTAATTATTGATTTCTGGTTTCTCATTCATATATAAAAGACATAATATAGTGTTAGATAGCAGGGCATTGTACCTTGAGGTTGGTACTGGCAGTGCTTGAGCAGGTCTATTTTTTTAAAAAAATCTTGCAGTATGTAAATTATGTGTTTGTTGCTATGAATTAATTGTAAAGTTTGTTCTTTTCTGTGGTTTTAAGATCAGTTTTGGTGAAAAATTCATGGGCTTTTGTGTTGACGTTGGCTTAATGGTGTGGATGTTAGTACTTGTAGTGCTCAAGCAGGTGTTCTTGACTGGTATATTTCATTACACGTTTATTTCAACTTTCTAATTTCAGCACTCATTTATTCCAATCCTCTTAGAGAATGATGTTATACCTTAAACATTGCATTACATTTTGCAGGTTTACCAGGATACTATACAAGTTCCTCTTCTCTTTTCCACAATCGACAACAACTAATTGAATCAAGATTGTACCTGCTTACACCGACAACATCAAAAATTCCACTACTTTCCTCTTTCTAGCAAGCTTGAAAATGTAATAATATAACTTTGTTCCGTACAATATGAAACATATTATCTTATAAGTAATATTTAACTTGATGATACTCTTTCCTTTTTTTGTGTTAAACTCCTACGAAACAAATAACGAAGTACCTTGGAACAATCAAACCACTTTTATATAACAACTTTCTCCCGTGCCTTGCACGGGCCCGGGCCATCTAGTATGAAAATAAGTAGAAGGTATTAAAACTTCCTGTATACAATTCACATCCGCCCCACTATCAATCAGAGCAGTGAATTCCTTTTTGAAATTATAATCAATCCAAAGAGTTATTTTTAGAAGAAATTTTTGAGATGTGATTAATTCCAAAGTTTGTAGAAACCCTCCCGTTTCTTTACCATCACCTGTTATTAACAAATCATCCATGGTGGTGATATCATCGGTTCTTATGACACTTTTCCTATGACACTTTTCCCCTTGTTCTCGATGCTGGAGACCCTAGTTTCTTGTAGCATGTTTATGTCCTTTAAATTGGAAATTTCTCTTTTGAGATTATCAATCTCTTTTTCCAAATATTTAGGAGTACTAGTAACTCCTTGTTTTTCTTTCAACTGTTTCTTTAATTCAGCCATCGAATAAGTGTTTGTCTTTTCTATAGCTTTTCTTCCTTGCAAAGTTTCCGGGGTATCACCCAGCTGGTCTATAATCTGTGATCTCATCGTCAGATCCTTAATCAACTTTAAAAGTTCCATGAGGATATCACCCTTAATAACATTTAATTAATGTCTTGGAACTGAGCAAATATATTGACAAATTCATCTTCTTCGACCTTTCCTTTCCCCTTAGGGCAAGATTGTCCTATCTGACAAGGAAGACATGTTGGGTTTTGATATTGGTGAATGGGAAATGATGGGATGAAAATTAAAGAGGGTAAAAGGCTCTTTTGTCCCACATCGAAAAAAGAGAAGGAAAGAGAGGTGTATATATTACATTACACCTTCTCGAAGCTAAAAGGTTGAGAGGCAAGGACCCTCGCGCTGCCGTCGTCGCTTTGGATTTGGATTTGTCAAAAGATTGATTGATAATCTTTGGACAAACGTTTCTTTAATTAAATTAATTATTTAATTATTTAATTAAAAACAAATCCAAACGGATCGAACCTGCGACCCGACCCGACCGGCTGTCCCTCTCTTTTTCGAATTTCCCTCCAAAATTAGGTGACTATTCTGAATGGTTGCAACCATTCAGAATCAGTACCTCTAACCCTATAAATTCTTGATTATTTCAAGAATTTAATAATCAAGAATTTATTTACTAATTCATATTCTAATCAATTCTGAAATTCTGAAGTTGCTCTTCAAATCGAAAATTTCATTCTGTGTGATATACTGACGTTGAGTGGTTCGTTAAGGACACACTTTGAACTAAGTGGACTCGATTACATTCTGAAATTATTTTTCCAAAACAGATTCTGTTTTCGTTTATTGTTTCATTAATGTTATATGTTTCACTAAGTGATTAACAGATTGTTTTGAAACATTATTTAGCCAAATACAGATTATTATACCAACAATCTTAAGGAAATTATATTTATTGTATTTTAATCTGTATCATGGTTTGGAGATTAAAATCTGTGTGGTTTTCTACTCCGTATGAAATTTCATATTCTAACTTGAAGATATAAAAACTTCGTTGGAATATTAAAATCCAGGAAAAAATGTTTTCCAAAAAAGGAAAAAAAAAGTGTTTTTTTTTTCAGGAAAAAAAAAGTGTTTTTCTTGTATGTTGTTTGGAGACTAAAATCTTCGAATTTTCTACTCCGGTTGAGATTAAAGTTTTCATAACTTTCTACTCATTTGGATACTTGATTTGAAGATATAAAAACTTCATCAAGTATACAACATACAATCTAGTGCACTTCGTTTCTATCAATTTTGATTCGGTTTGAAAAAATAAAATCTTCACCGTTGTGTATTATATTTGTTGTTATCAAAATTGATTCGGTTTGAAGAAATAAAATCTTCACCGTTGTGTATGATATTTGTTGCAACGATTTGAAGAACATAAAACTTCATCGTTCTGTTTAAGGAGATTAAAACGTGTGTAGTTTTCTACTCCATATGAATATTAGCATTCTGACTCGAAGATATAAAAACTTCGTTGGAATACTAAAGTTTCATAATTATACTACGATTTGAAGAAATAAATTCTTCATCGTTTAAGTTTATAATTCGACTGCGATTTGAAGAAATAAAATCTTCATAGTTGAAGTCTGTGAATTAATTGCTATTTTGGTTTTATTAATTAAAACAGTTTGTCTATTTGACAGTGACAAACAATGGCAATTGAAATTGGAACTACCTCTGCAAATACTGCACCAGTACATTACTACAACTCGCATCGCAGCATCACCTACCGAGAAACTCGCGAAGTTCACCGGCCAACTTTAAAGGATGGCAAAGAAAGAATGTTCTTTTGGCTTACCACCCTTGGTTTGCAAAAGTTCACCAACGAGACCTCCTGCCGCCGACATGCCTGACAACCAGCAGTTCATGGTTACTGAGGCTTGGAAACAGGCTGATTTTTTGTGCAAATGCTACATTTTAAGTGCCTTAGAAGATGACTACAACAAAGAACTATGGAGTGCACTTGAAAAGAAGTACAAGACAGAAGATGCTTGCTTGAAGAAGTTTGTGGTTGCCAAATTCCTAGACTATAAAATGGTTGATGGGAAAACTGTTGGAACCCAAGTTCAAGAGCTTCAACTTATCTTCCATGACCTTATTGCTGAAGGTATGGTAGTGAATGAAGCATTCCAAGTGGCTGCAATGATTGAGAAATTGCCGTCTTCGTGGAAAGATTTCAAGAATTATCTTAAGCACAAAAGAAAGGAAATGAAGTTGGAGGATCTTGTGATTCGTCTCAAGATCGAGGAAGATAACAAAACCGCTGAAAAGAGGTATCGTAAGAGTTCACCAATTGAAGGGGTCAACATCGTTGAAGATGCTGCTCCGAAAATGAACAAGAAAAGAAAGAGACCTTCTGGAAAAGAGAAGGTTTCTAACAAGAAAAAGTTCAATGGCAACTGCTTTAATTGTGGGAAAGCTGGCCACAAAAGCCCAGATTGTCGTCTCCCGAAAAAAGACAAGGGAAGAAGACAAGCCAATATGGTGGAAATGAATGATGATCTAAATGATCTGTGTGCAATGCTGTCAGAGTGCAATTTGGTTGGAAACCCAAAGGAGTGGTGGCTGGATTCTGGTGCCACTCGACATGTTTGCGCTGCAAAAGAAGCATTTGCAACCTATGCTCCCGCTGGACCCGAAGAGGTACTGTTTATGGGTAATCTCGCAATGACCAAGGTTGAAGGATATGGGAAGATACTTCGAAGATGACTTAGGCAAGGTCGACTTCAACAATGTTCTCGCACGTTCCAACAATTCGGAAGAATTTAGTTTCAGCCGGACTACTCGTCAAAAACGGGTTTAAGTGTGTGTTGGTTAGTGAGAAAATTGTAATAAGTAAGAATGATATGTTCATAGGAAAGGGCTACCTCACCGAGGGACTTTTCAAACTCAATGTAATGGTTGTTGACAGTATTAATGAAAATCACTCGTCTTACTTATCGAGTCAAATGATTTATGGCATGTTCGTTTAGGACATGTCAATTACAAAACCTTGCGAAAATTGATCAATTTAGAAGTATTGCCTAAATTCGAGTGTAACAAATCAAAATGTGAAATTTGTGTTGAATCTAAGTTTGTTAAACATCCATATAAGTCTATTAATAGGAATTCAAATCTTTTAGACTTAATTCACACAGATATATGTGATATGAAGTCAATACCATCTCGTGGTGGGAAAAAGTATTTTATAACTTTCATTGACGATTTGCACTCGACATCTTGTTATGTGTATTTGCTTAATAGTAAGGATGAAGCAATTAATGCATTTAAGCAATACAAGAAGTTGGAAAATCGATTGAATAAAAAGATCAAAATGATTAGAAGTGATATGGGTGGAGAGTACGAATCTCCTTTTGCAGAGACATGTTTGGAATATGAAATTAATCATCAAACTACTGTCCCTTACACACCACAATCAAATGGAACTGCGGAAAGGAAAAACCGAACATTAAAGGAAATGATGAATGTCTTACTAATTAGTTAGGTTATCGCAGAGCTTGTGGGGAAGCTATCTCACAACTAATCGAATACTCAACAGAGTACCCCACAGCAAAACACAATCTATTCCATATGATCTATGGAAAGGAAGAAAACTCAACTTGAAATATTTCAAAGTGTGGGGGTGTTTAGCGAAGGTCCAAGTTCCTTTGCCCAAAAGGGTAAAAATCGGACCAAAGCGTGGATTGCGTTTTTATGGCTATGCTACAACAAAGAAAGCTTGTCGGTTTTTGGTTCACAAATCGGACAATCCCGAAATTCATGTTAATACGGTAATTGAATCAGATAATGCTGAATTCTTTGAAAACATCTATCCGTATAAAACTGAATGTGAGTCGTCAAGTGAAAGATCTAAACGACCGCGGAAAGAACCAAAGGAAAGTATACCAAGCAAAGAGGATCTAAGGCGTAGCAAACGTCAAAAGACATCCACTTCCTTTGGACCAGACTTTGTAACATTCTTGCTTGAAAATGAGCCTCAAACATTTAAAGCAGCAATGTCATCTTCTGATTCAACATTTTGGAAAGAAGCAGTCAATAGTGAGATTGAATCAATTTTAAACAACCATACATGGGAGTTAGTTGATCTTCCTCCTGGAAATAAACCTTTAGGATCAAAATGGATCTTTAAAAGGAAAATGAAAGCTGATGGTACTATTGACAAATATAAGGCAAGACTTGTGGTCAAAGGTTATAGACAAAATGAAGGTCTTGATTACTGTGACACTGACTCACCGGTAACAATAATAACATCTATTCAGGTGTTAGTGGCACTGACGACCATATATGGTCTTGAAATCCATCAAATGGATGTCAAGACAGCTTTGTTAAATGGAGAATTGGAGGAAGAAATTTACATGGAACAACTTTGAGGTTTTGTGGTTCCTGGTAAAGAAAGGAAAGTGTGCAGACTTGTTAAGTCACTTTATGGACTTAAACAAGCACCCAAACAATGGCATGCAAAATTTGACCAAATAATGTTGGCAAATGGATTTAAGATTAATGAGTGTGACAAATGTGTTTACATTAAAAATACTCCAAATCATGAAGTCATTGTTTGTTTGTATGTTGATGACATGTTGATAATGAGTAAAGATATTGTCGATGTAAATGCTACGAAGCGTATGCTCGCTAGCAAATTTGACATGAAAGACTTAGGGGTTCTGATTTGATCTTAGGAATTAGGATCCATAAAACTCCACAAGGTCTAGCATTATCACGATACATTATATTGAAAAAGTACTTGACAAGTTCAAGTATTTAAATTTCAATGTTGCAAAGACTCCAATTGATGTAAGTTTTGCACTTCAAAAGAATGAAGGTGAAAGTGACTCACAATTGACTTTGCACGAAGTTTTGGGAAGTCGATGTACATTATGAATTGTACACGACCAGGATATAGCATGTGCTATAAGCAAGTCGAGTCGATTCACGAGTAATCCCAATAAAACTCATTGGATGGCAATGAAACGAGTCTTGGGATATTTACAACACACCCAAAACTATGCTTTGCATTATAATAAATATCCCGCAGTACTTGAGGGATATAGTGATGCAAATTGGATAACAGGATCGTTTGAAGTTACATCCACGAGTGGATATGTTTTCACTTGTTAGGAGCGGTGTCTTGGAAATCATCAAAGCAGACATACGCATCGCCCGCTCTACAATGGAATCGAATTTATAGCTTTAGACAAGGTGAAGAAATCGAATGGCTCGGAATTTCTTAGAAGATATTCCATTCGCCCAAACCTTTGGCTCCTATATGTATACAGTGACGATCAGCGGCAATAGGTAGAGGCGGGAGCGTAATGTATAACGGAAAATCTCGTCACATACGACGGAGACACAATACCGTTAGACAACTCCTCTCTAGTGGCGTTATCACAATTGATTATGTAAAGTCAAGAGATAACGTGGCGGATCCGCTTACAAAAGGCTTATCTAGAGAGGGAGTTGGTAAATCATCAATGGGAATGGGGTTAAGGCCAAGGACAAGTCATCATGGCGGTAACTCTACCTAGCAGACTGGAGATCCCAAGAGCTAGGTTCAAGGAGATCAAACAAAGTTGTGACTGACGGTTCAACATTGTCAAATAACTCAACCCATTCTCGGATGAAGACAATGTTCAGAAATAAGGATAAGACTTTATGGCTTGTTAATGAGTTAATTAAGCATTAAGGTTTTTTAATGGTTATCTAAATCTGGCGATGTATGACCAGATAATGTGGCTATAGGATCACATGTTTAGAAATCACCTATGTGAGTGTTAAGTGTAAGCCGCTTTAAAGGGAAATGACAGTAAAGACCCATTCTCTATGCACTCATGAGACCAGGCGATATTCATGGCTGAAATGAACACAACCGTGAGAACCATAAACGGTTGAGGGTTGATTGTGTGTCTTATGTTGTCTAGGTATACAACAAAGTTCGACGGTTCAAAGATATCAAATCTACCGATTGATCGAGTATATCCGATATAAGTTCACTACGGAAAGTTCAAATGGAAACCTACTTATCCAGACGATCGATTCTCGCTTGTATATCACACTCGTCCGTACATCCTTCTATCTTATAACCATTCCCCATTCATGTGGGGGATTGTTGGGTTTTGATATTGGTGAATGGGAAATGATGGGATGAAAATTAAAGAGGGTAAAAGGCTCTTTTGTCCCACATCGAAAAAAGAGAAGGAAAGAGAGGTGTATATATTACATTACACCTTCTCGAGCTGCTAAAAGGGTTGAGAGGGCAAGGACCCCTCGCGCCGTCGTCGTCGCTCGCTCGGCTTTGGATTTGGATTTGTCAAAAGATTGATTGATAATCTTTGGACAAACGTTTCTTTAATTAAATTAATTATTTAATTATTTAATTAAAAACAAATCCAAACGGATCGAACCTGCGACCCGACCCGACCGGCTGTCCCTCTCTTTTTCTAATCAATTCTGAAGTTGCTCTTCAAATCGAAAATTTCATTCTGTGTGATATACTGCCGTTGAGTGGTTCGTTGCTACCGGAATTTGGAGTACTACTATTCTGGTAAGATAATCGTTCTATCCTGGGAGGCGATATTAGTTAACCTCGAAATCTTGTGAGGGAATAATTTCCTTAAGGACACACTTTGAACTAAGTGGGCTCGATTACATTCTGAAATTATTTTTCCAAAACAGATTCTGTTTTCGTTTATTGTTTCATTAATGTTATATGTTTCACTAAGTGATTAACAGATTGTTTTGAAACATTATTTAGCCAAATACAGATTATTATACCAACAAGACATTCGTCTTCAGAGGTGATGAGATCTTCCTTTTCAAGGACTCGAATCTCTTCGTCATAGGAAGTCTCTGTTCTACCATCAGATTCAAAACCTGAATCTTGTGGTTCTGAATTAAGAAGTAGCTTACATAAGCTATTCTTCATATCATCATCAATGTTAACGGCCTTAATCTTTTCCTTAACTTTGCAATCTTTATAATAATGGCTTGTCCTGCCACATTTTCAACATGTTTTTGGATTCTTGGATTTAACAAAATTCTTTTGAGTTTTGAACTCCTGCTTCCTTCTTGCTTTATTAGCTATGCATTTTCCTTTCCATTTTTGGAAGCTTTCTTGATTCTTAGCTTTGTGTTAATTAGAACTTTTGTCTTTGGGTATTTCCATACCAAATTGTCCATAGAATTCTCCTAACTGTTGTCTTTCAGTGAGATTTTGTTTCTTAATTTGTTGGTTTAACTTAATGTCATTACATAAAGCCAAACCTTCATGTTTACATGTATTAATAAGGTTGCCATAAGTACATATATCATAGTTGATAGTATGGCCACCTCTTCTGAGGGTCATCTTAACTCGTTCTGCAAAGAGGGCTGGTAATCCATCTATAAACTTGGATTTCCAATGAGGGCTATTACATTCTGGTAATTCCATCTAAGGAACACATCCTTGTACCACCTAAATGAGGTAAGAGTCTTACACCTTAGATTCTGGAGTAAGGTTCTGATGTTCTCGCTATCATCCGACCATCTTCCCGTAAAATGTTCTATAATATTTATGCCTAGGGTATAAACGACATTCTGGGTAGCTTCATTTCCTACCATATTTATGGCATTTACGATATTATCACGCTGGTCAGTGGTAAGATAATGATCCCACCATCCCTTTAATTGACCAGTAAAACTAGATATCATCATCTCCGCAACAGTTTTATCCGTATTACCATTTGCCTTGAAAATTATGCTGTACATTAGCATTCTATGGACAACTGTATAAATCTGTCTTTCAGTATAACCATCTATGTTCCATTCATAGATACTTTTCCCATTGTAACTATTATTGTCAACAATATCTTGTTCCTCGAAAGAACATCTTGTGGGGTAGGTCGAGGATAGTAGTACATGGTTTGTACTGGCTTTCTAGCATACTTCTCTAGTCTATTGACTTCTTCTGTTACCTTATTTTTGTAATTATTACCAGAAAGATCCAAATCATAATCTTGATGTAAAGGATTGATTTTTAATCCTTTAAATTTGTCTTCCAACAGTTGTTCAAGTTTTGAGTATGATTTTAACTTGAAATCCTTTATTTCAGGAGGAGGTTGCACACTCGGAGTGGCTGTAGACTTATCAGGACTAGTAGAGGGAATTATCTTCATAATCTCAGAAGTCAATTTGTCGACTCTATTATGCAAATGAACAATCTGTTCCCCTAAAATAGTAACATAAACATTTGTATAATTCTGTTGCTTGAGCATTCTATTAACATGGTCAGTAGTGATCAAAGCAGTTTTATCCTCAAATAATTTTGAGAAAGCAGTAAAATAAAAAACCTTACCATCCTTATCAATCTGAAATGGTTGATAGAGAGGAAAAGTAGTATGTATGGTATTACCATTAGCAAGTTTATAATCCCTTTCTAATATAGAGATATAATATCCAACATACTTAGCCATAAACCATGGGACAAAAGAAATAATCTTGTTGGCTCTTGAAACGTCATTATAAAATTCATCTTGGATAATAATACGCTGCTCATTATCCCAAGTATTGAAAAACCATTTTTTAAATGGTTCCCATCTGGGTTTATAAAAATCTTTGCTTATAAGTTTTCTTGCGGGTGAACCCCGACTAAAATCAATCTTTGGATTACTATCCATTAAATACTAGGGAAATCCATTTCAGACTCAGTAACATCTTGGTCTTCTTGAACTCCTCTGGCAATGTTAACATTACCAACTATAATCTTATCAACTCTATTATTATCATGAACCTGTTGATTTATAAAAGCTGGAATTTGAGAAGTTGAAGCCCTTGAAGGGGACTTCACAATATAATCAATTGGTGAAATGTAAGAGCGACCAGACCTATCAGATCTACCAGATCTGGACCTAAGACTATTAGACAAATAGCCAGCCTCAGAAAACTTCAATCTGACAGTCCCATCAGGGGCTTGCTCAACCTGAGCTATGTTAGTTTCATAATCATTTTTTGGAGGGGCGACTCCCTATGACCCATTCTTTTGGGAATTCAGCTCCATCCCATTTGATGGGTCTTCTGGTAGTAACCTTAACTCTACCAAAATTAGTTTCTATTAAAATAGTTTCATTTTTGGAAATCCATCATTTACATATAGGATTCATAGTATATAAAGGTTTAAAATAAATCCTATAACAAATACATATAACTTCAGTACCAGGCTATAATCATAACCATGTAATTTTGATGCTTAATATTAAGGCATCTAATGAATTATCATCCTGTAAAGAGATCTGCAAGTTAGGATAAGCATTAAAATAAACTGGGCCATAGGCCAAACTGGTTTGTACAGTCCCTATAAGAGATTTCTTCCAGTTTCTATTATAACCAGAACCTTTACAAGGTTGACCATTCCTGGCAGAAGGAAACCTGGAATTCAAAACAGACCCAAAACGCCCTGACGCCACCTCGGCTTAGTGGGCTAAAACAGGATCATCAGTCAGAATTCTAGATATCTTGCCTGGACCGTCCTCTGCCTGACCTCCATACTTTCTCCGATGAATCATACGCTTTCAACTAAAGTATTATTATTATGATTCCCAGTAGTCTAGTGCAACATAGTTCAACACATGTATTTATCCTACCATGTAGGCTGGATAATAAAAGTATATAATTTTTTTAAAACAATAATTAAAATTTACCTATAGATGAGTATTTGTGCTCAGTAGAGAGAGAGAAAGATGAAGCAAACTCTGAAAGTTTATTTAGTGCTTTGTTTTTACAAGAGAGAAGAGGGTAGCCAAAAGCCTGCCCTTAACTAAAACATAGGATCCCTATATAGAGGATCGTAAATATAAAAAACAAACGATCGAATGTGGCCGACATATGTGGGTCCACTACATGTGATCGATTGAAAAAGTAACTATGGCCTACTATGCCGACAAGGAAATTTAGAAAAAGCCCAAAATATTGTGGGGCTCATAAGTACAATAATACATTTTACTTTATAAAAGTAGATTTCCCATGTCCAGAGGCTTTATGATGAGTCCGACTGCTTTTACATTTTTTCTTTCCTTTGTTGGAGGATTCCTCCTTATCCTGGAATTTTCTGAGATATGCTTCAATGTCGCATCATTAGGGTCTTGAGAGTCTTGGATATGATCTTCTTTTTCTGTATGAATGGATGCCATAGAAGTATCTGAAGCGAATTCTTCTTCTAGATTTTTTATCAAATCCCTTTTTACTTCTGCCATATACGTGGCTATAATTTCTTCCTTTGATATTACTCATTTTTTTAAGCTGGAGCTTCCTAGCAATATGCTGAAATGGACTATTAAACTCGGATTGTGGTCCGTCATTCTTTAATTTGGTATAATTTTCAATGGCCCCAGTAATTCGTCTATAAGTTCTTGACCATTTAATATTCCATCTTTATCTTTTTGTGATAGTTTTTTCCAAAACTTTATATAAAAGGTTCTTTGTAAACTTGGAATTTGTTCTGGGTTATAACCCACTTCAATAGACCATTTCATGATCCATGGAGAACTCTATGAAAAAAATGTATATTAGCAACTCCTTTTATGATATATTTATGATTTTCGAACTCTATGATCTTTGGAGATACATCGATTCATTCAGTATATAAACTCTTGAATGGCTGTGGCAGGATACCCATGGTTGGACCAGAGTTCTTTCACCAATTTAAAAATCAATTTGAGATGTTCTGTTTATAAACTTGAGAACAGATCTTTATGAACCATGAGTGCTTTTTATTTGAATTTTCATATAAAAATACTTTATGAAAAGAATCAATATAATCCCAATAATTGAACTTTATCTGAACCTTATGCTTTTCTCCTATAAATGGAGCATCCTAATAATCCATGTAATCAACCAAGCAACAATCCAACCAATATAAGATATCCATAACCATAAAAAAAAAGATAACGTCTATGCAACCCAAAAACATCCAAGTATCAAATCTATCCCATAAATTAGTCAAGGAGCATGTAATATAAATCTTAATACAAAAATCTAGGGACAAAGCCCGATAATAACAAAAAGAGAGAAGATGGATAGAGTAAAAGTGTCGCCACTATCAGAATGTTGTTGGCTCACCTCAACTGAACACCACAACTTCCCCAAATCAAATTAGATGGACTCATTGTGGTACTAGAGATTGAATATGCACACGCAAAAATAACAACAAGGGTAAGCATAATGTCCAACATGATCATCGACCTGCCTCACCGTCATACCCAGAAGAGCAAGTCTTGAAAATACAATGAATAAAAGCAACAAAGGATATGCATATTTATATATATATATATATCTCTAATATGTATTGAAGGAACAAGTAAGACATGCAATATGCAGTAACAAGTTGATCATATCATGTCCAAATCATAGGGTCTAGTGAGTCAAGTTTCCTAGACCAATTATCTTGAATCATAGGCCTTCAGAAGTCAAGTTCCCTAGACTAATTATCCTAAATCATAGGTCTAGCTGGAATCCAAATGATCTACTAGACCTAACCACACAGACCTGACGGACACTCGGGGTCCGTTTGGGCAAGTTATCCATGAGCCCTAACAGATGTTAGGGATCTAATAGATCGAATAGACCTACGTAATCAACTAGCATCTACAGTATATGATACACGTAATCTTATCATCATATATTGTCATGAAAGACTAGTCAAGCAATGCATATAAGAATGTCAAGTATCTCTAGTATGATATAACAATTTAATCTTTAGGATACCATGCTCCGTTTATAAAGAAAATAATTTTAGCCATATTTTAAGTCTTAAAGAAGTCATAGCTTAGTAACAAGTGTATATAATTCACACTAACAACTCAAATTATCATACATGATGTAGTATGTGCTCGCCCCACGATGCACTAGGTATTTGAAAGCTAAATAATGTAAATTTCAAATCACAACACTGGAAAAGCAAGTATTCAAAAAGTTAAAGTCTCACTTGCTTTATAACGTCTTAGTTCATATGCGACCTAACTAACGAATCAAATTCTTTAAGATACTATACAATAAGTAAAGTGCAGAATATGTAAATCAACACAAGAATTTTCACGTGAAAATCTCCTTACTCAAGGGAGGAAACACAATGACCTAGCTCTTGTAGAATTTTTCCCAATTTTTTTATTAAGGTTACAACTCTATGTACACCTAAGGAGTTGTTCCAAACAGTACCTACCTCTCTCCTCAATAATTCCCGCAATTGTTATCTCTCTCACCTAACTCTTCAACGACTCTACCCAATTAATGAAGTCCCTTACAAACACAAAATAAAACTTTACTATAATCACTATGAATGTAATCAAGATTTTATTTTGGAACAACAAGAACCTATCTATTACAACTCCAGAAGAGTATAGAGAAATCTTAATAGGAACAAGTTTTTTAGATGTCATAGTTGATTCCCGTGAGATTCTGTGTGTAGACTATTCTCACTCTGCCTAGCTCTTTAATTGTGGTTAAGCTCCAATACTTTTGTCGTGTTGTATTTATAGGACTAAATAGTCACCTTCAGTTCTCCAATCCAACCAAGACTCGATTCTACTAATTGTATAAAATCAATCCTTGTTTGATATAAATTTATTCTTCACGCCCATACAGCTAACTTCTCCTATTTTCAAGCCAATTCCACGTGTTCAATTTAAGGTAATATTTTCATATCTTGACCTTTAGTTCTTTGTAGAATTAGATTGAGTCTGACTATCAATTCTCCAATTATGCATGAAATAACTTTTTCAAACAATCTCCAGTTCTTCATCTAAAGGATGAGTTCCCCTCAGCAGTTCCGCTTCAGTGTTTCCTTCTTTACTAGTTCCTTTTGAACATATGTTAAGGACTTAGTTCTTGTACATCTTTATTATTTTTTTCTTATATGTTGATTGTGACTTGTATATAGTTTGACAATAATCAAAACTTTATAAGCTCTTGAACTATTATTGAGACCATAACATCTCAACGAATTTCTCCTTTTTTGTGATGACAAATCCATAGCGGCTTACTTCTTCATGTGCACTCGATCAACTCCATCAATATTTAATATGTATATGATCTTGATGTGCATCTTCCCCCTTAGGCATAGCTCCTATGTTGATAATTTTTCCTCTATGAACCATCTTCAGGTTGTTCAACACTTCCAGCTCTATGTGATCCAACATTTGACTTTTGAAAGATGTTAAGCTCATTTCAGTCAATGTAAACTTTCAGCAGGATGTTAAACTCACTTTTGTTTACCTAGATCTCAGTAAGATGTTAATCTTTCTTCAATTTTTGCTTGGCAAGATTTTAACCTTTCTTCAACGTGGCTTGGCAAAATGTTAAGCTTGATTCAGCCTATGTAGGGTCTTACCTTTCATTCTTTGCGGCCTTCTAGATGGCTAGGTTTGCTTGACTAAGTAAGGTTTGGAAGCTCACTTATTTAGTTGTATAGACTAGCCTTTCATTCTTTGCAACCTTATAGATGGATAGGTTTGTGAGCATGATCATAACCATGTATCTTTCTCTTTCGACATTTTTTCAATTTTGCATAAGGACTGGGTTCTATCCTCAGGACATATCTTCATGACTCTTCTTCTTGATCCGTTCAAATGCTCTAGTTGGATCATGTTCTTTTATAAATAAGAACTAGTTCCTTTACAATTTGGCCTAAACTCAGCACATGAAAACATTTGTGCAACTTTCTATTTCTTCGGTGCAGTCTTCAATGTAACACATTCCTCTTTATGCCGTATTAAGTGAACGGTATGAAGTGATAATCTTTTTCCCCTTTTTGGCATCATAAAAAAGAAATTGTATCAACAAGATCAAGTGTACTTAATCAATAACAAACCTATGTCCACTGGGCTACACTATCATGCACATAATACAAGTACTCAGCCGTCGCAGTATTTAGAGGTGCTGGTGTTCTAGAGTTATAATTATTGGTGATAGAAACCATTTCCTGTTCAAACCAAGTCATGAACACACTTTGTTGAGGCACCATAGTGTTTTGTGCTGATGCTAGTTCTTCTATGGCCCTCTCAAAGCTTGACTCCCTTCTCTGGCGTCGACGTGACTCAAAGTATACCCCCCATGTTCTTGCATAAGTTATCTCGATCATCATCATTATTATCATCCCGGTCATCGGGTGTCCGATTTCAGGGTCCTTTTTTGCAAAAACAAAACGTCTGAATTATCATGACAACAGTAGGAGCAGAAAGTAAATTTTGGTATTGACTTATTGAGAATCTCAAAGAAATTGCTTTCTTTCATAGGCAGATGTACTTGGTGCTTTCATATGTAGAGAATGTTTTTAGCTCTTTTCACGACTTTACTTATATTTTATCTACTGGTTTAGCTAATTTTTCCCCCTTTCCAAGCTATCATTTTGCTGAATTCGGCCACATCCGTGTATCGGAGTCCAGTCACTATTATTTTGCCATCTTTGCTCACCGAATCTTACAATCCTCCAAATATGGTGGTACATTCAGGTTATTTTGATTCACGATGGCCTGTCACCGTGGTTTCCAAGAAACTGGTTAGTACAATGATCTCAAGACATGTTATGCATTTTTTCTTGTAAAACAATTATGAGTTACAATGGATGTACGGGAATAGTATACAACTACTACTAGTGCTTCGAAAGGATAAACTATAATGATTTACAATACAACAAACTTGAAGCCTAAGAAGAGTTGTGACAACACCAACAAGTTTGATGATCTTTGTCTTCGTTCTTGAATGGTTCTTGAGTTCGTCCTGAGTATTCTTTCCAATTGCAGCAAGCTCTTAGATCTTAATATTCTGAAACTAAGAGACACTAAATCTGGTAGTGTTATAGTTGCGCTGTTGAGCCGAGTGATATTCAATTTGTCCTTAAGACATTATTGCCCCGTATATATCCTTTTACGATATGGGCAATTGTCTCTCAAGATAAAACAACAACTAACAAATGAGCAAAGGAAACTCAAGTGTTTCTTAAAAAGAACCTTTGAGTGTGTGAAAGTATGCTAAAGAGGAAGAAGTTCAGAAAAATCTGAACTAAATAAGAGTGAAGTGTGTTCTTCAATTGAGCCTAAGGCCTCAATTTATAGTGTGTGTAAGATGACCTCTCATCTAGCCAATTAATGGCAATTAATGGCCATGTAATGACACTTATTGGGAGGTGTTATTCAGCCAAATAATGGCTGAATTCAAGTACAAAGTAATGGAGGATCAATGCTCCAAAATCAGCCCAAAAGTCAGAAACTTTCCATCTTCCGTCGACCATTCTGCCTCTGAAGCGCCGCGGCTCAGTCTGGGAGGCTCTGCGGCGCCTGAACTCTAGTAGCCCACTGACCACCAAGCACCGCGGCGCTGGCTGGAGGTGTCGCGTCCCTTCACGACTCTGCGGCAATTTCTGACTTGTTTCATCTTTTACACGTCGTATACTTCTTCCTTCATTTACCAACGTGAAACACTCGTCATTTGGCCAATAACCGTCTGTCATTTAATGTCTCAAATGTTTCGTTTACGTACCAATATCTCTTTCACTAAGAAAATTTACGATTTTTGGTACAACGTGCGCACGTGTATGGAAATGACGTTTCCGACGTGCGGGGCCCCAATTGTTCGAGTCATAAATAATAGGATTAACTTTAATTCATGTTAATAAATTTCCAACAATCCCCTTTTGAAAGAGATCTTGGCGCACTCACATTGTGCCTTTCTAGCAATTTTTCGGCGGATCGATGTTACATCTGGATAGGTAGTCGTGGCTTTGAATCTTCAATAGTAGAATACCATCGAACTTACTTATTGTATGGTGAACGTGATGTCTTGAACCGTCAGTGTTTAGTGTAAGCCAAGACAATGGTACCAACACAACAATTTTTCTTACTCTGTTCTTCTTAATGTTTTATCCGTTGTGGCCATGGACACACTTGGATTCTTAAGTGCGTTCATTTGAGGAGTTCTGTCCTCACACTTAAATAGGTGGTCTCCTACAAGGTATCCTGCTATGCCCCACTTCACAAGTGTTAGGCACCATTAAAAGTTTCCCCAAACCTAACCTCAACTGTTGAGGATCATTAAAGGTTTTGGAAGCTTAACCTTTACCCACCATGCAGGTAGCACTTTAAGGTCTATCATGGGAATGACTTTGGATTCATGTTTCTTTACAGAAATCATCTTTCGAAGTTCTCTTGCTTCCACCGAAGCGATCAACTGAACATTTACGATTTAGTTTTCTCAATGAACCAAATTCTTGGGATCTCCAGTCAATATGGTTGAGTTTCCACCATATCAGTCCTTATAGTTTGGGTTTTAAGCCAATTCCCCTAAACCGACAAAACTCTTGATTTTCGGGTAGTCCCTTAATTAAAGGATTTGTTATATCCTTTTATTAGTAATCAAGGAAGTGACACCCACGATGATCAACTGCCATACGGTCTTGTGTCTCCAATAGTTATGTCCAGACGCCGTCATCCGCGCCCTTATAGTGTATAACTGACAAAGGCACGAGTTACTCCCAATAAAGGACATCCTCTAAGAGGTCGTGAAGTTACTCACATTTTCATCATGCTTTGTACAAAGCGACAACCTCCGATTCCATCACGAATCGGCCGATGCAAGTTTGCTTAGAGGATTTTCAAAAGACACACCATACACATCCACTTATAAATTTTGGTGTTCTTCAGATCTGATATCCAGTTTGCATCACTGTGTTCTCCCAAAATCGCTGGACATCCAAAATACCATAATCCATAGATAAGTGAATAATTCAGATGTCGTCACATCCTATTTAACGCATTCTATTGGTCATTTCCAGAATCACGGGTGAACCTTAGTTCAACTGATCTTCTTTATGAGCCGTTAGTAGGTCAGTTGTAGTGTGTAAAGTATATTGAACTATTTTTGACCTGCGCATATCCCTCCTGGTATATGGGTGCACCATGATTCCAATTAATTTTATGACTTAGATCCATTGGTGACTTCAACGAGACTGTAAAAACACCTCACAAATGATTTTAGTTTAGACCAGTCTGTTAGATGTCTTAGAAATCCCACTTCCTAAGATGTTATCTGCAATACACATATCATTCATATCGAAAACATCGTTTCAACATACTATGAGTCTCTAGGATCAACCTAGGATTTCTCCCTATGATCAACATGTCATCTGCGTAAAGGTACATCATGACGAACGAGTCAGAATTACCTTTCATGTAGACACATTTGTCACACTCATTAATGGGAAATCCTTCGATAGTAGAGTACTATCACAGTTTTTGTACCATTGCTTCGGGGCCTGTTTCAGCCCGTACAGAGATTTGACAAGTCGACAAACTTTCTTTTCTTCCCTAGAACCACATACCCCTCGGGTTGTTCCATATTACTCCCTTCTTCCACTTTCGGACTGTTTGGTTTTTCAACTGTTGGCTTTCAGCTTCAGAGTTTATGTTTCTGTAGTCAGATTCATTATTTTTGTTTTATCTGAAACTTCCAGGACCAAAATGTAAACATTTCAGGGACCAGAATGGAAGTTCAGGAATAATTCCAACAGTCCACAAAACTAACTCTTCGGTTAGGACGATTGTCTCAACATCCATGTCTCACACAACTGCGGTGACCTTGGAGGTTAAGCTATTCACGTAGGAGCACATATCCAAGTAGCCGAGGCCTTATACTTGTCAGTAGATCCATCTACTTAATACTCAATTTGAGTATCCACTTTTACAACCCAGGGGTTTTTTTCCCGGAGGAAGATCAACCATCACACAAGTTGTGGTTCTATCTGATGGAGTCTATTTCTCTCTTTTTAGCTTCTTTCTAGAGCAACACTTCTAGAGATGACAATTATTTCTTAATTGTCCATTGTTCATTCTCAACCATATAAGGTAGAAGGCCTGGAACAAGTATTTGTCCCCTCTTTTTGCTCTGTCTCGGTTCAACATCTAGAATATCTAAGTTCTGTAGATCTGGAACATTAAGTTCCGAATAGTTAGCAACTTTCAAGTCCTATAGATCTGAAATGTTCAATTTCGTACAATCAGGCACTCGCGGGTTCTTGTTAACCTTGAACAATTATCTCTTTCTTTTCCTTCTTAAAGAAAGTTATCTTCAAAGAATTCAGCATTCTTTGACACCAAGATGTGATACACACTACTGTTATCTACAGATCCAGTGGATATGCAATCTACAGTCTTAGGTCCAATTTGACCTACTTTGGCTTAGGTACTTCAACCCTTGCCACACTACCCCATATCACAACATTTGTATATGGGATTACTTCCGTGTTTCACATGGAGGGTTATCCTTATCCTTATGCGAAGTTCTGTTGAGAATCGCATTAGTGGTAAGGATCTCTTTGTCACACATATCTTGGCGTATGGATCTGCGCTTGGCTAACACCGTTAGACTAAGGTGAGCAAGGAGCAATCATTTGTCACACGATTTTCACATTCTCCCCCTCTATCACTATGAATTCCTCAATCCGTAGACTTAGTAGTTTTGCAACTTCTATATTGTAGCGCTCATCCGCTTCAACAAATTCATCTTTGTTCTTCAACAAATGATGCAATATGTTATACCGTTGTTAATAAAGATCACGACGTACTTATCTCTCACCTCTATTTGTATAAGCGTCAAATCACCCACGTAGGCGTGACTATGTTATAGAGGAGTGGTGCTTCTTTTGCTATTCCTTCGGCGGAATGGAAATGTGATTTTTCCTCTTCGCCTGCCTCACATTCATTTGAGGTTTTAGTCGACAGATGGAAACAATCTCAACTTAATTAGTTTTGAATGACTTTTTATTTAATGTCTTAATCTATGAAGGCATAGATGCACGGATTACAAATATATCATTCACTTGGCTACAGACTTACTATACCACTCTTAGTTATTATTGACTTGTTGAACTAGTCTCAAACCAGCTTGACCAACAGCGTCCTTGAAATCCCATTCCCTTAAGTCCTTTGAAGACAACCTCTTCAACTCCTTCTACTTTGAAGGTGGTGTCACTTCACATGAACAACCTTTTGCCCATGGTTAGGGCGTAATCGGATCATAAGTGATCTGAATACTCTGGCTCATTCTAGTTGGGTTGGCAGACTGAGTGTCCTATTTCTTTTCTGTATTTCTTTAGGCCTTTAGATCATTTAAGATCTGGAAACTCTGGCCCACTCCAGTCGCCCGTAGACTTTGTATGACTGAGTGTCCAATACTATCTTGTCAAAAGACATATCTTCTGTCGGAAACGGTGACAAGTTTGTCTCTAATCATTTTCCCTTGTGATTAGTGCCCAAGAAAATTTCTGGCGCTTACTTAATATTGTCCATAAACCAATTTATTACAACCTAAGTCCATATCTTTTAAACCATTGTTTATAAGAATCCAATCTTTAAACGAGAAGGAAAGTGAGATTAAACTTCTGATTTTAAGGCGTAAGGAATATATGGAAACTACTTTCATATTTATAGCCTTACTTTATTCACTATAATCAGACATCTTTAAATCTCATTTTTTACAAGGAATAAATAGTTAAATCATACCTTTTGGATTCTGGCCCACGTCAGTTACGTGTCCAAATACTCATTTCCATGGTTCAGATCTTTTGTATAGGACAGATGTATGCCCTCTGCCACAAGATAGACAACATCTTCAGCCTTCCTCTATTGTCCCAGTTGATATCCTCCACCTCTCGTGGGATCTTGTTTCCACCACTCTCGGGAGTGGTGACAGCAACTCTTCCTTGACCCTTAGCCTTGCCAGCATGACTATCAGCAGTATCTTCAAGTTCAGGATCAAAAACAAAGATCTCTCCTTTGACGAAAACAGATTTGTAACTATCGTCAAAGAGATAACCAAAACTAGAACCAGATTTGTTGATAGAGACAGTGTTTGAACTGTTTATACAACTGTCAACAACTGGTTTCGACAAGAAAGCCACAACCAGATTTGGTATCATATCTACTGGCATACATCTTTCTAGCACTAGTACAAATAATGTCTTAAGATTGTGAGTTACAATGGATGTACGGAAATAGTATACAACTACTACTACTGCTTCAAAAGGATAAACTATAATGGTTTACAATACAACAGGCTTGAAGCCTAACAATAGTTGTGACAACAACAACAAGTTTGACGATCTTGGTCTTAATTCTTGAATGGTTTTTGAGTTCGTCCGGAGTCTTTGTTCCAATTTCAGCAAGCTCTTAGGTCTTGATGGCCTGAAACCAAGAGACACTAAATCTGGTAGCGTTAAAGTTGCGCTGCTGAGTTGAGTGATATTCACTTTGTCCTTAAGACATTATTGCCCCGTATATATCCTTTTACGATATGAGCAATTGTCTCCCAAGATAAAACAACAACTAACAAATGAGCAAAGAAAACTCAAGTGTTTCTTAAGAAGAACCTTTGAGTGTGTGAAAGTACGCTAGAGAGGAAGAAGTTCAGAAAAATCTGAACTAAATAAGAGTGAAGTGTGTTCTTCAATTGAGCCTAAGGCCTCAATTTATAGTGTGTGTAAGATGACCTCTCATCTAGACAAATAATGACTATCAATGACCATGTAATGAAACTTATTGAGAGGTGTTATTCAAACAAATAATGATTGAATTTAAGTGTCAAGTAATGCAGGATCAATACTCCAAACCAGCCCAAAAGTCAGAAATTTTCCATCTTCCGTCGACCATTCTACCTCCGAAGCGCCGCGACTCAGCCTGGTGAATTAGGTGTGTTAAAATAATGATGGAACCCTCTATTTATAGCTGTAAAATTAGATAGGATTTCCCAAGTGGGCCAGGCCCAAAAACCGAGACAGGGTGGGTCACTCGGACCTACTGGACACATGGCACTGCGGCGCTCAATGAGTGGCATCGCGGCCTTGGTCCAATTTTGCCCTCGTTTCTATTTTAATTAAATCTGAAATATCATCTCGATTTAATTAAACAATCATTATTTATTCTAATGTGTCGATTAAAAACTGAACATTTATATTCTCTCTGAATACATCCTTGAATCGACGGAATAATTGACTTAGTGTTACCCTACAGTCCTTCACATATCGACACTAATAACATTAGGGTCTACGCATAACTCCTAGACGGCGCCGGAAGACGAACTCAATATGTGAAGTATAGTTACACAAAACCTGTGAATTGAACCTCTATGTGGGAAGATAAAATCTTTTCATTCACGACACACTCGATCAAGCTTAGGATCTGTCAAGTGTCTATCCAAATGGCTTGATCATTATATCTCATCTATATTAGCTAACAATAAGACCATATCATAGATATGTCTACTGTGTTGGCCAACAACTTAGTCAACCTAATACCATATGAGAATCTGAGTGTTCTCTCGAAGATACATTAGAGGAATGAATCCTAATCTTGGCTCAACTACCACCTTTAATCTACATCGCAATATACCTAATACAAGTCGCGTCTCAACCTATAAGACATTTGAGCTTAGAACAGGATCAAAGTACATTACTCTATAAACAATGCATGTATCGACCTCAAGTATAAGGACTTCTATCTCCCACACGTTGATGACACTTTAGACATATATAACAAACTGTTATACCCCGTATTTCCAGAGTATGTATGTGAGGACGTACGTACAATTGTGTAAGCCCGAATTATGATTAAGGACGATAATTGTGCACACCCTACGAAACGAATTGTTTTTCCGACGAAAAATTTCCCGAAACTTGTAAAGGAATTTTGCGTGATCAATAATTTATTTATTTTGGATTTTTCCGAGAGATGAAATATTTTGGACCAACGAGAGGGCGACATGTGTCACCCTTAGGTGGCAAAGTTGGACGTTTTTTTGGGCAAAGAAGAGTGGCACGCTTTTTGTGTTTTAAAGCCCTAAAACATTTGGTCAATGTTTGCTAGATATTTTGTGGGTAGATAGATAAGGTGGGACCCACACAACACTTGTCCAAATCCCATCCACACACTTGCTTGAATCTTGGCCATTGATGGCCCTATAAATACCCCCCCTTAGTTGAAGACTTCTTCATCCACAAAATAATTTCTAAGTCTTAAAATCCTTCCCCCTCCCTCTTGAAGCTCTTGTCCAAACCACCCCTCCCCCTTTGTGAGCCTCACGAAACCCCTTCCTAGTAGTGCTAGCCAAACACCCCCTTTGGTAGAAAATATTCTCCAAGTATTGTTGTTATTCCAAAATACCTTGGCCCAAATACCTTGTAGTATTCCAAAGTTACCTCTATACTAAAAGCCTAGAAATACTACTATATTCCCTTTAGTCACAAAACGAAACCCTAGGAAAATCTTCATGGTTGGTTGAAGTATTTAGGTAGAGGTTGTTTAGAACTTCTAAGGGTTTCTTGGAGCGAATTGGAGCGTACAGAATAGGAGCTAAACCTTGCTCAGGATCGACATTTTAACTTGGATAATTTTGGGCTTATCGAGGTAAATATCTTTGTTCTTCTATTGTAATTGGAAATTACATACTGTAGTAGTATAGAAATGAGTATAAGATATAGAAGGATGGCATAAAAGAAGAGAATTGAACTGTAATTACATAGGACTGTATTTACAGTAGACTTGAGTAGTTTGACGGGTAGGGAAGTGCTGCCCAAATTTCCGTAGAAATAAGAACCTTCTGCTTAGAATATTCTACAGAGTAGTCTAGACGTTGATAGACGTATTTGACTATTATAGGTTGATACTCTGCGCGCGACATATTCGACTTGGCAGGTGGATTTCGCCGAGGAGGTATGTGATTCTTCCTATCCTCTTGAGCATGATATTTTAAAAGAATATATATATAGTACGGTAGACGTACGTGTGTTGACTAAACGTGGTTTTACTTCGATGTCTTTTGACTTGAGTTTTAAATAATAAGAATCTTGAAGTATTTCAAAAGAATTAAGAATCGTTTTTGAAAGAAGAGTAATACTTGGTTTTTAAAAGCTTAAGTGTTATACTAGCTTTATGGGAAGTTAGGTATAACGAATAAAGAGAGATAAAAGGAACGGTTTACTTAATTGTTTATGAAAGCCTTATATTGATTTCGGAAATGAGAATAAGTATCGAACAAACCACTGCAACGCTAATAAAGAAAAATGTATTGACTAATTAAGTATTATTAAAACCAGTAGAAACCTCAATCTGCATAGAAGCTAAGATAAGACAAAATTGTATTACATTTCCTAGATCATGTCTGCTTTAATAAGATTGTTATAAACAAGAATAACCTACTCACACATAAGGCATATGTTACTCAAATTGTTTTAAAAAGGAGATTACGTTGTTAAGTGTTTAAAACTATGATCTATGAATCTTTGGAAAATAAGAGACTTGAGTATTTGAAATTATGCAACTTGAACTTTTGGAAAAGAATGGGTTATTGATTTTAGAAGTTAAGAGACTTGACTTAATTGACTTGATATGAATTTTGTTAAAAAGTGTGAAACCTCATTCGTGAGCAATGAGTACTTGGTTTTTAAAGAGTTAATGTATGAAGTACTTTGGGGATAAAAACCCGAACTTGTTGACATAAAGTAGAAAGTACCTTGTGTGAATAACTTGACTATGTTGGTTTGTGATAGCCTTGTAATGCTTTCTTGTTGGTTTGATAAGTAAACATGTTATGATGCTACGTGTGTTAGTATCTTGTAACGTTTGTGTAAAGGGGGTTCCCTTGTTGTGCTTATGTTGTTTAACGATAAGCCGTTATGTTAGTATTATATCACTCACCTCTTGACATGATATCACGGGGTTAAGCTGCCCCGTCACGAGGATGCCTCATCCGCGGGTCGGGACCTATGCGGAGCTACGAGTTTCGAGTTAGTGCGGGGTAATTACCTCATGCGGTCTATGTGGCCATGCGGACTACGAGTTCGGGGCGATGCGAGGGTTAGCTGCCCTGCGATGCGAGGAATACCTCATGCGGGCCTATGTGTGGCCTATGCGGAACTGCGAGAGTTCCAGGATTAGACGCGCACATCGATATTGAGGGCGAATGGCCAGCTTCGATCATGTGGCGCGGTCTAGAAAGACCTCGTGATACAGTTTATGGCATTATTGGTACTGTGGGTGTTAGTAGTCGGCTATGCCTTCGTACTTACCGTGACGGTTTTATTATGACACGGTGGGACACGTGTTCATGTGTATTCCTTGGTGCTTTTATATCATGGACTGCCGGCAGTGAGGAAGGAATTCCACGGGCATGATTGATATTGTGGGCATGAGACCCATGGTTATATTTGAGTAATGAATTTAAGGGCGTGAGTCCCTGACTTGACATGATCGCTACATATGTGTATCGTAAATTTGTTATCATATATGTCTTACATTTTATATGGACTATTATGATTTCATTTACGATTTTCAGTCACATACTTGGTACTGTTATCGACCTCCTTTGGGGCTGCGTTCATGCCGCGGTAGAGGTACACGATCGTCGATCCTCGCCATAGGATCACAGCGTTTTGGGAAGCTCCGTTTCTCCGGAGGCTTATCTTTGGTATAGTCCCCTGTCGTTGTAGGTACTTACATTCAGGGGTATGGCGGGGCCCTGTCCCGTCATTGTTGTTATAACATTCTTAGAGGTCTGTAGTACTGTTGTGGGCAGAGTTTGTAAAAGGGATGTAACTGTTCAAATTTATATATATATGCCGAAAGGCAACTTTTTCTCAGATAAACTATTTCTCATTTCATATTGTTTCCTGTCTTATTTTATATTCCGCTGATTTCTCTGATGTATGACTACTTGGGTGCCCGGGTAAGGCACCAGTCACGGGCCCGGGTTCGGGTCGTGACAAAAGTGGTATCAGAGCAGTTAATCCTCGGAAAGTGTCTACAGACCGTATCTAGTAGAGTCTTGATTATCGGTGTGTTGTGCACTACACCAATAATCAGGAGGCTATAGGATATTTAGGATTGGTTTCCATTATTCTCACTCCGAGATCGTGCCTTAGAGCTGTGTTATAAGTTGGACCCCTCTAACGTATTTCTTTCCCGTACCAGTTATGCCTCCGCGCAAGGCAACCCGCCCGGGCGGCAAGGCGATCGAGGAGCTGCGAGTAAATCTGAGGGTTACGAGGCACAGCCCAATCATCGCTTTGGTGGTGCTTCTTCGGGAGTTACGCACGTCGCCAGCAGAGTTTAGCACGGCGGCGATTCCTCTGCGGTCATGATATTTGAACCTTCGCCCACGATGGCGAAAGTATGGATTGCAAAGAGACGCACACATTAGCTAGGATTTAGCAACGAGAGTATATTATGTATCGATTTATCGCAGCCTTGATGATTATCTAAGGAAGGGTTGTGCAAGAGTAGCTCTTGATCGAGCTTGAGCATGGCTGCAGACGGGCTTATGCGCGGCGGTCGAGAAACGTAGGATCGACGGGTTAACCAAGATCGAGAAGAGGCCAGTCGGCGAGGTCCTTTGGTAACTTTCGAGGCGAATCACCTCAGCAGCAGACTGGATATGCGCCTCCGCCAGTGCAGAGTGGTCCTCCATAGGGTTCAGGACGTTCGGGGTATGCAGGAGTTGGTGAGCTCGGGGCTTCGGTTCGAGATACACGTAGGTTCCAGCCAGCCGGATTCAGTTTTTCCTCAGTGTTCACGATGTGACAGGCGTCATCCCGGGGAATGTCATCTTTTTGTTGGTACTTGTTTTACTTGCGGCCGTCAGGGCCATGTGACGAGAGAATGTTCAAGTAGGAGGACTCAGCCTATCAGATCAGTTGCGGATTCAGAGGTTCGGAAAGGAAGGGGTGTTAGCCAGAGGAGGCCACCCCCACCTCGGTGTGGACGTTGTGGTAGGTGTTGTCGCGCCCTTTTTCGGCCGCGACATTATTTTCTAAACTCCTGCTTAGATAAAAGGTTAGAAAATAAAATAAAATGCTAAAAAGATACTAAAATGTAAAAGGGTGCTAAAAATTGCAAAGATGCTGAAGTTTAAAAGGGTGCTAAAATGCAAAAGTGCCTAAAGGCTAAAGGGTTGCTAGAATGCTAAGGGTTCGCGGAGTCGCCACCTAATTAGTTTGGGTGAATTAGGACACCTAAATGTTTAACTAGTTTAAAGTAAACATTAACTCCATTTTAATGGTCTGCTAAACTTAATGAGATTCTGGGTAAGGGTTCTTTATTAATCTAGAGGGAAGGGGTTAGGCACCCTCTAAGATCCGCTAACTTGCGGTTGTCCTGCCAAACCTAGGGTTAATTATTTATGCTAGCAATGCATGTTTTAGAAAATATTAAAAAAGGGTATTTAAAACATATAAGATGTATTTTGACCAAAAGAAAATGTGAGATTTTGTTTTAATATGTATAAAGTTAGTTTTGATGGAAAGCATGCGTTCATAAGGTATTTATATGAATTTGTTCGATTGTATAGCATAACATAGCGGTAGTAATGCAAAATCAATTATGGCAAAATATGCATTATAAAATAATCATAGCATGCAAAGTACCTATTTAGCAAGCAAAAATAGTTTTCCTATATGGATGATAATGAATTTTGAAAATGGGTTAGGAATTTGATCACAAATAATATCCTAGCTACATGATTGATTATGCAAGTTATTGAGCGGTTTGTTATAAATGTTGTATGACGGACCTAAAGTAATTAACTTAAGGGAAGCAAAATTAAATTAATTTCTACTTATTGATTCAAGGTTTAACTATTATAAAGTGCTAATTAACTAGTATGGCGTTAGACAATTAATTACAATAAATAAACGGGGCGGGGTAGGAAATAAAAGAAGATGACTCGAGGGATGATGATGTCTTTTCGCCGGTGATTTTGAAATTCCGATGCGGATAGAGGAATGCACATAGATGCGGATATTTAATTTGCCACGATGAGTCTCGCCATGAGACTCTTTGTTTTGCTCCGGTGCGTTCCATGTAAAAAAAAGAAGGAAGATAGAAATTAGTATATGCCCAAACTTATCAAATAATGCAAGTGAATAAAAGCATTCATGTGAATTTAAACCTATATATATAATTTGACCATAACAATCCAAAATAAGGTGGCGGATACAAGCAAAGAAGATCTCGAGACTGTTCAATTAAATATTGGGCCTCAGATGCAAATAACACGCAGAAGATGTGAAGCAGGCCCAAGACGAATGAAAATTTTAAATTCAAAGGAAGAAACAAATCAGTCCAATATACTCGCTAGGCCCAATAATCAAATATTCACATGTGTACGTACATAAGCCCATATTTAATGCAACACTTTAAGAAGACACATGGAGATTGGCTTGGTTGTATTAACTTTTCAACGGAAGAACATTCGTGCAAAAACAAGGATATGATACACTCAGAGATGTACAAAAGCATTTAGTTTTGACGTATACCTCCACAGTAAGTAAAACCAAATCAAACATTTATAACAATCTAAACTAGAGACAGTGGGCAAACAAGTTCAGAGATCGATATGCAAATACTTAGATCACTTAAACTAGTAAGTCAGCACCATGGCCTGGTTTACCAATGAAAAATAGTTGGCAGATAGCACATAAAACTCCTGAACCCTTTTATCCCTTATCTAAATATGCATTTAACTAGGTTATGTAGATTATCAAATGAGTAACAGTAGCATGGTTCATCTGAACCGGGTCAAGGCATATGAAGGCATTCAGGTAAGTTCTACGGATTTGAAGGAAACATGTTCATAAAGGATACCAACTAAGGATTGGAGCATACTGGGCACGTATCACAACACAACCAAATAAGATAAGAATAACATAACCTAACAGTGAACATATATGATGATATACATAACTAATTTAGCCAATAATTCCTAACGAATACCTTATCTTAAAGCGAGTTGGTGTACCCACAGGAACGGATCGATGGGCTGAATATGAGCAATAAGAAATGAACTAAACTTGGAAAATTAACTCAAACTTCACAATGACTTAAAGCGTATAATAGACTCAAAACAGAACTCTATGCAGGCACGTGACTTGTTAAATGAACCATTTTCTGGACAGTCTCAACTTCTGAGGATTATTATTATTATGAATAGGGACTCATATATAGATACATATATATATATGAAAACATAACCAAACAGTTTTTCCATAAATCAAATAATGTACCAATTGGTTCGGAACAAAAGCATAGCTAACAAAATATAATCTCCTGATGGACTCATTGATGATCGAATCCAATTAGTTGCTGGTCTAGGAAGAGATTTCATGTTTATCTCGAATTCTAATTTAAAACATATGAGAGATCCTTTACCAACATGAGAGTATCCTGCTTTTAACGGTGGGGTCATCGATGCTAGAATGCAATTTAGATGAGAGGTAAGGTTAGTCACATAAGGTGTTTTACGTTAACCTTTTACATGCTAATTTTAGTAAGGAACTGCAAATAAAATAAACACTCAAACCATTTAGAAACAGATTTAGATGAATGACCAAGTTATCACATAGTCGCACATTCTACGTAACTCTTCTTTAACCGAAATCCGCAGTCTCTGTTCAAGACCGCAGACTCGCTGGTTTAACAAAGATATCCACGATACACACAATCAAACCAACATTGATATGAACGACATAAACATTTAATAGCTAATCTAATTGATTCCAACAACAATTTATGGACATATAAATATATAACGCAGATTATATCAGGCATATTAAACTGGAAATTAGAAGGGAAATGGATTACCTTCTCCGGGCAGCGAACCGAGGCAGCGTATCAAGTCGTCGGTCCGCTCGGATTTTGGTTTTTGCAATGTGAATAAAAGGGCGAGATTTAATTGTTGGTTTCTTTGCTGGAACTAAGAAAGGGATTCAAACCTCCTGTTTTTATGAAAACTAAAGGTCTGGGGTGTTGTATTACCCTGTGTTCTTCGAATAGACTCTACTGTGCTCTGCCTATCATTCTTCTTGGGTACTTTCGTTCTTTGTTTTGAATGTTTTCCTCCTGCCCCCTCTGCTCGTCTTGCATGTGCTTCTTATAGCCCCCTATTTGGGCTCCAAGTTAGGTAAGGTAAAGGCTGATTTTTGGTGAGATTGGTATGCGATTTTGTTCGATTTGAAGTGGTTCGATTTATGGAAAGTATTTATCACGATTTTGGACTGATTCGTACTGATTTGTAAAGGATTTGTGGGCTATTTTTGGGTCGATTCTCGTGGTTCTTGTTATGGTAAGTTTGAAAACGATTTTGGGATATTTGAGGGAATCTAGAGATTCGCGGTTCTTGTAGATGGTAAGGGTGTCTTTGTTTGTGTATACATGGGTAAGGAAGAGGGTCGCCATATTCTCAGCCGAAAATCCGGCGAGAATATCGGGTTTTCCGATGAAGGCGGCGATGGAAACTTTAGGTTTAGGTCTGTGGGTTTTTGTTGAGGACGAAAATGGGTCAAGGGCAATGAGGGCTGGGCGTGGGTGATAAGGGAAATACGAATGGGCCAAGGGGGGAAAAGGGCCTGGCGGGTTGGGCTGCGGGTTTAAGGGATTGGGCTGGGTAGTTTATTTAGGAGTTGATTAATTAGTTTTAGGCTTAGTTAATTAATTAGCTAATTAATTCTAGGCAAGTGTATTAATAATTAATAAATTGTGCTCAAATTATTTAAGTGCTTTATTAAAATTATTTAGGTGCTAAATTAGTCTAATTATTTAGGTGCTAAATTAGTCTAATTTCGAGTTATAAAACTATTACGATAATAAATGCGGGCGTGTTGTTTAATTAATGCTTAACGCTCTAGAATGCGGCGCTATTATTTAGAATTTTATTATTGTGCATTATTGCGAAGTTAAATTAAAATTAAAATTGAGTTTAGATTAAATTACTTAAATGCTAAATGCGAGTATGATATTTAAGAATCGTTTAAAGCTTTATAAATGCGATGCTATTAAATGCATATATCAGATTAAAATTGATTTTTAAATTACAAATGATTACTAATAAATGCGGCTATGCTACCTGACACGACGTTATCGCTAAATTATTTATTTTATGCCTTTATTAATTATTTAAGAATTACGACAAAGCTTAAAGTTAATTAATGCGGACGCGAGACTCTAAGTGCTTAAAACTCTACGTAAGACGCGATGTCATTATTAAATTATTTATTTATGCATGTATTTATGTTTTATCGCTGCATTTTATTATAAAAATTATAAAAAATTATTTTACAAAATTAGTGTAATTTTATAGTTAATGGCTGGACGGGAGGGTCAAAATTGGGTGTCAACAGATGTCCCTCTTTGTATGGAGATGATGGAAGAATCTTAGTACATAGACTTTGACTCATAGACAATTTTGTCTAGATCTTGACTGCGTAAATCTTTGGCGGTAGACAAGTGTACGCAAAAAATCAAAATCTGTCCCAGTGTCGAGTTATGACGACACTGGGTTACCATGGTCAAAACACTAAGGCGGGCTAATGCGGACTCAAAGACTGTCCCAGTGTCGAGTTATGACGACACTGGGCTACCATGGTCAAAACACCAAGGCGGGCTAATGCGGGCTTAAAGATGTCGGTGTCGAGTTATGATGACATTTGGGCTATGGTCAAAAAGTAAAAGAATATAAGCGGCTTGACACAGGTGTCTTGCTATGGCTTGTGGTCTTTGGGTTCTACGGTGATGTGGGCGAGTGGACCAAGCGGCAGCGCTACGCGATCGTTGGGAAGGTTGGCCCCAACAGTTGCCGGTTATTGTAGAGAAAATCCACGTTGTGCTCCTGCTGCTGCATGCTAAGACTTGAACAAACGGTTAGTGCATAACTGTTAAGGCAAAATGATGATGCATAATTTTAAAAGTAATGCAACTGCGAGTAGAAAAGGTTATCCTGCAAGAATGTGATGCCTGCTGTGTTGATGCGATGCTGCAAATGCTGTGATTTCGCCTGCACGCGGGCGTGTTGCGATTGTGAATGCGGATCGTTGTCGCTGCGCAATTGCCCCCTGTAGACTAAAGCTCAAGAAAGAGTTAGTGCATAACTGTTAAGACAGAATAATAAAGCATGAATGAGAAAAAATGCAATTTTGAGAATATAGAAATCATCCCTGCGTGATATGCTGATGATGGCGTCGTTTTCGGACTTGTTGTGCTGATAGCGTCGCTGCTTGGACGTGTTGCTGTTGGCGTCGTTGCGTAGACTTGTTGTGCTGATAACGTCATTGCCTGGACGTATTGCTGCTGGCGTCGTTGCGTGGACTTGCTGCGCTGATAACGTCGTTGCATGGACTTGCTGATTACGTCGTTGTCTGGACGTGTTGCTGCTGGCGTCGTTGCGTGGACTTGCCGATTACGTCGTTGTCTGGACGTGTTGCTGCTGGCGTCGTTGCGTGGACTTGCTTTGCTGATTACGTCGTTATGCGGGCGTGTTCTTTGCTGGCGTCGTTGCATGGACTTGCTGATTACGTCGTTGTTTGGACGTGTTGAAGATGGCGTCGTTGCATGGACTTCGATTACGTCGTTATGCGGGCGTGTTCTTCTTTGGCGTCGTTGCATGGACTTGCTGATTACGTCGTTATGCGGGCGTGTTCTTCTTGGCGTCGTTGCATGGACTTCGCGATTACGTCGTTATGCGGGCGTGTTGATCTTTGGCGTCGTTGCATGGACTTGCTGATTACGTCGTTGTCTGGACGTATTGCTGCTGGCGTCGTTGCGTGGACTTGCTGATCACGTCGTTGTCTGGACGTGTTGTTGCTGGCGTCGTTGCGTGGACTTGCTGTGCTGATAACGTCGTTGCCTGGACGTATTGCTGCTGGCGTCGTTGCGTAGACTTCTTTGTCTTGATAACGTCGTTACTGGGCGTGTTCTTTGCTCGCGTAGAATAAATGCTCCTGCAAGCTAAGCTTGAAAGCGTTAGTGTATACTGTTTAAACAAAATGATAAATATATATGAAGTGCAATTTTATGGATAGAGATGTCGTCACGATAGGCGTAGCGAATCTCGAGATGTTGCCGCTTGCTGCGAATTGTTATGATGCCTTTGTTGGGTGCGATGCGCTGGTTGCAAGTTTGACTTTATGCCCGAGTTGAGGCGCTAGGTTTTGTCGCGGAACTTTGAATTTTGACTGCTGATTGTTGATGCCCCTCTCTGCTGCTGCTGCTTTTGCTCTTGACTTTGGATTGTTGTCATCCTCTGCCTTTCTTTGCTTTCTTCGCTATCTGAAGAAACCTTTGCCGTATTTTCTATTTCGGCTATTGCACTGCTCGCTGCATTAATATGAAGAACTGCGCTCAAAGAAAATTTGTGAGTTTTGGGGGTCGATCGCATTTGACTTCGCGCTTGTCCTTGATATCTGCGTGCAGTGCGCTTGGATTTGCGGTCCACATGCAGTTTCTCTGTTGTCCCGATTTTGAAAAGAAGTGCGCCTAAAAATGGGTCTCAATGTAGTTGCTTGTAGGCTATGTGTATTCTTGTCATTTTCAAAGCAAAAGGGAAAGTTTCCTAATGGTGTGACCGGCGATTTAGGCGCCTACGTATCCCGTGAGGAATCGGGTCGAACGTAGTTCATTACTGGCGAATATTGGGAAAATTAAAATTCTAGGTGTGGGGCCAGGCGAGGCGGCGCCACGTATCCACTAAGGAATCGAGTCAAGCGTAGTTCATTACAAGCAAAGCGAAGAAAACATTATTAAAGCTTAAATATGAGTTTATAAATTATTACGCTAAAATAAATCGTTTTTCCTATCCGTGCTCTGGCGGACGAGCGAGTGCAAATCCAATCAATATGCCTTCATGCTCGCCGTGGATGGTGGGTCTTCATGCTCTGCTATCTCCTCTTACGGCCTCTGCGTGGTGCATGCTCGGATAAATGGTGATTCGAGGCGGAATGGGCGTGGCGAGTGTATTCCTCATCTAAGGTTATCGGTGCACATTGGCGTGGCCGTGGTTTGGCAAGGTTATCATGCACATTTGGGGCGGGATCCTTTAGCCGAATTACCGCCTCGATCGGTGCCTCGATTACGTCACGAGGAGTGGCAACCTTGATGTCATGTCACGGGCTATTGGGTGATACGCGGTAGCTTGTTCTCATCATACCATCTTGGGATAGGGTCGGGGATCCTTCACGGGATCGGTTGGATTAGGCTGCGACTCATGACCTTTCATATATTTGAGGTATGGGTTCGACTAGTGGGGTGCGAACTTTGGGTGGTTTTCCTTGAATTCTTATTTGCTCTGGAGTGCATTGGGTGCTCTATTCATTGGCGGGCTTGATGGGTGGATCTATGCGGGGCGGGATAAGCGGGTGCTTGTGAAGTGTTATATATAAGTGTGTGTGGTAGTTGTGGTAGTATGATGGGTTTTGGTATGTCATAAATGCTTGGGTTTGCGTTCTTGTACAAACATGGAAGGAAAGCGTCTCTTTCTTCCTCTGTGAAGTACTCCCAGTGCCACAGTGAATCGCCTTATTAGTTACTGTAATCTTGCGGTTGTAATCCTACCGGTTTAATACCTTAACCTGAAGTCGCCCATTCTAATAACTTCCAAAATTTCGCCTCATGGCGCTTATCATCCGCTCATAGTAGGTTGCATCCTTCAAAGATTGTGCGAATAATGTGGTCATCACTCTCGCATGGGTGGTTGCACTTCTACCTCTGAACGCGCCGTGGCGTATTCTCCGAATGTTTACGTAGTCTTCTTCTCCACTTCATTAAGTAGAACACATCGCAGCGGTTTACGTGTTGAACTGAACGCTCACAAAATCTTGGGCGATGCATTCCGGTATGCCATTTCGCGGATCTTGGTGGTATACCAATCTAGTGCCTGCCGGTCAAGCTCGAATGAACAACTTCATAATGGCTTTGGGTTCTTCCACTACCGATTAACATCGCGATATGACCTCAAGTGTGCGGGGTTCCTTTTCCATCAAATAGTTCAAACTTGGCACCTTGTACCCATGGCGGTTCGCGTGCGGATGCGTGCAAAGATCCTCGTAGTCTAGTCGCCCGTGACCTTTGTCCGATCGCATGCCCCGACGCTTCTTCGGACTATGAATTTCTTTGTACGTCCTCATCCATTTTGGCTCGGACTTCCTCTCCATTTCTTCGTAATGATCCATTCTTGGTGAAGCAGGGGGCGGTAAAAGGCGGGCTTTATTGCATAAGTTAGGTATGCAGGTTGTTTCTTTGAAATTTGGTAATGGGTGTGGTGCGTGGGTATTGGTTGTCTGGCGATTAGGGCTGATTATGGTGAAATGCGGTGAAATTTGAGGTATATGGGTAGTAGGAGGTCATTTGAAGGTGGGGTTGAGGTTGGTGGGCGGGCGGTTTGTTCGGTGACTGGTGGCCCTTGTGGAGCTTTTTGGGAGATATGTGGTGGTGGAGGTTGATCTGGGAGGGTTTGTGAAGTAGTGGACCTTGGATCTGGCATAGGGGTATTCAAGCTAATGGATAGGTTGGTCAGATTCCGTAGCCTCTCCATCTCAACTGCATATCAACAATTTGTTCTGGCGGTCGCAATACATTCTTCCCGTTGGTGATATTCCTCCACGAAGGTTCTGTTTGTGGCAGAATAATTCCCAAACCATTTGGCTCGGGCGCCAGAGCGATCATATCATCATTTCTTGCCTTGGACACGGTGAAGTGTGGATGCCCAGGCATTGTTGAGTCAAATCTGACGAACCACTTTGGGGAGGATGATAAATTTTCTAAAAAATGCAACAAACGATGTTAGCATAAAGCACATAATTTGCAGGTATGTAGCAGATATATCGCACATAGCACATTCAAACGTTCCCTAACATGCAGGGGGACCTCTTTATGCCAGAGGTAAGCCTAAACGTCACTTATGCGAGATTATGACGGATTTGTCCAAATCGTCCAACTATAATGCCTTTGTTGAAAATGGCGACCAAATGACGGTGCACTTTTTCCAATTTCAGCATGTCGTGATTGGGCTTGAATTTGTTTGTCATTGTCACGCTACACATAATATGCTGGTTGGTCGTTGGGTTGAGAAACCCGTCGACAAGTTTGGTGTCTTCCTAATTGTGGTGTCGATGCCAAGGACCGACCCACCTAAGGTAAATGCATCATGCCTAAAATAAAGGTGGTATAGCTCTATCTTAAGTTTGCTAAGATTTGGCTTTTACGGGCCTTGAGTTCGAGCGGACTACTCGAGTGAGAAGGCTACGCGACCACAGGTTAGGCCGGGCACTCCACGTATATTACCAACTCTCTAAATTTGGTTTTGAAGAAAGAATTTTCTTGATGCACCAGCGCACCTCGCATGTAGTGTGTGATTGTGTGAATTTTCAGTGGAAGAAATATGAGCGGAATGCGGTTTAAGAAAGCGATAAAGCAGGTAGCAATCAAAAATAAATAAAACAAAATACAACACACAAAAATTAAATGCAAAATAATTGCCAAATAATAACCCTAGGTCTGTTGTGGTTAAGAACCTAAAATCCCCAGCGGAGTCGCCATTTCTGTCGCGCCCTTTTTCGGCCGCGGCATTATTTTCTAAACTCCTGCTTAGATAAAAGGTTAGAAAATAAAATAAAATGCTAAAAAGATACTAAAATGTAAAAGGGTGCTAAAAATTGCAAAGATGCTGAAGTTTAAAAGGGTGCTAAAATGCAAAAGTGCCTAAAGGCTAAAGGGTTGCTAGAATGCTAAGGGTTCGCGGAGTCGCCACCTAATTAGTTTGGGTGAATTAGGACACCTAAATGTTTAACTAGTTTAAAGTAAACATTAACTCCATTTTAATGGTCTGCTAAACTTAATGAGATTCTGGGTAAGGGTTCTTTATTAATCTAGAGGGAAGGGGTTAGGCACATAAGATCCGCTAACTTGCGGTTGTCCTGCCAAACCTAGGGTTAATTATTTATGCTAGCAATGCATGTTTTAGAAAATATTAAAAAAGGGTATTTAAAACATATAAGATGTATTTTGACCAAAAGAAAATGTGAGATTTTGTTTTAATATGTATAAAGTTAGTTTTGATGGAAAGCATGCGTTCATAAGGTATTTATATGAATTTGTTCGATTGTATAGCATAACATAGCGGTAGTAATGCAAAATCAATTATGGCAAAATATGCATTATAAAATAATCATAGCATGCAAAGTACCTATTTAGCAAGCAAAAATAGTTTTCCTATATGGATGATAATGAATTTTGAAAATGGGTTAGGAATTTGATCACAAATAATATCCTAGCTACATGATTGATTATGCAAGTTATTGAGCGGTTTGTTATAAATGTTGTATGTGGACCTAAAGTAATTAACTTAAGGTAAGCAAAATTAAATTAATTTCTACTTATTGATTCAAGGTTTAACTATTATAAAGTGCTAATTAACTAGTATGGCGTTAGACAATTAATTACAATAAATAAACGGGGCGGGGTAGGAAATAAAAGAAGATGACTCGAGGGATGATGATGTCTTTTAGCGGTGATTTTGAAATTCGATGCGGATAGAGGAATGCACATAGATGCGGATATTTAATTTGCCACGATGAGTCTCGCCATGAGACTCTTTGTTTTGCTCGGTCGTTCCATGTAAAAAAAGAAGGAAGATAAAAATTAGTATATGCCCAAACTTATCAAATAATGCAAGTGAATAAAAGCATTCATGTGAATTTAAACCTATATATATAATTTGACCATAACAATCCAAAATAAGGTGGCGGATACAAGCAAAGAAGATCTAGACTGTTGATTAAATATTGGGCCTCGGATGCAAATAACACGCAGAAGATGTGAAGCGGGCCCAGGCGAATGAAAATTTTAAATTCAAAGGAAGAAACAAATCAGTCAATATACTCGCTAGGCCCAATAATCAAATATTCACGTGTATGCGTACATAAGCCCATATTTAATGCAACACTTTAAGAAGACACGTGGAGATTGGCTTGGTTGTATTAACTTTTCAGCGGAAGAACATTCGTGCAAAAACAAGGATATGATACACTCGAGAGATGTACAAAAGCATTTAGTTTTGACGTATACCTCCGATAAGTAAAACCAAATCAAACATTTATAACAATCTAAACTAGAGACAGTGGGCAAACAAGTTCAGAGATCGATATGCAAATACTTAGATCACTTAAACTAGTAAGTCAGCACCATGGCCTGGTTTACCAATGAAAAATAGTTGGCAGATAGCACATAAAACTCCTGAACCCTTTTATCCCTTATCTAAATATGCATTTAACTAGGTTATGTAGATTATCAAATGAGTAATTGATGGCATGGTTCATCCGAACAAGGTCGAGCATATGAAGGCATTGGGTAAGTTCTACGGTTGAAGGAAACATGTTCATAAAGGATACCAACTAAGGATTGGAGCATACTGGGCACGTATCACAACACAACCAAATAAGATAAGAATAACATAACCTAACAGTGAACATATATGATGATATACATAACTAATTTAGCCAATAATTCCTAACGAATACCTTATCTTAAAACTGATTGGTGTACCCACAGGGAACCAGATCAGTGGGCTGAATATGAGCAATAAGAAATGAACTAAACTTGGAAAATTAACTCAAACTTCACAACAGACTTAAAGCGTATGATAGACTCAAAACAGAACTCTATGCAGGCACGTGACTTGTTAAATGAACCATTTTCTGGACAGTCTCAACTTCTGAGGATTATTATTATTATGAATAGGGACTCATATATAGATACATATATATATATGAAAACATAACCAAACAGTTTTTCCATAAATCAAATAATGTACCAATTGGTTCGGAACAAAAGCATAGCTAACAAAATATAATCTCCTGATGGACTCATTGATGATCGAATCCAATTAGTTGCTGGTCTAGGAAGAGATTTCATGTTTATCTCGAATTCTAATTTAAAACATATGAGAGATCCTTTACCAACATGAGAGTATCCTGCTTTTAACGGTGGGGTCATCGATGCTAGAATGCAATTTAGATGAGAGGTAAGGTTAGTCACATAAGGTGTTTTACGTTAACCTTTTACATGCTAATTTTAGTAAGGAACTGCAAATAAAATAAACACTCAAACCATTTAGAAACAGATTTAGATGAATGACCAAGTTATCACATAGTCGCACATTCTACGTAACTCTTCTTTAACCGAAATCCGCAGTCTCTGTTCAAGACCGCAGACTCGCTGGTTTAACAAAGATATCCACGATACACACAATCAAACCAACATTGATATGAACGACATAAACATTTAATAGCTAATCTAATTGATTCCAACAACAATTTATGGACATATAAATATATAACGCAGATTATATCAGGCATATTAAACTGGAAATTAGAAGGGAAATGGATTACCTTCTCCGGGCAGCGAACCGAGGCAGCGTATCAAGTCGTCGGTCCGCTCGGATTTTGGTTTTTGCAATGTGAATAAAAGGGCGAGATTTAATTGTTGGTTTCTTTGCTGGAACTAAGAAAGGGATTCAAACCTCCTGTTTTTATGAAAACTAAAGGTCTGGGGTGCTGTATTACCCTGTGTTCTTCGAATAGACTCTACTGTGCTCTGCCGTCTATTGCTACTGGACTGCTTTCGTTGCTGTTTTCGAATGTTTTCCTCCTGCCCCCTCTGCTCGTCTTGCATGTGCTTCTTATAGCCCCCTATTTGGGCTCCAAGTTAGGTAAGGTAAAGGCTGATTTTTGGCTGAGATTGGTATGCGATTTTGTTCGATTTGAAGTGGTTCGATTTATGGAAAGTATTTATCACGATTTTGGACTGATTCGTACTGATTTGTAAAGGATTTGTGGGCTATTTTTGGGTCGATTCTCGTGGTTCTTGTTATGGTAAGTTTGAAAACGATTTTGGGATATTTGAGGGAATCTGGAGATTCGCGGTTCTTGTAGATGGTAAGGGGTGTGCTGGCTGTGTATACATGGGTAAGGAAGAGGGTCGCCATATTCTCAGCCGAAAATCCGGCGAGAATATCGGGTTTTCCGATGAAGGCGGCGATGGAAACTTTAGGTTTAGGTCTGTGGGTTTTTGTTGAGGACGAAGATGGGTCAAGGGCAATGAGGGCTGGGCGTGGGTGATAAGGGAAATACGAATGGGCCAAGGGGGGAAAAGGGCCTGGCGGGTTGGGCTGCGGGTTTAAGGGATTGGGCTGGGTAGTTTATTTAGGAGTTGATTAATTAGTTTTAGGCTTAGTTAATTAATTAGCTAATTAATTCTAGGCAAGTGTATTAATAATTAATAAATTGTGCTCAAATTATTTAAGTGCTTTATTAAAATTATTTAGGTGCTAAATTAGTCTAATTATTTAGGTGCTAAATTAGTCTAATTTCGAGTTATAAAACTATTACGATAATAAATGCGGGCGTGTTGTTTAATTAATGCTTAACGCTCTAGAATGCGGCGCTATTATTTAGAATTTTATTATTGTGCATTATTGCGAAGTTAAATTAAAATTAAAATTGAGTTTAGATTAAATTACTTAAATGCTAAATGCGAGTATGATATTTAAGAATCGTTTAAAGCTTTATAAATGCGATGCTATTAAATGCATATATCAGATTAAAATTGATTTTTAAATTACAAATGATTACTAATAAATGCGGCTATGCTACCTGACACGACGTTATCGCTAAATTATTTATTTTATGCCTTTATTAATTATTTAAGAATTACGACAAAGCTTAAAGTTAATTAATGCGGACGCGAGACTCTAAGTGCTTAAAACTCTACGTAAGACGCGATGTCATTATTAAATTATTTATTTATGCATGTATTTATGTTTTATCGCTGCATTTTATTATAAAAATTATAAAAAATTATTTTACAAAATTAGTGTAATTTTATAGTTAATGGCTGGACGGGAGGGTCAAAATTGGGTGTCAACAGGTGTCATTGTGGGGAGTGTCGTGCTTCTTCGACAGTTTGTTATGCTTGCGGCCAGCAGTGCCATTTTGCGAGAAATTGTCCGACCAGAGGTAGCGCGGATGTAGAGACTCAGCCTTCAGGATCAGTGGCTAGTTCATCACCTTCCCTAGCTCTGCGCCCAACGGGGCAGGATTGATTAGAAAGACAAAGGGGAGTGAAACAGTAGATACAGGTATATCCTTAACCCTCTAGAGATTAGTATGTGTGACAAGATGAGTAGATCTTAAGTGTTATGTTCAGATAGCATTGTGTTAACTGTGATTAGAAATCATGGTTAGTTAAAATGGTAAGATTGGGGATAGGGAAAGTGTGAGCCTTAGAGTTTTTTTATACGTGGAGACCTTAGAGGCGAGGCCATCTCGAGTAAAAGATTTTTTTTTTTGTGTTTGACCCTTATCGGAGTACATAGTATGCGTGAGATATATTTGTGGGATAAGTCCCTGAGAAGTGTGAAATGAAAGAGGGTAGTTGAGCTAAGAAGACCACTAGGTTTTCGTGACTCGATGGTGAGATTGTTCCGGATCGGGAAAACAAGAGCTTGGCGCGATAAATGGGTCGGGTTGAGGCCAGATTGCGGGTCAACCCGCAGCCCGGTTTGAAGAAGGAAAAATTGGGGTGGTCCCGTTTTGTGATAGGGTCACGAGGGTGTTAGGCCCAAGTTTAGTTAACCATCGTACGAGTTCGTGGATGCGTTCGACGATGGTCGGGCGATGAGTCGGCCATCTTGTATTTGATCGGAGGCTGTTTACTCGGCAGAGGGTCATGCGAGATGTTATATATCAGGAAGGTTGTAAGGCTGCACGGGGTTCCTACTTTGTATGGCAGGCATAGGAGCCCAGGTTACGACTATTTCTTTTTCTGGAGGTTTTACCAGGCGGGGTTGGGAACTTAGGAGAGTCTCAGTATTGTATTCACCCTCGGGCTGGTGTTTTAGATTTCAGAGGTAGCTGTAAGGATTATGTGCCTCTTGTTGAGTGAGTATTATAATAGCTACCATTTCAGTATTCGGATGTCGCCTTATGAAGCCGGGTATGGGCGTAAAGGTAGGTTGCCAGTCGATTGGTTCGATGTTGGCAAGGTTCAGATAGATGGTTCATACTTGATTCAGTAGGAGGTGGATAGGGTGAAGCTTATCCAGGAAAGGTTATTGACAGCTCAGAGTCAACAGGAGTCGTACGGATAATCTGCATCGATACTTGGAGTTCAGGTTGACGGTCGGTCTTCTTGAAGGTACCACCCCGGAAGGGTGGGACGAGATTTGGAAAGCAAGGGGAACTTAGCCCGAGGTACTTTGAACGTTTTCAGATCATTTGGAGAATAGGCCAGGTTGCCTATAAGTTAGCTTTGCCGTCCGACGTAGGAAGCAGTACGTCCGGTCTTTCATGTTGCTATGTTCGTAAAAGTATCGGACATCCATCCAGAGTGTTCCCAGTTAGTGATGACCAAGTTGGAGATAGTAACCCAGAGATTTTGGAAACTGAAGCAATAACAGAAATGTGGTAAGTTTATGAGAAAGAGTTCAAGTGTACGAGGAGAATGCGGCAGTGAGGAAGAAAGTGAACATGTGTAAGAGAATGGAAGTGATCATTTCGTTTGTGAAGAAAAGGTGCGAAGGGAGTATATTTTAGACCTTGGGTAGGAGCTTTTGTGATGATAGAGGTGATTTCTCATGGACTTGGATTTTAGTATTTGCGCGTATGTTTTGGTGGCCACGTGTGGCATTGACAACTTGTTTAAGTTAAGAGGAACTTTATTGTTACCTGTCTTGGGAAGGAACATTCGGGACGAATGTTTCTAAGGAGGGGAGAATGTTATACCCCGTATTTCCAAAGTATGTATGTGAGGACGTACGTACAATTGTGTAAGCCCGAATTATGATTAAGGACGAAAATTGTGCACACCCTACGAAACGAATTGTTTTTCCGACGAAAAATTTACCGAAACTTGTAAAGGAATTTTGCGTGATCAATAATTTATTTATTTTAGATTTTTCCGAGAGATGAAATATTTTGGACCAACGAGAGGGCGACATGTGTCACCCTTAGGTGGCAAAGTTGGACATTTTTTTGGGCAAAGAAGAGTGGCACGTTTTTTGTGTTTTAAAGCCCTAAAACATTTGGTCAATGTTTGCTAGATATTTTGTGGGTAGATAGATAAGGTGGGACCCACACAACACTTGTCCAAATCCCATCCACACACTTGCTTGAATCTTGGCCATTGATGGCCCTATAAATACCCCCCCTTAGTTGAAGACTTCTTCATCCACAAAATAATTTCTAAGTCTTAAAATCCTTCCCCCTCCCTCTTGAAGCTCTCGTCCAAACCACCCCTCCCCCTTTGTGAGCCTCTACGAAACCCCCTTCCTAGTAGTGCTAATGAAACACCCCCTTTGGTAGAAAATATTCTCCAAGTATTGTTGTTATTCCAAAATACCTTGGCCCAAATACCTTGTAGTATTCCAAAGTTACCTCTGTACTAAAAGCCTAGAAATACTACTATATTCCCTTTAGTCACAAAACGAAACCCTAGGAAAATCTTCATGGTTGGTTGAAGTATTTAGGTAGAGGTTGTTTAGAACTTCTAAGGGTTTCTTGGAGCGAATTGGAGCGTCTGAGAATAGGAGCTAAACCTTGCTCAGGATCGACATTTTAACTTGGATAATTTTGGGCTTATCGAGGTAAATATCTTTGTCCTTCTATTGTAATTGGAAATTACATACTGTAGTAGTATAGAAATGAGTATAAGATATAGAAGGATGGCATAAAAGAAGAGAATTGAACTGTAATTACATAGGACTGTATTTACAGTAGACTTGAGTAGTTTGATGGGTAGGGAAGTGCTGCCCAAATTTCTGTAGAAATAAGAACCTTCTGCTTAGAATATTCTACAGAGTAGTCTAGACGTTGATAGACGTATTTGACTATTATAGGTTGATACTCTGCGCGCGACATATTCGACTTGGCAGGTGGATTTCGCCGAGGAGGTATGTGATTCTTCCTATCCTCTTGAGCATGATATTTTAAAAGAATATATAGTACCGTAGAAGTACGTGTGTTGACTGAACGTGATTTTACTTCGATGTCTTTTGACTTGAGTTTTAAATAATAAGAATCTTGAAGTATTTCAAAAGAATTAAGAATCGTTTTTGAAAGAAGAGTAATACTTGGTTTTTAAAAGCTTAAGTGTTATACTAGCTTTATGGAAAGTTAGGTATAACGACTTAAGAGAGATAAAAGGAACGGTTTACTTAATTGTTTATGAAAGCCTTATATTGATTTCGGAAATGAGAATAAGTATCGAACAAACCACTGCAGCGCTAATAAAGGAAAATGTATTGACTAATTAAGTATTATTAAAACCAGTAGAAACCTCAATCTGCATAGAAGCTAAGATAAGACAAAATTGTATTACATTTCCTAGATCATGGCTGCTTTAATAAGATTGTTATAAACAAGAATAACCTACTCACACATAAGGCATATGTTACTCAAATTGTTTTAAAAAGGAGATTACGTTGTTAAGTGTTTAAAACTATGATCTATGAATCTTTGGAAAATAACAGACTTGAGTATTTGAAATTATGCAACTTGAACTTTTGGAAAAGAATGGGTTATTGATTTTAGAAGTTAAGAGACTTGATCTTAAAAGATAAGAGACTTGACTTAATTGACTTGATATGAATTTTGTTAAAAAGTGTGAAACCTCATTCGTGAGCAATGAGTACTTGATTTTTAAAGAGTTAATGTATGAAGTACTTTGGGGATAAAAACCCGAACTTGTTGACATAAAGTAGAAAGTACCTTGTGTGAATAACTTGACTATGTTGGTTTGTGATAGCCTTGTAATGCTTTCTTGTTGGTTTGATAAGTAAACATGTTATGATGCTACGTGTGTTAGTATCTTGTAACGTTTGTGTAAAGGGGGTTCCTTTGTTGTGCTTATGTTGTTTAACGATAAGCCGTTATGTTAGTATTATATCACTCACCTCTTGACATGATATACCGGGGGTTAAGCTGCCCCGTCGAGGATGCCTCAATGCGGGTCCAGGGGACCTATGCGGAGCTACGAGTTCGAGTTAGTGTGCGGGGTAATTACCTCACGCGGTCTATGTGGCCGTGCGGACTACGAGTCGGGGCGATGCGAGGGTTAGCGCCTGCGATGCGAGGAATACCTCATGCGGGCCTATGTGGCCTATGCGGGCTGCGAGTTCCAGATTAGACGCGCACATCGATCACGAGGCGAATGGCGGCCGATCATGTGCGCGGTCTAGAAAGACCTCGTGATACGATTTATGGCATTATTGGTGCGTAGGTGTTAGTAGTCGGCTATGCCTTCGCACTTACTGCATGCGGTTTTATTATGACACAGGTGGGACACGGTGTTCATGTGTATTCCTTGGTGTTTTTATATCATGGATGGCGGTGAGGAAGAATTCCACGGGCATGATTGATATTGTGGGCATGAGACCCATGGTTATATTTGAGTAATGACTTTAAGGCGTGAGTCACGACTTGACATATTTAACTACATTGTGTATCGTAAATTTGTTATCATATATGTCTTACATTTTATATAGACTATTATGATTTCATTTCTGATATTTTGATTTCACATACTTGGTACTGTTATGATCGACCTCTTTCGGAAATGCGTTCATGCCGCGGTAGGTACACGATCGTCGATCCTCGCTCATAGGATCACAGTTCAGCGTTTTGGGAAGCTCCGTTTCTCCGGAGGCTTATCTTTGGTATAGTCCCCTGTCGTTGTAGGTATTTACATTCAGGGATATGGCGGGGCCCTGTCCCGTCATTGTTGTTATAACATTCTTAGAAGTGCAGTAAATCTTGTTGTGGCGAGTTTGTAAAGGATGTATCGCTCAAATTTATATATATATGCCGAAAGGCAACTGTTTCTCAGATAAACTATTTCTCATTTCATATTGTTTCCTGTCTTATTTTATATTCCGCTGATTTCTCTGATGTATGACTACTTGGGTGCCCGGGTAAGGCACCAGTCACGGGCCCGGGTTCGGGTCGTGACACAAACAGTACATCAGTAGGGTATACCAATACTTCTACAAGTACCCATGTGTCCATCACGAGTTTCCATAACTCGTAGCAGGTGAAATATACTGCATCCCTAAGGATATGATGCAGATCACATGTCGACGTATCATATATCATCGATATTCCATTCTCGATGATCATAAGTCAAGGCAATTTTAAGGGTTACGTTGTAATATTAATTTCTCACAATACTAATAACCACGTAACCTCTTAGGGATGCATTTATATAATATTATAAACAATCAACTAATAATTCAATAACTGCAAATTTCATAATATTAATCTCCATTAATATAAATATGAATGTGTATAAAGTACATTTGTCCTAATACAAATTGTCTCTAGGACATACATATACTTTCAATCTCCCACTTGGCCTAGAGCCAATCACCAACATATCTAATACCATGTTCTCAAAATGACCATTATTCTTAAATAAGCATAATGGTTTGGTAAATGGGTCTTCTAGATTATTGTCTGTGGAAACATAATCTAATCTAATATCTTCAATCTCCACCATCTTTCCGAGAATGTGGTACTTTCTTGGTGCATGTTTGTTTCTGTTCGTTGATCTTGGTTCCTTTGCCTGTGCAATTGCACCAGTGTTATCACAATAAATGGTTATTGGACAACTAGCACTCGGAACAATCCCTAGCTCCTTCAGGAACTCAGAAATCGCGACAACTTCTTTAGCATCTTCCGATCCAGCAATGTACTCTGCTTCAGTAGTCGAATCAGCAGTTTTAGCTTGTTTGGAACTCTTTCAACTCACTACTCCACCATTGAAAATGAACGTATAACCAGACTGAGATTTGAAGTCATCAACATCTGTCTAGAAGCTAGCATCAGTGTAACCAGTAGCAACTAGCTTCTCATCACCACCATAGACCAAAAAGTAATCTTTAGTACGTCTAAGATACTTAAGAATACTTTTAACTATCTTCCAGTGTTCATCATCAGGATTCTGCTGGAACTTGCAAGTCATACTAAGTTCAAAGGACACACTAGCCTAGTACAAGTCATGACATACATGATTGATCCTATAGCTGAAGCATATGGGACCCTCTTCATGCGCTCAAGTTCTACATCACTAGAAGGGAAATCCTTCTTAGATAACTTGATGCCTTGATCCATTGGAAGACTGCCTTCCTTGGAATTCTCCATAGAAAAACGTCTAAGCACTTTCTCTATGTAGACCGACTGTGACAGCCCCAACAATATATTAGGTCTATCTCTATAGATCTTAAATCCGATAATGTAGCAGGTTTCACCTAAGTCCTTCATCATGAAGGTATTGGACATACATTCCTTAACTGACTACATGCGAGTCTTATTGTCTCTCATTATCAATATGTCATCAACATATATAACAATGAATACAATACCCTCATTCTTGCGTTTGATATAAACACAAGGATCTTCTTTGCTTCTGACAAAATCAAATGATTTGATAGCCTTGTCAAAGCAAATATTCCAACTCCTAGAGGCTTGCTTAAGTCCATAAATGGACTTCTGTAACTTGCACACAACATTTGGTTTGGACTCGGATGAAAAACCCTCGGGTTGTTTCATATACACTTCCTCAATTAGATTACCATTGAAGAATGCAGTTTTGACATCCATCTCCCAAATGTCATAGTCTTAATGTGCAGCTATAGCAAGCAAAATCTGAATAGACTTTATCTTAGCAACTGATGAAAAGGTTTCATTATAATGCACACCAGGATGTTGATTATAACCTTTAGCCACCAATCTAGCTTTATAAGTCTGAACCTTGTCAAATGCATCAATCTTCTTCTTGAAGACCCATTTGCATCCTATGGGTTTTACCCCATTTTGCAAATCAACCAAGTTCCACACTTGATTGACATACATAGATTCTATTTCGGATTTTATGGCTTCTTGCCATCTCTTTGAATTAATGTCCACCATTGATTCGTTGTAGGTTGTAGTCTTATCATCATCTGGAATATCTATCTCACTATGTGTTTCCATAAGTAGATTTAGTCTTTCTGGAGGACGATGAGTTCTTACAGACCCATGGAGTTGATTGTCTTGTAGTTCAGTTCTAGGTATGTTCTGACTGTGAGAAGGCTCTTGTGTGTTGGTTGATCCACCAACATGAGAGCTTTCTGTTACACCCCGTAATTCAGGTCATGCTATGAGAACGTACGACAGGAGTTAAGATTTAAAATTTTAGAAAGATAGGTTGTCGGAATGATTCGAACGGGTTTGTGTCAACTTTGGAGCGGCATATCTCCTAGTTCATTAAGAGTTTGTACGTGTTTCAAAGGCCTAGCATGTAGTTCGTTGAGTCTAGTTTCCAACTCAATCAATCGTTCGTCGATAAGACATCGGAGTAGAAAGTTATGGGAGTTACTAGTTCAGTGCGCAGTCGAGCAGAAAAGCAACATCGGTCAGGGGCCGCGGCGCCGGATAATCTGGAAAATCGCTAAAGTTGCAGCGCTGCGGCGCCGGAAAGCAGGGCCGCGGCGCCGGATGTTCTGAAGGGTTGCAGAGGTTTCAGCGCCGCGGCGCCGGCTGCAGGGCCGAGGCGGAGTTTTTGGCGAAAAACTGAGGAATAGTCAGATATTTTCTTTTAAAAAGGCTTGACCAAGTCTTGAAGACTTGGTCATTCTTCAAAGATCCTCCTTCTCTCTAAAAAGTTCTTCCTTCTCTCTAAAATTCCTCTTCCTTCTCTCAAGAAATTCAAGAAGAAACCAAGGCTTAGAGAAAATTTCAGAAAAGGGTGGCAAGAAGGAAACATGTTGACAAGCTTGTAGGAGGTTTGTGGAGGTGATTGTGGAAGGAAGGCAAGTAGAATTTGTTGGACTAATTTGGGGAAAACTCCAAGGTAACAATCCGTTCATTTCTTTAAGAAAAATTGTGTTGCATGTGTGGAAGAAAGGACTTATAGTTGTCAATATTGCCTTTAGAGGTATTGCATATAAGAATTGGATTAAAAAGGAATTGGATAAGAAGTTATGTTGTTGTCACGACCCGACCCCGGGCCCGCGACTGGTGCCCTACCTGGGCACCCTTACAGGTATACATCAGAGAAAATCAGCGGAACATACATGAAACTTACAAAATAAAACAACAGAAGTAAAACAACAGGTTAGCCGATAGGGCTACCTTCCTGGACATACATAAACGAAGCAGTTGCCTCATTTCCTTTACAAACTGACCCACAATATGTGACTACAGACCTCTAAGAGTTTTAACGTAACAACAGTGGCGGGACAGGGCCCCGCCATACCCCTGAATATACATGAATCTACAACCTCAGGGAAAACCGTACCAAGAGATAAGCCTCCGGAGCAAATGGAGCTTTTTCCCAAAAACTGAACCGAGATCCTAAGAGCAAGGATCACCAACCTGTGTACCTAAAACCTGCGGGCATGAACGCAGCCCCCCGAAGAAGTCGATAACAAAAATTGAATATGGAACATAAATAAAGTCTGATGTGATCATAATCGTACAAAGAATGACAGGCAAGTATAAAAGAAGTACATACGGATCTGCGTGTCATTACCACTTATGAACTTAATCATACCTTATTATCTTTTCCCTTTTTCAATAAAAGTTATAGTCACTTTCTTACGTACATGTTTGGGAAAAATCGTCAAGTTCATTACCATATAACTTACTTATCTTTCATAACATAATCCGACCCTTTATGGAGGGACGCATATACTACCCGGCCCAATCTGGGACGCGATCAAATCACACAAATATCAAGCGTGCCCGTGGAATCCCCCATCACTGCCGACAGCTATAAGTGTAAAGTATAACCATGTGACGCGCCCGTGGCATCCCACCTCACTGTCGGCGTACACATACACAATACATATATATATCTCCTGCCCGTGGAATCTCACATCACTGCCGACAGCCGTAGGTGTAACATATAACCATGTGAAGCGCCCGTGGCATCCCACCTCACTGTCGGCGTACACATACACAACATATATATATATATATATATAACGTGGCCGCATGCCCCAGAATCCCTCATCGTATAAGCATGGCCATAACGTGCCCTCGGCATCCCTCATCGTAGGTGCAGGTCTTCATGGGGAGCTAGCCCATGGAGTAATAATATAACATGCCCCCGGAATCCCTCATCGTGGGTACATGTCTTCATGGGGACCTAGCCCATGGAGTAATAGTCGTACATAGCATGGTCACATGCCCCGGAATCCCTCATCGTATAAGCATGACCATGGGTAATAAAACAAATCCGGGAATCTAACCCGCCTCCTGGTCACATGCCCCGGAATCCCACATCGTATAAGCATGTCCAAGGATCAATCATAATGGGAGCATACCCGTGGAATCCCACATCACTGTCGGTACGTCCAAGTAAACTTACAACAAGACAGTCGGCCCTCCAACTGAGAGTCACGACAACGTAAACATATAATACTTGCACTCAAAGCTATCACAAGCAAACATAGGCAAGTTCATTTAACCTTTAGACTTCCATTTTTATAAACTCATGGCACTTCCGTTTCACACATAAAAAAAATCCGGGAATTTAACCCCAAGTACTACGTACCTCTACTCCTTTAGAAAGACTCTTTTTCAAATAAAACTTCCAAGATACTAACAACCGTAGTATCAAGTCATATCTACTTTCAAGACAAGTCACAATACCTTTTTAGAAATACAGTTAGGTTTCTAAATCAAGTGACTCCTTTTCTTATAAAACCTTAGGCAATTGATGCCTTAAAATCAAATTGCCTTTTCATTAAATCAAGTCATTTATCTTTCCATAAAGAAAATATAACCAACTCCCCATAAAGTCGTTATATTCACTTTATACCTTAGCCAAATACAATTTCCTATCCAAGGGACTTATACGTTTAAAACGGAACAAGTATCACATACTTTAAAACTCTTCAAGTCCCTTAACTTTTAAGAAAACAAGTTTCTTAACTTTATAAATCAAGTCTTTCCAAATCGAGTATTCTATACTTGTAAATCAATTCATTTCTTCCTTTAAGAATCAAGTCTCCTAACTTGAAAAATAAAGTCTCTTAACTTTTAAGAATTTGAGATCCATAGCTTAAAACTTCATACGTAAATTCTTATAAGTTAAGTAACATATACTTTGGTGCGTTGTGAATAAGTTATACTTATTTATAACGATCTTATTCAAGTAGCCATGATCTAGAAAATGTAATACAATTTTGTCTTATCTTAGCTTCTATGCAGATGGAGAATTCTACTCATTTTAACATAATTGATTGTCATTACATTTTCCTTTATTAACGCTGCAATGGCTTGCTCGATACTTATTCTCATTCGTGTCATAAATTAGCCAAGTCAACTTGGCTCCAAAGTACCTCCTAACGACTCTTACCACATCCCCCATAAGACTTAGTAAGGACTTAGGATAACCTTGACATAAACTTTTCATAGAGTAAATCACACACATACCTCTTAACTTCTAAGAGTAGAAGGAAACATGAAATAATACCACATGTATATTCCATACATAGAATCATGTCAAAGGAAGGAAGAGGTTCACATACCTCGCGACGATTATCGATAAGTAGCAAAATGTTCCAAAGTACTTCAACCTTGATAGCTATTCCATCCTTCAAGTAGGATACGCTATACTTAGTATTTCAACCTATAATGGTCACAATACGTCCATTAACCTCTTACTTCAAACGTAGAATATTCTAAGTGCTAAGTCACTAAATTCTACGGAAAATCGGACAACACCTCCTTTGTTTCTACTTACTTTGCCACCTTTTTCAAGGCCGAATTCAATAACCAAACACGCCACATTTAAGGCCCAATCAATGCAATTAATCAATAGGGGATTACACGCCTACTAGACGTGTAAAATTCCGCCCCACAAACGATATCAAACTAATACAACCAACAAGTCCAATCGGCCACATAGAGTATAATAACACCAATTCTTATCCAATTTCTATTTCAATCCAAGTTGTTAGCATAACATGATATCAAGTCGCAATCGATTATAACCACTATAATCTTCAAGTAATTAACATGCGACAATTCTAATAAACGACCAAATTGTAATCCAACTTCACAAGGCTTAAATGACATTTCGGATTTAAGACTACAATCAATCCATAATACTTATCAAACTTCAACATATAAACCTCATGCTAACAACATGTAAAGCTAACAACATGTAAAGCTAACAACAAACAATATATATATATAATCTTGTAACACTTTTAAGAGACAAGATTATACCTCAATGAATCTTAATCCAACTCCAAATCCAAATTCGCTCCTTAGCAACTTAGAGCCCCTCCTTGACACTCCAATCCACTACTTGAGACCCTTAGAACAACACCAACAATTTCCTTCAATCTTCCAACCAAAACCTAGAGAAGCAACTAGGTTTTCACCTTGCGACTAATACGAAAACTATCTTTTTCCGAGATTTTTCTATTGAGATTCCCTTACAATACCCTCATGAACCTTGGTTTAAAGTGTGAATCTTAATGGACAACAAACAATTTTTTTTTCTTTCTTCTTGTTGATGAACCCGAGAGCACATTTGTTTGTTCATCCAATTTTCTTGAAATTTTGGCTAAGTGTGGAACTTTTCTCACTACTAGTAGTATTATATAGTAACATGGAGGGTCAAGATGTAACCAAATGGGTGGCTTGGATGAGTTTCTACTAAATATCAAGTCTTGTGGTCCCATTGACCAAGTCAATTATCTCAAGCTCTACAAGTTGCAAGACTTGTCTTCCTAACAAGGGTCAAATGACCCTTGTGCCCATGTAATTCGTCCAAGACATCTATAAGGGGGTGACACGTGTCGCCCTCCCATTCGTCACAATATTACGTTTTTCCGAAAATTCCATAATTCCGATAAATTTTACAAGTCTCTAATCTTAACATTAGAAATTCTCACGTACGTTCTTTAAAACATGTCCTGTAAATACGGGGTGTAACATTCTTCCCCCTTTAGAAACATTCGTCCCCGAATGTTCTTTCGGAGTCAAACTTATAATTAGCGACATAGTTTCCTTTCACAGCCCCGACATACCAACAATGCCACACATGGCCCTAATACCTCGCTCACGCATATCTGTCCATCATAAGCCCAAAAGAGATTATCTTTCGTACTTCCAACTCCTTCTAACATATACATAGTCTCAATATAATCTGTTCATGACACTTAAACATACCACAACTTCATCATGCATACAAGTTTCTAAAGGGCCAAAGACATACTGAATCATATAGCGGTTCAAAGGACCGCTAAAATCGAACTTCCACCACGACCTGCATCACGGCTTGCACGTGCATAAACATCCCGCCTAGCTATGGAAGGCGAAGAACCCGCAATCGATCCAAAGATCGCGCTTATCCCACCAAGCCACCTCTGGTCGGACAGTCTCTCACGAAATGGCCCTGCTGGCCGCAAGCATAACAAGCTGTCGAAGTAGTACGACACTCCCCAAAATGGAATCTACTACAGTGACCACACCGGGGCAAAGGTGGCTTCCCCTGGCTACTATTCTCGGACATCTGTGAACCTGTAGCCCTGGAGCCCTGACCTGCTCCCGAATATTCCCGGTGACCAAACCTCCGACCAGAAGACCGGGAAGGAGCACTCTGTGCCGGCTGAGATGTAGACCAAGTCTGCTGTTGAGGCTGTCCGCCTCGAAAGTTACCCTGGAACCCTGCCGTCCTAGCCCTCTTGGGCTGGCCTGAGTCAATGTTATACCCCGTAGTTCTGACCCTACGTATGAGAGCGTACGAAAGCATGTAAGACTTAAATTTCCAAATGATAGGTTGACGGATTGTTCCGGAAGGGTTTTAGTAGACTTTGAGGCGGGTTATGACCCGGTACATTGAGAATTCCTAAGTGTTTCAAAGGCCCAGGGCGTAGTTCGTTGAGTCTAGAGTCCAACGCAACCAACCGTTCGTCGATAGGACGTCGGAGTAGAAAGTTATGAGTATTACAAGTTCAGTGCGCAGTCGGACAAAAATGTGTTTCGGACAGAGGCGACAGGGCCGCGGCGCTGGATGCAGGGCCACGACGCCGAATGTACTGAGGGGTCGCTGAAGTTTCAGCGCCGCGGCGCCGGGAAGCAGGGCCGCGGCGCCGGAAGATCTGAGGGTCCGCAGGAGTTGCGGCGCCGCGGCGCCTGGAAGCAGGGCCGCGGCGCCGAGGCGGGATTCTGGGCGGAAAAACTTAGGAAAAGTCAGATTTTTCTTTTAAAAGACCTTGGGAGGGTGACAAGTGTCCCCCCCATCTGATTTTGCATGCACTATATTGACCAAGTCTTCAAGACTTGGTCATACTTCATCTCTCTCTTAGACAAAAGCTCTCTCTTCTCTTAAAAGTTCAAGCTCCTCCTTCTCTCTAAAATCCCAAGAGAAATTCTAGCCTTAGGAAAAATCTGAAAAGTTAAGAACAAGAAGGAAGCTTGTGGCTAGCTTGTTGGTGGTGTTCTTGGCAAGGAAGATAGCAAAAATATTTGGAATAAGTTTGACTAAAACTTTAAGGTAACATTTCTTCCTTTAGAATTAGTTTCTAGTGTTGCATGTTAAGAAGAAAGAACTTGTGGTAGTGAATAATGCTCTTAGAGTCATTGCATGTAAGAAATATGGTTTGGATGTGAAAGAATTGGTTAAGAAAATTATGTGAGCATGTCGTAGCCTAAAAACTACCTTAGACTTGTTAAGTTAATTGTTTTACCTTTTGGGGCAGAATTTTACACACCCAAGTTTAGGTGTGTAATCCCCTTGAGATTGGTTGGAGTGTTGGGCCTAAGGGCTGGCGTTGATGTTGAATTCGGACCTTAAAAAGGTGGCAAAGTATGTAGAAACAAAGGAAATGCTGCCCAATTTTCCATAGAATTTAGGGGCTTTGAACTTAGATTATTCCTACATTGAAATTAGAGGTTAAAAAAACGTATTATGGTTATTATAGGTTGGCATATTACTTGTGGTAGTTTGAGCTTAGCTAGAGGATTGACCGAAGAGGTATGTGGAAACTTTCTTATCCTTTGAGCATGAGTAGTTATAACTATATAGTACGGTAGACGTACGTGTTTTGAATGAAGTAAATCCTTTTGTTATACTTGACTTGTTTTAAGAAAAATGTCTAAGTTGGTTGGGTTAAGAAGTTAACCCGCTTGTTCTTAAGGAATGGTTTATCCTAAATAAGATAGACAAGGATTTTCTTGACCTAATGAAGTATAGAGTACTTTTGGTGTGAAAGTATTGAATATTGAATTATTCTAAAAGATAAGAGACTTAAATTTTTGGAGGTAAGAAACTTGTTTTCTAAAGGATAAGAGGCTTGAAGTATTTTGAAAATTGTATGAATTTGTTTGAAGTATAAGCCTCTTGGCTAGTAAAAGAACGAAATGGTTCATAAGGAGTTATAACGGCTTTATGGGAAGTTAGTTATAACGGCCTTATGAATGGATAAGGATGTCGAATTTCTAAAGCATAAAGTTAGTATAACGGCTTTATGGAAGTTAGTTATAATAACTTTATGGAAGGTTATGAAAGTTGTCTATTTTGATTAATGAGCATAAGTTGTCTAGATTGTGGGAAGATTGAAGTTACTTGGTTTCAAGCTATGAAATGATTTTTCTAAAGGTGTAGTAACTTACTTTAAAAAATAGACACGCCTCGATACTACGAGTGTTAGTATCTTGGATTTTACATAGAAAGGAGGCTTTCGAAAAGAATGTACGAAACATAGTACTTTGGCTTGTTTAATTGAGAATTATTCTATGTGTGCCTTGAAAAGTACTTTGGCTTGCTTAAATAAGAATTCTCTTGGTTTATGTGAAAAGAAGGCATGGTAACTGTCTTGGTTTATATAAAGTCATGGTATTGCAATTCGAATTAAAAGCATGTAATTATGAGTCTATTTGGGCATCACTGGTGATGGAGGATTCCACGGGTTGCGGCCATGATGAGGGTTCGCTTCCTGCTGATGATTATTCCATGGATTAGCTCTCCATGAGGTCATCACGCAGGGTGGATCTAGTAGTTAGCCTCGCACCGCCCGGCCGAGACGTGATGCAGGTGGATCCGTAGTTGCTTCGTACTTGCCGGCCGTGTTGGGGCGGTGGTGATGCAGTGGATCGGTGGTTAGCTCGCGATTGCTTTGGCCGGCGATGGACGCAGGTGGATCTGGTAGAGGCTATCGCACTTGCCCGGCCACCGTGATTTGATTATAGTATTGTTGGTACGTGGATCTCGTAGCTTTCGTATTGCCCGCGATTGAGGACGCAGGTGGATCTCGTAGCTATGCCTTCGCATTTGCCTCGCACGGTTCTTATGATAGTGGGATCTAGTATTCATATGTACTTTAGTGTTGTTATATCATAGATCATAGTGAGGAAGGAATTCCACGCACGATTGATATTATGGGCATGAGACCTATGGTTATATTTGAGTGATGACTTAGAGGCGTGAGTCCCCGACTTGACATGGCTCAGCGTATATGTTGTGTAATCGTAGTTTGGCTATCATACATGTCTCCGCTTTATATATATGCTATTATGAATTCATTACGATTTTCGCCACATACTTGGTACTGTCATCGACCTCCTCCGGCTGCGTTCACGCCGCAGTCGAGATACGTAACTTTTGGTCCGCACTCTTAGGATCACCGCTCATTTCTTGGGAAGCTCCATCTCTCGGAGGCTTGTCTTTTGGTATGATTCCCGAGGTTATAGACTTTGTACATTCAGGGGTATGGCGGGCCCCGCCCGCCACATTGTTATTCCTGAGGTCCGTAGTCACGTTGGTGTTTTGGGCTATAAGAACCGGTTGTATTACTATACTTTTGTTTAAGTATGTTTTATAGAAAGCACTTTATCTACCGCCAAGAATGTTTATCCTTTTTCTAAGTAATGTGTTATGTATGTTCCACGCTATTCTCTCGACATATACCGACAGTGGTACCCTTGCAGGTACCGCCATGGCCCCGGGCCGGGTCGTGACAACCGATCCTCCTCTCTATCCTCTATCCTCGCGCATACGCTGCATCCCGCAATATCCATACCGGGTGAAGGGCCACCCCAAGCACGCAAAGAACCATATGACGGTCTAGCCCCATCACATAGCGGTGAACTCGTCCGCCATATCACCCACAATAGTGTGCGATACCGACAACGAGTCAAACTCTGTGTTGTATTCCCGATGGTCCTCCCATTACGCCTCAATGACAAGAACCTATCAACACATGCTCTCTCATTTCGTGGGAAAAAGTGATCAAGAAAGGCCTCCGTGAACTCATCCTAAACCGGGACGAGCACCCACACCTCTCGACAACTCCCAAGACTCAAACCAGTTCAACGCAATATCGCTAATCGGTGAAGAAACTAACATAATCGACTGCCTCCGAGGCCCTAAGCACTGCATAGTCCGTCAGAGTGCCGAACGAACTCTTGAGGATCATCCTCGATCTCGAACCATAAAACTCGGGTGGACTACAACCCGAAAATCCCGAATTCTCAAATCGGCTCTGGGGTTAGCTACTCGCTCATGCAGACCGCCTCTACCACTATGCTAATCAATAGTCTTATATGTTCTCCATAATCTCTAAACTCGCTCGGCTGCGAATCGAGGCTCTGCACGAACCTCTGGAGCTACTACCGCTCTCGGCCTTCTAATACCGGCGTGGCCGAGCTCGCCGATCCGCTTACTACCTCGTGCATAGTCTTTGCACGGTCCCGTAACCTCTGCACTCACTAGCGCCTCCCGCCGCTTTGCCCTTCTCGGCCCTCGGTCGCTCCGCGAGGCATAATCACATATAAGAAGCGGGTCGAGATGATTCAACCTACTATGACAGCTTTCATCGCACGATCTCAAAGAGAGAAGAATGGAAACCAATCCTAAATGTCTGCGACCTCACGATTATAGATGTGGTGCACAACACACCGATAACCAAGACTTTACTAGACACGGTCCTCAGACACTTTCCGAGGACTAATCGCTCGATACCACTTTTGTCACGACCGACCTCAAGCTCGCGATCGTGCCCTACAGGCACCCTACATGTATACATCGAGAGAAAATCAGCGGAACATACATGAAACTTACAAAATAAAACAATGTATAAACAACCGTTAGCCGATAGGGCTACCTTTCTCGACATACATAAACGGTTGCCTCCTTTCCTTTACAAATCGACCCACAATATGTGACTCTGCACTCTAAGAGTTTTAACGTAACAACAAGCATGGACAGGCCCTCAATACCACGAATATACATGAATCTACAACCTCGTGGAAAACCGCATCAAGAGATAAGCCTCCGAGCAAATGGAGCTTTTTCCCAAAATCGAACCGAGATCCTAAGAGCAAGGATCACCAACTGTACCTAAAACTGCGGCATGAACGCAGCCTCAAGGGGGTCGATAACAAAAATTTGAATATGGAATGTAAATAAAGTACAAGAAATGTGATCATAAATGTACAAAAGAATGACAGGGCAAGTATAAAAGAAGTACATACCAGATCCTGCCGTGTCATTACCACTTATGAACTTAATTGTACCTTATTATCTTTTCCCTTTTTCAATAAAAGTTATAGTCACTTTCTTACGTACATGTTTGGGAAAAATCGTCAAGTTTATTACCATATAACTTACTTATCTTTCATAACATAATCCGGCCCTTTATGGAGGGACGCATATACTACCCGGCCCAATCTGGGACGCGATCAAATCACACAAATATCAAGCGTGCCCGTGGAATCCCCCATCACTGCCGACAACTATAAGTGTAAAATATAACCATGTGACGCGCCCGTGGCATCCCACTCATCGCTTGCGCATACATACACAATACATATATATATCTCCCGCCGTGGAATCCCACATCATCGCCGATACCGTAGGTGTAACATATAACCATGTGACGCGCCTGGCATCCCACCTCACCGTTTACAGACACATACACAACATATATATATATATATATATAACGCGCCGCATGCCGGAATCCTCATCGTATAAGCATGGCCATAACGTGCCCTCGACATCCCTCATCGTAGGTGCAGGTCTTCATGGGGAGCTAGCCCATGGAGTAATAATATAACATGCCCCCGGAATCCCTCATCGTGGGTACATGTCTTCATGGGGACTGATCGGTGTATTTTATATACACATTTTGAGTCAGTTTTAGTTAGTCTTTTGTCCCGTTTTGCACATATAAGTGTCGTATTAGGATAGTTTTTTCTTTCTTTTGAGTCGAAGTGGTTAAAATGGTCAAATGGCGGAAAAGGAGCAAAAAGAGGGCAAAAGAGGAGATGCGAAAAGCGAGAAAGTGGCGAGAGGGCGAAATCTGCACTGCGCGCCTCGCAGCCTAAAGCGGGGCGCGCGCGCGCCGATTCAGAGAGGCGAAGATTCGGCGGCGCCCTCGAGCAGCAGATGCAGGTCGCGGCGCTAAACATCCGAGAGCTACAGATATACAGTGGCCGCCTCGCATGCAGATAGCGGCGCGCGCCAAAACACCCGACGGATTACAGAACTTCCGGCGGGCGCTGTCTCACTGGCTGGCGCCGACACGGAAAAATTAGGTTTTGGACGAATTTACGGGCCAGCTCGAAGGAAAAGAGGAGGCGGTTTACGGCTATAAAAGGAGAACCCTAGGCGCTTTTGAGGTTTCTTCTTGCACAACTCAAGACTTTGCTTGGAGATTGGATACCATTAATTTAGTAATTTCTTTTCCTTTCTTTACTTTATTTCGCTTTGTATGATGAACATGGAATTAGTTCTTGTCATGTCAATGGCTAGGAACTAATTCTCTTATAGGCTTTCTATGTTGTATTGCTTGAAACTTATGTTATAAATTAATGCATGCTTATGGTTATTGTTCTTATTGTGAGATCTATCCAATAATTTAGTTGAATTCTTGGTAATTAATTGACAACTAATTATCACTATATGATTTCTAATCGATTCGAAAGGGGATTGTGAATATCTTTGTAAGTTGGGTAGACATTCTTGGATTGGGGATGAAAATACCTCAATTATTTATGTAAGCGTTGATGAGAGGCTTAACAACCCTAATTTTGCGCATTGCGTGACGGCCAACTAGGTTTTTGTTCTTAATCCTCCTATAAAGTTACCCTTATCACCGAAAGGTAAGGAACGACATCTGGGTTGAGTGTTTATATAACCCTAACGGAGTATAAAACGATTTCAGAAACCCGCTTTCTCCAAAAGAAAATACCATAAGTAATGCATTAGTAAGTAGCATAAGCGGATAGTGAGGATACATAAGCCCTATTATCATCACTCCTGAAGTAAATCTTTATACTCTAAATAGCTTTTATAATTCTTAGTCATAAACAACCAATCAATCATTAATCCACCAAATAGATACTAGAAAATAGATAATTGGTACTTGAACCCTAATCCTAGAGGACGATATTCGGTCTTATCTAAGACTATACTACTTGATACGATAACGTGCACTTGCGTTTAAGTGTGTGCATCTTAACGCGCATCAAGTTTTTGGCGCCGTTGCCGGGGATTAGGCATAGTTCAATATCAAAGTTGTCTATTTTTAATTTCTAATTTGGCTTTTATTTTGATTTTTAATTTTTTACGTTTTTCTTTTGAAAAATTCGAGGTGCCGTGATTTGTTGTCTGTTTTGATCTATTTCGAAGTCGATTTATGCGAAGGAGAAGAGGAGCGTACACTCTTGTTCCTTCAATCCGTAAATTGAGAAAACCTCGCAAGCGTATCGTAAAGAATCACGAGCGCAACCTTGTAGAGATGAGCGGCGCTCGTAACAACAACGGATGGGAGAAGGGTTAGGAGAGAATCAACCCCACCTGAATGCCTAGGCAAGCGCCATAGACGTGGAAGAGAGAGTCCAAGTCCAGCCGTAACGGTTTGGGAGACTATGTGCTACCAAGAGTGAATGGAGCACGACATGATGAATTAGGCTCCCGCACAGAGCCAACAACCGAGATAAAACCAGCGATTCGAGCATGGTACAAAGACACGCTGCAATTCGAGGATCGCCATCGAGGATCACATATGCACATAGCTAATTTCTTGGAGCTATGTGCAACTTTTAGATATAACGGCTGCATCGATGATGCCGTCAGATTGAGGCTCTTTCCTTCTCACCGTGGATAGAGCAAAAGTATGGTTGAATTCCCGCCGATTCGATTTTCACATGGCACGAGCTGGCACAGAAATTCTTAGCCAAGTTCTTTCCTCCGTGTAAAGCAGCAAAACTAAGAGGGGAGTTGAACAACTTCTACCAAGCAGATGGAGAGTCCTTATATGAAGCTTGGGAAAGGTTCAAAGATCTACAGAGAAAGTTCCCACACCATTGCATTGAGTTGTGGAACTTGGTCCACATCTTCTACAACGGGCTGAGTAGTACTACCAGAACTATCATAGATGCAGCAGCAGGTGGAGCATTCATGAGGAAAACAGCCCACGACGCTCATGAGTTATTAGAAGACATGACCACTAACAACCATGTCACGGAAGAAAGGTCGACGAATGGAAGAAGAACAGTGGGAGTCCATGAAATAGACGTTATCGCTGCCTTGAATGCCCAAGTGGCCCTTCTAGCTAAACAGTTGCAGCAACATACAGTGTCAGTGAATGCGATACAGATGCCTAAAAGCTGCGAGATATGTGGTGGCCCACATACATTTGATAGGTGTCCTTCAGCGGACCCCAATAATATACCAATGGAGCAGGCGGAGTGTCAGGCCATAGGTAACTATCAAAGGCAACAGAACAACCCCTACTCTAACACTTATAATCCAGGGTGGAGGAATCACCCAAATTTCTCATGGAAAGGAGATCAGGGCCAGCAGAATCAATATCGTGGCGCAGAATCCAATATCGTGGGCGCAGACGTGATAGGCCAGATCGTAATCCGCAGCATCGTAATCAAATTTCTTCACTCAAGCCCCACAACATCAATCAGCTAACGCACGCTTTAGAAAGAAAAGCGACGAGCCGAAGCAACAGGATAAAGACTTGCCAATGCCTGCACTCAGCCATGATGTGCTAGATCCTCATTCAGGAACCTGGAAACTCAAGTGGGTCAGCTCGCAAAGCAAGCAAACATCAGGCCACAGGGGGCATTGCCAAGAAATACAGAGGTAAATCCGAGAGAGCGTGTCGAGCAAAGGTTGAGAAGTGGAAGGCATTGAGCAGCGATACCTCAACCATGAGTTGAGAAGCAAGCGAGTTAGAAAAGAGAAGGTGATTGAGCCTAGCCCAACAAGAGAGAAAACCTGCAGAAGGAGTATACAGAGAAAGATCCCTTTCCCAGAGACTACAAATAAAAGGCGGTTGATAAACAATTCTCCAAATTTTGGAGACATTGAAAGTTGCATATCAACATACCTTTCATAAGCATTAGAGAAGATGTCCTCCTATTTCAAGTTTATGAAGGAGATTTTGGGGAAGAAGAAAAAGCTGGCAGAGTACGAAATAGTAGCACTAACAGAAGAGTGTAGTGCTATCTTGCAGAAGAAGTTGCCACCTAAGCTAAAAGATTCGTGAGCTTCACACTACCTGCACAGCAAGGTGGTAACTTGCAACAGAGCGCTATGTGATTTAGGGGCAAGTATAAATCTAACGCCCTATCGATTCAAGAGATCGAGTCATGAGGCCAAACCAACCACAGTAAGCCTGCAGCTAGCCGACAGGACAGTGGTTCATCCAAGAGGCAAGATCGAGGACGTAATTGTGAAAGTAGGGAAATTCTTCTTTCCTGCAGATTTCCTCATCCTCGATATGGAAGAAGACGCGGAAATCCCGATCATATTGGGGAGGCCATTCCTAGCAACGGGGAGAGCTTTGATTGATGTTGAAAGAGGGGAACTAACACTAAGGGTGGAGAATGAAGAAACGGTGTTTAAAGTTTTTAAACACATCATTGAGCCACCAACAATAAGTGGGTGCTTTGCAATCAGCACCATCAAACCCCCATGCCAGCCATTACAAGTCAACCAAAGAGCGATGAGCCCAAGAAAGCAAGCATGGTTTGCCGAAATGCCACTAAAGGAGGTAAGTGTTCCTGAACTCCCTATTACTGATAATGCCAAAAAGAAAAGAAGAAAAATAAAACGCCAAATGTGGAGGAAATTGATAGGTTGGGGGCTTAATCCTCCCCAAGGTTATTAAGGCTAAGGAACTTGCGTCCGGCTAAAAGACGTTAAAGACAGCGCTAGTTGGGAGGCAACCCAACGTTTTCAATTATGTTATTTTAATTTCTGTCTTTAGTTTATTTTATTTTGTCTAGAACAATCTCACGGTCTTGGGGGCTTGTGTTTGAGCTGTGATTGACAGGTACAGGGAAATAAACTGAAGACAAGCAAGGATTTCCAGAAAGCGGGTAGTGGCCATGGCGCCAAGAGCAGTGGCCGCGCGCCAGAGTGGCCGCGCCAAAAGAATCAACAGACATCGAAGTTTAAGAGTCGCGCGCCCGTGAGCAGGTCGCGGTAGAATTCCGAAGGTTTGCCGAAGCGCGCCGCTTCGCCAGAGCAGGCCGCGCGCCAAAATATCTCAAGAGTGCTTGAAGTTTAAGCGCGCGCTTAGTAATGGCCGCGCAGAAAGTCCCGGCGAGCGCAGATGATTGGTGCCGCGCGCCAAAAGCGTGGCGCACGGCGGGAATCCAGAAACTTAAAACGCCCAAAAATCAGATTTTCCCCAATTCAAAAATCAAAAACCTAACTTTCCCTCTCCAAAAACCCACGAAATCCCAGAAATTTGCCCACAAATCCTCCACAAATCCAACACAACCACAACCTAAACTCTTAAATTCCTCAAAACTCACAACTATCCCAAACAACAAAGCTCCATTCCATACCCTCAAGCCAACCAATTGAAACAAGAACAGCGTGAAGTTCTCATAAAAAGGTAATCCCTTTCTTTGTTCTTGAATCCTTTTACTGAAGCCATAGGAAGTAGTAGTTTGGAGGAGTATTGTAGTTGGAGTAGTTTGGGTGCTGAAAAGTGATTGTGAAGGTTGTGGGTATTGAGTAGAAAGGTTGAAGTTTGGGGGTGTTGTATTCGCTGCTAGTGTTGAGTGTGTAGGAGACATTTGTGCCACTAAATTGAAAGCTCCAGAAACTGTTTTAACCATGGCCACCAGAAAAAGAAGAGGCTCCACATCCACCCCAACCCCACAATATGACGAAAGTAGGTTTGTAAGCTACGAAGTCTCTCAAAGATACAAAAAGCTTGATACCAGACCCTTAATACCAGAAAGGGGAATGGACTACCAGAGGGCGTCATTTGGAGAAGGAGATGTTTATGAGCCCATTCGGGCGATGATTGAGTTAAGGGAGTGGAGAAAATTTGTGAACCGGAGAAGATAACACCAAAGAAACACAACAATGGTGCGAGAATTTTATGCCAACTTTAGGAGAAGGTGGAAAGGGATGCTTTGTAAGGAAGCTATGTGCTCGACGGCAGAAAATATTAATATACAATTGAAAACAGTGATGTTTGAGAAAAGAAGTGATTGGAATCACTTTAGAACATGGTCTAGAAGCATTGACCACATCGACTGGAATGTCGTTGCAGACACCGTGAGCTACCAGGGAGCTGCTTTTGAGATTGGAAGAAATGGATCGAGAGCACTGAGCAGGTGCCAATTCAACAAGGTAGCCAAAGCTTGGCTGTATTTTGTCAGTGCCCGCATGATTCCATCCACGCACTTCACCAGAGTGCCAGAAGATATGATTAAGTTGATTTATGGAATTATGAGGGGGCTGACAATTGATGTGGGGAAAGAAATAGTGCAGAGCATTGACGAAATCAGCAGGTTGGCGACGACAGGCGGATTGGGACATGGCTCAGTTATCACCAAGCTATGTCACATGAGTGCGGTCCCACAACTACCCACTGATACTCATAAAAGAAACCAACTGCCGGTGTCCTATGGGATAGTGCACTCCTTTCCAGACCCTAGCCCCCCAGTAGCCAGACGGAGAGTACAACCACCAGCAGCAGCAGCAGCAGAGGCCGCCATGGATGAAGATGAGCCTGAAATAGGGGCTCAATATGAGGCAGGACCCAGCCACCGGCAAACCACAGGAGCAGAACCTTCAGAGCCCACAATGGGGCAATTGTACCAACATCAGAGGGAGATGATGCAGACCTTGCAAACAGTAGTACAAGGACAGCAAGAAACAAGGCAACAAATCGACGAGCTGAGTGCCTTGTTCAACCAATGGTCAATGCATTATCCACCGCCACCACCACCATTCTAGCCAAAGTCTGTAAGTGTCTTTTTCTTTTATTTTCTTTGAGTCTTGCACACATTGAAGACAATGTGTGATTTAAGTTTGGGGGTGTTTTATTTGTGTGTCATGTTATGTTTTATTTAAGTCTTTTTATTTGTTTTATGTTTATTTTGAGTCACCAAATTCTTTTCTTTTTTGAGTCATAATTGCCTGTCAAGATCATGTATGTTGTAGTTGCTAGAAACACCTAGTGAAGTAAGGTGGAATAATGTAAAGGAATTGAAGCAACTATCTAAACACTTAGGTTAGATATGCCAAAAACTCACGTAACTGCCTATTTGGAGTTTCTTGCTTGAGTTATGCATGCTAAATGATAAATGCTTATGTGTTATGATTGCTTGCTATTTGAGGCGAAATAGTTAGGATATGCATGTTAGGGAGATGACTCAGGCATTTCTTTGATAGCCAATTCGTACCATTCTTTTTTATCCTGTACTTTAAAAAAATATCCCTAGTCAGCCCATTGAGCCTAAATTTGAAACTTCTTCTTTGACACCCTATACTCCCACAAATTGTGCCATAAGTGAAAATATGAAATAGTGGAGTACATTGTGTTAAAAAGAAGAAACAAAAAGAGTGAACAAGTTTGATGCACCCCAATGGAAAAGTAATAAGAAAGAGGCAAAAGCCTAAGTTTGGGGGTGCCTATTAGTATAATACACTTCACTCTCCCAAAACAAAAGAGGGGAAGGATAGAATTGAAGTGAAGGAAAGAATCAAAAGAAAAAGGGAAAAATTGAAAAGCCAAAGAGCTTATGGTACAGAAAAATGAGCCTAAATGCCTATCTTTACCAACCCCTACCTAAGCCTACATTACAACCCTTAAAGTCCTCAAGATCTCTTTTATGCATATCCGAATTAGTGGAGAATAGCAAGTAAGCATGCCATAGGAATTCTTGAATTTATATGCATGATTTAGTATATTGACTTACATTAAGCATGATGAATATGAGTTTATAAATATTTAGCTTCATGTGTTTAGTATCTTTGAAAATTTCATGCTATATGTTCCTCGATATTATTCTCGCTAACCTTCATGTTTTTCTAGTTAACATTTATGCAAAGAAAAGTGATTAATGACAGTGAGTCTTTTATTTTTCGTTTCTTTGAGTCTTTTATTTTATTTCTTTCTATCTTTGCTCGAGGCGAGCAAAGGTTATGTTTGGGGTATTTGATCTGTATTTTATATACACCTTTGAGTCGATTTAGTTAGTCTTTTGTCCCGTTTTGCACATATAAGTGTCGTATTAGGATAGTTTTTTCTTTCTTTTGAGTCAAAGTGGTTAAAATGGCCAAATGGCGGAAAAATAGCAAAAAGAGGGCAAAAGAGGAGATGCCAGAGCCGAAAACTGAGAAAGTGGCGAACGAGGGCGAAATCCAGACCAGCGCCGCGGCGCCCTCGCACCAAAAGCGTGGGCGCGGCGCCAGATTCGAGAGGCGAAGATTCAGGTCGCGGCGCCTCGCATACAGATGCAGTCGCGCGCTAAACATCCGAGGAGCTACAGATACAGTGGCGCGCGCCTCGCAGCACAGATAGCGTGGCGCGCCAAAACACCCGACGGATTGCAGAACTCCGCCAAGCGCGCTGTCAGGCGGCGCCGACGCGGAAAAATGAGGTTTTTGGACGAATTTCTGGGCCAGGCCTGAAGGAAAAGAGGGAGGCGGTTTGCAACCTATAAAAGGAGAACCCTAGGCAGTTTTTGAGGGTTCCCCTTCTTGCACAACTCAAGACTTTTGCTTGGAGATTGGATAACATTAATTTAGTAATTTCTTTTCCCTTTCTTTACTTTATTTCAGTTTTGTATGATGAACATGGAATTAGTTCTTGTCATGTCAATGGCTAGGAACTAATTCTCTTATAGGGCTTTCTATGTTGAATTGCTTGAAACTTATGTTATAAATTAATGCATGCTTATGGTTATTGTTCTTATTGTGAGATCTATCCAATAATTGAGTTGAATTCTTGGTAATTAATTGACAACTAATTATCACTATATGATTTCTAATCGATTCAAAAGGGGATTGTGAATATCTTGTAAGTTGGGTAGACATTCTTGGATTGGGGATGAAAATACCTCAATTATTTATGTAGCGTTGATGAGAGGCTTAACAACCCTAATTTTGCACATTGTGCGTGACGGTCAACTAGGTTTTTGTTCTTAATCCTCCTATAAAGTTACCCTTATCACCGAAAGGTAGGTAAGGAACGATACTGGGGTTGAGTGTTTATATAACCCTAACGGAGTATAAAGCGATTTCAGAACCCGCTTTCTCCAAAAGAAGAATACCATAAGTAATGCATTAGTAAGTAGCATAAGCGGATAGTGAGGATACATAGAAGCCCTATTCTCATCACTCCTGAAGTAAATCTTTATACTCTAAATAGCTTTTATAATTCTTAGTCATAAACAACCAATCAATCATTAATCCACCAAATAGATACTAGAAAATAGATAATTGGTACTTGAACCCTAATCCTAGAGGACGATATTCGGTCTTATCTAAGACTATACTACTTGATACGATAACGTGCACTTGCGTTTAAGTGTGTGCATCTTAACGCGCATCAAGTTTTTGGCGCCGTTGCCGGGGATTAGGCATAGTTCAATATCAAAGTTGTCTATTTTTAATTTCTAATTTGGCTTTTATTTTGATTTTTAATTTTTTACGTTTTTCTTTTGAAAAATTCGAGGTGCCGTGATTTGTTGTCTGTTTTTGATCTATTTCAGGAAGTCAGTTTATGCGAAGGAGAAGAGGAGCAGACACTCTTGTTCCCTTCAATCCAGAAATTGAGAAAACCTGCAAACAGAACAGAAAGAATCAGCGGAGCGCAACCTTGTTAGAGATGAACGACGTTCAGAACAACAACGGGATGGGAGAAGGGTTAGGAGAGAATCAACCCCACCCAGGAATGCCTAGGCAAGCGCCAATAGACGTGGAAGAGAGAGTCCAAGTCCAGCCAGAACGAAGTTTGGGAGACTATGTGCTACCAAGAGTGAATGGAGCACAGACATGCATTAGGCTCCCTGCAATAGGAGCCAACAACTTCGAGATAAAACCAGCGATTCTGAGTACGGTACGACACTGCAATTCGGAGGATCGCCATCTGAGGATTCACATATGCACATAGCTAATTTCTTGGAGCTATGTGCAACTTTTAGATATAACGGCGTTACTGATGATGCCGTCAGATTGAGGCTCTTTCCCTTCTCACTCAGGGATAGAGCAAAAGTATGGTTGAATTCCCTGCCGGCCGATTCGATTTTCACATGGCACGAGCTGGCACAGAAATTCTTAGCCAAGTTCTTTCCTCCGTGTAAAGCAGCAAAACTAAGAGGGGAGTTGAACAACTTCTACCAAGCAGATGGAGAGTCATTATATGAAGCTTGGGAAAGGTTCAAAGATCTACAGAGAAAGTGCCCACACCATTGCATTGAGTTGTGGAACTTGGTCCACATCTTCTACAACGGGCTGAGTAGTACTACCAGAACTATCATAGATGCAGCAGCAGGTGGAGCATTCATGAGGAAAACAGCCCACGACGCTCATGAGTTATTAGAAGACATGACCACTAACAACCATGTCACGGAAGAAAGGTCGACGAATGGGAGAAGAACAGTGGGAGTCCATGAAATAGACGCTATCGCTGCCTTGAATGCCTGCCGCCCTTCTAGCTAAACAATGGCAAAGAACATACAAAGGTCGATGAATGCGATACAGATGCCTAAAAGCTGCGAGATATGTGGTGGCCCACATACATTTGATAGGTGTCCTTCAGCGGACCCCAACAATATACCAATGGAGCAGGCGGAGTGTCAGGCCATAGGTAACTATCAAAGGCAACAGAACAACCCCTACTCTAACACTTATAATCCAGGGTGGAGGAATCACCCAAATTTCTCAAGGAAAGGAGATCAGGGCCAGCAGAATCAATATCAGGGGCAGCAGAATCCGCACTGTGGCGCAGAACCAATATCGTGGGCAGCAGAATCGATAGGCGAAGATCGTAACCAGCAGCAGAATCAACAAATCTTCACTCAAGCCCCACAAAGATCAGCTCAATGCACCGCTTTAGAAAGAAAAGCCGACGAAATGGCAATGTGATAAAGACTTGCCAATGCCTGCACTCGCCATGATGAAGCTAGATCCTCATTCAGAACACGAAACTCAGTGGTCACCGCAGCAAGCAAACATCGAGCCACGTGGCATTGCCAAGAAATACAGAGGTAAATCCGAGAGAGCGTCGCAAATGCGGTTGAGAAGTGGAAGGCGATTGAGCAGATCACCTCAACCATGAGTTGAGAAGCAAGCGAGTTAGAAAAAGAGAAGGTGATTGAGCCTAGCCCAACAAGAGAGAAAACCTGCAGGAAGGAGTATACAGAGAAGATCCCTTTCCCCAGAGACTACAAATAAAGGCGGTTGATAAACAATTCTCCAAATTTTTGGAGACATTCAGAAAGCTGCATATCAACATACCTTTCATAGAAGCATTAGAGCAGATGCCCTCCTATTTCAAGTTTATGAAGGAGATTGTGGGGAAGAAAAAGTCGGGCAGAGTACGAAATAGTAGCACTAATGTAAGAAAGAGTGTAGTGCTATCTTGCGAAGAAGTTGCCACCTAAGCTAAAAGATCCAGGAGCTTCACACTACCTGCACAGCAAGGCGTGGTAACTTGCAACAGAGCGCTATGTGATTTAGGGGCAAGTATAAATCTAATGCCCCTATCAGTATTCAAGAGATTTGAGTTGGGTGAGGCTAAACCAACCACAAGCAGTTCGCAGCCTAGCCGACAGATGATGGTTCATCCAAGAGGCAAGATCGAGGACGTAATTGTGAAAGTAGGAAATTCTTCTTTCCCGCAGATTTCTCATCCTCGATATGGAAGAAGACGCGGAAATTCCGATCATATTGGGGAGGCCATTCCTAGCAACGGGGAGAGCTTTGATTGATGTTGAAAGAGGGGAACTAACACTAAGGGTGGAGAATGAAGAAATGGTGTTTAAAGTTTTTAAACACATCATTGAGCCACCAACAATAAGTGGGTGCTTTGCAATCAGCACCATCAAACCCCCATGCCAGCCATTACAAGTCAACCAAAGAGCGATGAGCCCAAGAAAGCAAGCATGGTTTGCCGAAATGCCACTAAAGGAGGTAAGTGTTCCTGAACTCCCTATTACTGATAATGCCAAAAAGAAAAGAAGAAAAAAAAAACGCCAAATGTGGAGTAAATGGATAGGTTGGGGGCTTAATCCTCCCCAAGGTTATTAAGGCTAAGAACTCAAGGTCCGCTAAAAGACGTTAAAGACATCGCTAGTTGGGAGGCAACCCAACGTTTTTTCAATTATGTCATTTTAAGTTCTGTCGTTAGTTTATTTTATTTTGTCTAGAACAATCTCACGGTCTTGGGGCTTGTGTTTGGTGTGATTGATGTGCAGGAAATAAATCAAGACAAGCAAGGATTTAAAGCGTAGCCGCTACGCCAAAAGCTGTACGCAAAAAGAATCGAACAGACAGCGGGCCAGCGAGCAGCGCAGGAGCAGGCCGCGATAGAATTCGAAGGTTTGCTGAAGCGCGCCAGAGGCGCATGGCGCCAAAATATCTCAAGAGGTTTGAAGCGCAGGCCATGGCGCCAAGAATGTGCCGCAAGGCAGAAAGTCCCGGGCGAGCGCAGATGATTGGTGCCGCGCGCTAAAAGCAGGCCGCGCTGGCGAATCTAAAACTTAAAACGCCAAAATCAGATTTTCCCAATTCAAAAATCAAAAACCTAACTTTCCCTCTCCAAAAACCCACGAAATCCCAGAAATTTGCCCACAAATCCTCCACAAATCCAACACAACCACAACTTAAACTTTTAAATTCCTCAAAACCCCCAACTATACCAAACAACAAAGCTCCATTCCATACCCTCAAGCCAACCAATTGAAACAAGAACAGTGCTAAGCTCTCATAAAAGGTAATCCCTTTCTTTGTTCTTGAATCTTTACCTGAAGCCATATGAAGTAGTAGTTTGGAGGAGTATTGTAGTTGGAGTAGTTTGGGTGCTGAAAAGTGATTGTGAAGGTTGTGGGTATTGAGTAGAAAGGTTGAAGTTTGGGGGTGTTGTATTCGCTGCTAGTGTTGAGTGTGTAGGAGACATTTGTGCCACTAAATTGAAAGCTCCAGAAACTGTTTTAACCATGGCCACCAGAAAAAGAAGAGGCTCCACATCCACCCCAACCCCACAATATGACGAAAGTAGGTTTGTAAGCTACGAAGCCTCTCAAAGATACAAAAAGCTTGATACCAGACCCTTAATACCAGAAAGGGGAATGGACTACCAGAGGGCGTCATTTGGAGAAGGAGATGTTTATGAGCCCATTCGGGCGATGATTGAGTTAAGGGAGTGGAGAAAATTTGTGAACCCGGAGAAGATAACACCAGCAAACACAACAATGGTGCGAGAATTTTATGCCAACTTTCCAGAGAAGGTGGAAAGGGGATGCTTTGTGGTGGAAGCTATGTGTCGACGGCAGAAAATATTAATATACAATTAAAAACATTGATGTTGAAGAAAGAAGTGATTGGAATCACTTTAGAACACGGTCTAGAAGCATTGACCACATCGATCGAATGCCGCTGGCATAATCGCGAGCTACCGTGGAGCCGCTTTTGAGATTGGAAGAAATGAATCGAGAGCACCGAGCAAAGCACCAACAAGGTAGCCAAAGCTTGGTTGTATTTTGTCGATTCGATGATTCCATCCACGCACTTCACCAGAGTGCCAGAAGATAGGATTAAGTTGATTTATGGAATTATGAGGGGGCTGACAATTGATGTGGGGAAAGAAATAGTGCAGAGAATTGAAGAAATCAGCAGGTTGGCGACGACAGGCGGATTGGGACATGGCTCAGTTATCACCAAGCTATGTCACATGAGTGCGGTCCCACAACTACCCACTGATACTCATGAAAGAAACCAACTGCCGGTGTCCTATGGGATAGTGCACTCCTTTCCAGACCCTAGCCCCCCAGCAGCCAGACGGAGAGTACAACCACCACCAGCAGCAGCAGCAGAGGCCGCCATGGATGAAGATGAGCCTGAAATAGGGGCTCAATATGAGGCAGGACCCAGCCACCGGCCAACCACAGGAGCAGAACCTTCAGAGCCCACAATGGGGCAATTGTACCAACATCAGAGGGAGATGATGCAAACCTTGCAAACAGTAGTATAAGGATAGCAAGAAACAAGGCAATAAATCGACGAGCTGAGTGCCTTGTTCAACCAATGGTCGATGCATTATCCACCGCCACCACCACCATTCTAGCCAAAGTCTGTAAGTGTTTTTTTCTTTTATTTTCTTTGAGTCTTGCACACATTGAGGACAATGTGTGATTTAAGTTTGGGGGTGTTTTATTTGTGTGTCATGTTATGTTTTATTTAAGTCTTTTTATTTGTTTTATGTTTATTTTGAGTCACCAAAATTTTTTCTTTTTTGAGTCATAATTGTCTGTCAAAGATCATGTATGATGTAGTTGCTACAAACACCTAGTGAAGTAAGGTGGAATAATGTAAAGGAATTGAAGCAACTATCTAAAAACTTAGGTTAGATATGCCAAAAACTCACAGAATCTGTCTATTTGGAGTTTCTTGCTTGAGTTATGCATGCTAAATGATAAATGCTTATGTGTTATGATTGCTTGCTATTTGAGGCGAAATAGTTAGGATATGCATGTTAGGGAGATGACTCAGGCATTTCTTTGATAGCCAATTCGTACCATTCTTTTCTATCCTGTACTTTAAAAAAATATCCCTAGTCAGCCCCATTGAGCCTAAATTTGAAACTTCTTCTTTGACACCCTATACTCCCAAAAATTGTGCCATAAGTGAAAATATGAAATAGTGGAGTACATTGTGTTAAAAAGAAGAAACAAAAAGAGTGAACAAGTTTGATGCACCCCAATGGAAAAGTAATAAGAAAGAGGCAAAAGCCTAAGTTTGGGGGTGCCTATTAGTATAATACACTTCACTCTCCCAAAACAAAAGAGGGGAAGGATAGAATTGAAGTGAAGGAAAGAATCAAAAGAAAAAGGGAAAAATTGAAAAGCCAAAGAGCTTATGGTACAGAAAAATGAGTCTAAATGCCTATCTTTACCAACCCCTACCTAAGCCTACATTACAACCCTCAAAGTCCTGAAGATCTCTTTTATGCATATCCAGAATTAGTGGAGAATAGCAAGTAAGCATGCCATAGGAATTCTTGAATTTATATGCATGATTTAGTATATTGACTTCCATTAAGCATGATGAATATGAGTTTATAAATATTTAGTTTCATGTGTTTAGTATCTCAAAAATTTCATGCTATATGTTCTGCGATATTATTCTCGCTAACCTTCATGTTTTTCTAGTTAACATTTATGCAAAGAAAAGTGATTAATGACAGTGAGTCTTTTATTTTTGTTTATTTGAGTCTTTTATTTTATTTCTTTCTATCTTTGCTCGAGGCGAGCAAAGGTTAAGTTTGGGTATTTGATCTGTATTTTATATACACCTTTGAGTCGCTTTTAGTTAGTCTTTTGTCCCGCTTTTGCACATATAAGTGTCGTATTATGATAGTTTTTCTTTCTTTTGAGTCAAAGTGGTTAAAATGGCCAAATGGCGGCAAAAGAGCAGCAAGAGGGCAAAAGAGGAGATGCGAGCGAACCGAGAAAGTGGCGAACGAGGGCAAAATCGGACCAGCGCGCGCCTCAGCTAAAGCGTGGCCGCGCGCCCGATTCGTGAGAGGCATAAGATCCAGCACGCGGCGCCTCGCATGCAGATGCAGGGCTGCGGCGCCTAAACATCCGAAGAGCTACAGAAGATACAGCGCGCGCCTCGTGACAGAGCAGATGGCCGCGGCGCCAAAACACCCGACGGACAGAACTTCGCAGCGGCGCTGTCTCAGGGCCGGCGCCGACGCGGAAAAATTAGGTTTTTGGACGAATTTCTGGGCCAGGCCTGAAGGAAAAGAGGGAGGCGGTTTGCAGCCTATAAAAGGAGAACCCTAGGCAGTTTTTGAGGGTTCCCCTTCTTGCACAACTCAAGACTTTTGCTTGGAGATTGGATACCATTAATTTAGTAATTTTTTTTCCCTTTCTTTACTTTATTTCAGTTTTGTATGATGAACATGGAATTAGTTCTTGTCATGTCAATGGCTAGGAACTAATTCTCTTATAGGGCTTTCTATGTTGAATTGCTTGAAACTTATGTTATAAATTAATGCATGCTTATGGTTATTGTTCTTATTGTGAGATCTATCCAATAATTGAGTTGAATTCTTGGTAATTAATTGACAACTAATTATCACTATATGATTTCTAATCAGATTCTGAAAAGGGGGGATTGTGAATATGCTGTAAGTTGGGTAGACATTCTTGGATTGGGGATGAAAATACCTCAATTATTTATGTAGCGTTGATGAGAGGCTTAACAACCCTAATTTTGCATGATCAGCGTGATTTGGCCAACTAGGTTTTGTTCTTAATCCTCCTATAAAGTTACCCTTATCACCGAAAGGTAGGTAAGGAACGACATCGGGTTGAGTGTTTATATAACTAACGGAGTATAAAACGATTTCGTAAACCTGCTTTCTCCAAAAGAAGAATACCATAAGTAATGCATTAGTAAGTAGCATAAGCGGATAGTGAGGATACATAGAAGCCCTATTCTCATCACTCCTGAAGTAAATCTTTATACTCTAAATAGCTTTTATAATTCTTAGTCATAAACAACCAATCAATCATTAATCCACCAAATAGATACTAGAAAATAGATAATTGGTACTTGAACCCTAATCCTAGAGGACGATATTCGGTCTTATCTAAGACTATACTACTTGATACGATAACGTGCACTTGCGTTTAAGAGTGTGCATCTTAACGCGCATCAGGGACCTAGCCCATGGAGTAATAGTCGTACATAGCATGGTCGCATGCCCCGGAATCCCTCATCGTATAAGCATGACCATGGGTAATAAAACAAATCCGGGAATCTAACCCGCCTCCTGGTCACATGCCCCGGAATCCCACATCGTATAAGCATGTCCAAGGATCAATCATAATGGAAGCATACCCATGGAATCCCACATCATCATTGCAGACGCCCAAGTAAACTTACAACAAGACAGACGGCCCTCCAACTGAGAGTCACGACAACGTAAACATATAATACTTGCACTCAAAGTTATCACAAGCAAACATAGGCAAGTTCATTTAACCTTTAGACTTCCATTTTTATAAACTCATGGCACTTCCGTTTCACACATAAAAATCCGAATTTAACCCCAAGTACTACGCACTTACTCCTTTAGAAAGACTCTTTCAAATAAAACTTCCAAGATACTAACAACCGTAGTATCAAGTCATATCTACTTTCAAGACAAGTCACAATACCTTTTTAGAAATACAGTTAGGTTTCTAAATCAAGTGACTCCTTTTCTTATAAAACCTTAGGCAATTGATGCCTTAAAATCAAATTGCCTTTTCATTAAATCAAGTCATTTATCTTTCCATAAATAAAATATAACCAACTCCCCATAAAGTCGTTATATTCACTTTATACCTTAGCCAAATACAATTTCCTATCCAAGGGACTTATACGTTTAAAACGGAACAAGTATCACATACTTTAAAACTCTTCAAGTCCCTTAACTTTTAAGAAAACAAGTTTCTTAACTTTATAAATCAAGTCTTTCCAAATCGAGTATTCTATACTTGTAAATCAATTCATTTCTTCCTTTAAGAATCAAGTCTCCTAACTTGAAAAATAAAGTCTCTTAACTTTTAAGAATTTGAGATCCATAGCCTTAAAACTTCATACGTAAATTCTTATAAGTTAAGTAACATATACTTTGGTGCGTTGTGAATAAGTTATACTTATTTATAACGATCTTATTCAAGTAGCCATGATCTAGAAAATGTAATACAATTTTGTCTTATCTTAGCTTCTATGCAGATGGAGAATTCTACTCATTTTAACATAATTGATTGTCATTACATTTTCCTTTATTAACGCTGCAATGGCTTGCTCGATACTTATTCTCATTCGTGCCATAAATTAGCCAAGTCAACTTGGCTCCAAAGTACCTCCTAACGACTCTTACCACATCCCCCATAAGACTTAGTAAGGACTTAGGATAACCTTGACATAAACTTTTCATAGAGTAAATCACACACATACCTCTTAACTTCTAAGAGTAGAAGGAAACATGAAATAATACCACATGTATATTCCATACATAGAATCATGCCAAAGGAAGGAAGATGTTCACATACCTCGCGACGATTATCGACAAGTAGCAAAATGCTCCAAAGTACTTCAACCTTGATAGCTATTCCATCCTTCAAGTAGGATACGCTATACTTAGTATTTCAACCTATAATGGTCACAATACGTCCATTAACCTCTTACTTCAAACGTAGAATATTCTAAGTGCTAAGTCACTAAATTCTACGGAAAATCGGACAGCACCTCCTTTGTTTCTACTTACTTTGCCACCTTTTTCAAGGCCGAATTCAATAACCAAACACGCCACATTTAAGGCCCAATCAATGCAATTAATCAATAGGGGATTACACGCCTACTAGACGTGTAAAATTCCGCCCCACAAACGATATCAAACTAATACAACCAACAAGTCCAATCGGCCACATAGAGTATAATAACACCAATTCTTATCCAATTTCTATTTCAATCCAAGTTGTTAGCATAACATGATATCAAGTCGCAATCGATTATAACCACTATAATCTTCAAGTAATTAACATGCGACAATTCTAATAAACGACCAAATTGTAATCCAACTTCACAAGGCTTAAATGACATTTCGGATTTAAGACTACAATCAATCCATAATACTTATCAAACTTCAACATATAAACCTCATGCTAACAACATGTAAAGCTAACAACAAACAATATATATATATAATCTTGTAACACTTTTAAGAGACAAGATTATACCTCAACGAATCTTAATCCAAATCCGAATTCGCTCCTTAGCAACTTAGAGCCCCTCCTTGACACTCCAATCCACTACTTGAGACCCTTAGAACAACACCAACAATTTCCTTCAATCTTCCAACCAAAACCTAGAGAAGCAACTAGGTTTTCACCTTGCGACTAATACGAAAACTATCTTTTTCCGAGATTTTTCTATTGAGATACCCTTACAATACCCTCATGAACCTTGGTTTAAAGTGTGGAGCTTAATGGAAAACAAACAAATTTTTTTTCTTTCTTCTTGTTGATGAACCCGAGAGCACATTTGTTTGTTCATCCAATTTTCTTGAAATTTTGGCTAAGTGTGGAACTTGTCTCACTACTAGTAGTATTATATAGTAAATACTGAGGGTCAAGATGTAACCAAATGGGTGGCTTGGATGAGTTTCTACTAAATATCAAGTCTTGTGGTCCCATTGACCAAGTCAATTATCTCAAGCTCTACAAGTTGCAAGACTTGTCTTCCTAACAAGGGTCAAATGACCCTTGTGCCCATGTAATTCGTCCAAGACATCTATAAGGGGGTGACACGTGTCGCCCTCCCATTCGTCACAATATTACGTTTTTCCGAAAATTCCATAATTCCGATAAATTTTACAAGTCTCTAATCTTAACATTAGAAATTTTCACGTACGTTCTTTAAAACATGTCCTGTAAATACGGGGTGTAACAGTTGTTTTACCTCAAATTGCCAAATTGGACCTTGTAGTTGTATTAGTTGTTATGTATTGTGGGGCAGAATTTTACACGTCCAAGTTAGGCGTGTAATCCCCTTTGTGTTGATTGGATTGTTGAGCCTTAAAGGTGGCGTGTTTGGTTATTGAATCCGGCCTTGAAAAGGGTGGCAAAGTATGTAGAAACAAAGGAAGTGCTGTCCAATTTTCCGTAGGAATAAGGGACTTTTCAATTAGAATATTCTACGTTGAAGATAGAGGCTAATGGACGTATTATGGTCATTATAGGTTGACATACTACGTGCGGTATATTGGACTTGCAAGTGGATTGACCCAAAGAGGTATGTGGAAACTTTCTTATCTCTTGAGCATGAGTAGTTATAACTATATAGTACGGTAGACGTACGTGATTTAAATGAAGTAAATCCATTTGTTATACTTGACTTGTTTTAAGAAAATGTCTAAGTTGGTTGGGTTAAGGAGTTAACTCACTTGTTCTTGAGGAATGGTTTATTCTAAATAAGGTAGACAAGGATTTCTTGACATGAAAAAAGTATAGAATACTTGGTGTGGAAGTATTGAGTATTGAACTTATTCTAAAGATAAGAGACCTGATTTTTAAGTTAAGAAACTTGTTTTCTAAAGTTATGAGACGTGAAGTATTTTGAAAGTTGTGTAACTTGATTTGAAGTATAAGTCCCTTGGTCACAAAAAGAACGAAATTGTCTAAGATATAAGGAGTTATAACAGCTATATGAAATGATAAGGACGTCTTAGTTCCTAAAGCATAAAGTTAGTATAACGACTTTATGGGAAGTTGGTTATAATGACTTTATGGAAGGTTAAAGGAATGGTCTTCTTGAGTAAGGTAAACAAAGATGAAAGAATCGAAATTAAGTAGGGCAATTTGATTTAAAAGCATCAATTGCTTAGAGTGTAAAATGGGGATTTTATGTGAAAAAATGATCTTGAGAGTAGTGTAATACACTTGGGTTAAAATTCTCTGATTTGATTAAGCAAAAAAGTTGCCTTAAGGTCCATAACAATGAGATTCATTTTGTATATTAACGAAAGTCTAAAGTTATGAAGTTTACTTCGACGCATCGACGGTGATGTGATTCCACGCATGCTTCCATTGTCTTAGTGAGTTTACTTGGACGCATCGGCTGATATGGGATTCCACGGGTATGCTTCCATTGTCTTAGTGTGAGTTTACTTGGACGTACCGACAGTGAGGTGGGATTCCACGGGTATGCTTCCATTGTCTTAGTATGAGCTTACTTGGACGTACCGACAATGAGGTGGGATTCCACGGGTATGCTTCCATTGTGGTTGATCCTTGGACATGCTTACGATGAGGGATTCCGAGACATGCACCTTGGACATGCTTACGATGAGGGATTCCGAGGCATGCGACCAGGATACGGGTTAAATTCCCGGATACGATTATTACCCCATGGATTAGCTCCTCATGAAGTCATGTACCTGAGATGAGGGATTCCACGGGCATGAGATATATACATATATATACATGTGTTGTATGTGTGTACGCCGACAGTGAGGTAGGATTCCACGGGCGCGTCACAGGGTTAGCTTTTATACCTAGCGGTCGGCAGTGATGGGGGATCCCACGGGCGCGTTTCGATGTTTAAGGGTTGGTGTTCATAGCCCTGGTGTGACTATGGTTCATATGTTGAAACAGGTTGTACAGGGTAAAACTGACTTCCATTACTTTCACTTCGGTAAGGCACAGTGTACTGTTAATTGGGTATCATACAGGTCATCAACTTTATTTTAGACTATTATGATTTAATTACGATTTCGCTTTTACATACTTGGTACATGCCAGATCGACTCCTCTGGGCTGCGTTCATGCCGCAGGTTGAGGTGCATAGCTTGTTGATCCGCACTCTTAGGATCACTGTTCGGTTCTTGGAAAGCTCCATTTCTCCGGAGGCTTTGTCTTTTGGTACGGTACCCTGAAGTTGTAGACTTTTGTACATTCGGGGGTATGGCGGGGCCCTGTCCCGTCACAGTTGTTATGTAAACTCTTAGAGGTCTGTAGTCATATGTTGTGGGTCATTGTTAAAAAAATATTTGAGGTAACTGCTTTTGGGTTTGTATATATATCCCGGGAGGTAGCCTTATCGGCTAACCTAGTATTTATTTCATTGTTAAGTTTACGTATATTCCGCTGATTATCTCTGATGTTTACATGTACGGGTGCCTAGGTAGGGCACCAGTCGCGGGCCCGGGGTCGGGTCGTGACACTTTCAGGAATATCATTTTCATGTCTTTCCTGAATGGGAGGAGGTGCAGTCACTGTACTTGCTCCCAAGGTCTGTGTAGGAGGGCGCAATTCCAAACACACCATCATTAAAAGACAAAATCATACTGCCATTAAATATGTTTGAGGAAAAACCCTCTTCGTCTAAAACAGGAATGGAAATAATATTCCTCGTTAATGGGGAAACATAAAAACAATTGTTCAACACTAAACATTTGCCAGAAGGTAAATTGAATCTATAAGTTCCCACGCACTCAGCTTTAACTCGTGCTCCGTTTACAATGAGCAGGACCACCTCTCTGGGTTCGACCTTCCTGCTGTTAGTTAGCCCCTGCACATTTGAACAAATGTGTGAGCCACAAGCGGTATCTAGTACCCAGGAATGATAATTTTTGTAGACAAATTTATTTCAATTACAAACATACCTTGTCCATTAGAGGCTGATGCACCAGGTGACTTCCCTCCTCCTGGAGCAGTGCAATCTTTCTTCCAATACCCCTTCCTATTGCAATTCATGCACACATCCTTAGCCAAAATTACTTTATTCTTCTTAGTAGCTCCCTTAGGCGTTATTGTTGCGGGAGCATCGACAACTTTTCCCTTCTTCTTCTGCCATTCCTTACCTTTATGTTTGGGATGACTAGAGGAGCTTACCATGCCACAGCTTTGCCCTTAGAGATTGATGATTCAAAAGTCTTTAGCATATTATGCAGTTCCGACAGATTCACTTTAGTTCCATTCATATTGTAGTTAATGATGAAACTCTCAAACGAATGAGGAAGTGAATTTAGGATCAACGTGAAATCAACTCTACTCTGCATATCAATACCAATTGAGGCCAACCTTTCGATTAACCCTATAATCTTCAGCACGTGTTGAGACACTTGGCCCCCTTCGATCAACTTACATTTGAAAAGCTCTATAAGCAACTCATACTCCAATTTTTTAGACTGAGAGTCATAGAGGCTCTTCAAATGTCCTAGCATCTCGTTAGGACTCATGTTCTCATGTTGCCTTTGCAGCTCCATAGACATGGAAGATAGTATAAGACATTGTGCAGATGTGGCATCATCAAAATGCTTTTGATAAGAAACCTTGTCAAAAGCAGCATACTCAACAGAGTCCTCAGCAGGCACAGTGGGGAAACCCTTGTGCAATACATATTCAATTTTCTCTTGCCTTAGGACAATCGTAAGATTCCTAAGTCAGTCAAGATAATTCAGTCTGGTGAGCTTTTTCATTTCAATTAGCATTTTTAGTGAAAAACTCGACATTCTGAAGATCTGAAGATATAGATAGATAGAAAAATACAATCAAAATTTATTTTCCTATTTATACACATTCGTTTTAAACTAATTTAACATGGCCTTTTGTTAATTAGCTCCCACAATTTTAGCATACTTCTACGACCCCAAGATAGAATACGGACTTAAATCATTTTAAGGTCATAATGGGCCATGATCCAAACCTATGCTATATCCGCGTTTGCTTGGGCTGATAACTTCAATAGCACATTTTGGTAGGTCTTAAAATCAATTGCAAAGCTTATTTGCAACTCTTGGTTGATTAAATAATTCATTTTAATCATGCGTCCTTAGATTAGTCCGACACTTTGGCGCCAAGATTTGTCTAAGCAAGCCAACCCCATTACACGATTGTGTTTATGTATCTAAGTAAACTTGGCCTTTGCGAGCAAACACTTGGGTGTAGATACCCACAAAAGTTTATCATCTACTTTTACGTTTAACACATCTATGAAAGAGTCTGAGTCCTCGTAGACTTAGAGCAAATGCTTGGGAGTAAATACTTGTGTCGCCGAAAAGGATTTTGTACCCTAACAATTAAAATGGACGACGCGTTTTAATTTTAGAATTGTATTCAATGTTTGGGGAACATTTTTAGTTTTCGGCGATTTCAACGAAGATTAACATTCATGTCATATATCATACGATATCTTATCATGCAATTTCTAAAACACATTTAGATGGGAAACCATCAACTCAATAGGCATGATATAAGATGGTTTTAATCAACTACTGGGTGCCGCTTACCCAGATAGTTATTGCGGTCATTCATGTAAATCAATTACTGGGCGCCGCCTACTCATACAATAATAGCGGACACTATGCTAATAATTAAATGCTCACATTTAAAACACTTAGCACATTTATATTATACAATAATATACTGTTAATGATAATCATAGGTCTATTTGTCTAAACTCTAAAATTTATGTCTATGTCAAACAGTCCTTAAACATTTTCTGATTTTAAAATTATGATTTTAAGGAAATTCTGTAAACTTGCAAAATTTACAGTTTAGTCCCTCAAGAATTCAAAATTTCAATTTGAACCCTATTAAATTCAGATAATCCAATTTTAATTTTCAGAAATATTTTCAGGTTTCAGGATCCTGTTTACAATTTCCAGATTTCGAAAATTCAATTTCAGAAACTTTATTTAATTACAAAATTGCCTGAAAGGACCAAATCTGTCTAATTAAAAGGTTTTAATTTCAGATTCTGAATATTTTAAAATTTAGAATCAAAATCTGAATATTTAAAAACTTCAATTTCTGATTCCATTTTTTTTAAATCATCATCGGCACCGCGGCCCTCGGGGCCAGCGGTGCTGACGGGCAGTGTCTGGAAAAAATATTATTTTCGCTTTAGCACCGTGGCGCCGCCGTCAAACCCTAGGAGGCGTCGTGTCTCTCCATCGTGGAGTCGCGGCGCCTCGATCCCAAAAATGCGAAATTTGTATTTTCAAATCCCTAAAACTGGTTCAGGGTCAGATTTACAGATCCATCTTCATTCCCCTTCATCATTAAGCAACACGTTCATCGACCATTATTCAATCCCTTCTCGTTCTTCATCTCAGTGCACCATGTTCGAAACGAATCGGTTACGCACATTGACGTAGAAGAGTTAGATTAGAATAACTTTCTCGATTACATTATTGTTTAACAGATCCGGAGACAAGGACTATATGTTCTTAAGGTTTTAAAGCTTCGTAACGACAAAAATTAGATTTAGAAGAATCCTAACCCATATAATCATTAATATTCATTATATAATCACACAAAACAGCCTAGGTTTTGATACCACTGTAGGGTTTTGTCGGGTTCGTACACGCAGCGGAATTTGAAAATTTATGTTTCTAACCCGACGGGCGGTCAAACTGATGGACGATTATATAATGTAAAACACACAGAAACTGTAATGCGTCGATAGAACACTTATAATTTAGCAAATCTGGAATCTTCTTCTTCAAGTGTACGCTGAGGGTGAGCACACAACCGCTCCTCGATTTGCAAGTCAAGACTCCAATGTATTACTCTTTCGGAAAGCTAAAAAATCCGACAGAGTTTTAGCAGAGAATAATTCAAGTGAATTAGGTGTGTTAAAATAATGATGGAATCCTATATTTATAGTTATAGAATCGGCTAGGGTTTTCCAAGTGGCAGCGCAGTGGGTCACCGGACTATTCGACACATGAGCGCCGCAAATAACGGTGGCACTGCGGCGCCACTGGTCCCTTAAGTCACGACCCTGGTCCAATTTTGCCCTCGTTTCTATTTTAATTAAATCTGAAATATCGTCTCGATTTAATTAAAAATTATTATTTATTCTAATGTCTCGATTAAAAACTGAACATTTATATTCTCTCTGATTACATCCTTGAATCGACAAAACAATTGATTTAGTGTTACCCTACATGCCTTCACATATCGACACTGCTAATATTATGGTCTACACTGAACTCGTAGACGGCGCCGAAAGACGAACTCAATATGTGAAGTATAGTTACACGAAATATGTGAATTGAACCTCTATGTGGGTAGATAAAATCCTTTCATTCACGACACACTCGATCAAGCTTAGGATCTGCCAAGTGTTTATCCAAATTGATTGAGCATTATATCTCATCTATATTAGCTGACAATAAGACCATATCATAGATATGTCTACTGCGTTGGCCAACGACTTAGTCAACCTAATATCATATGATAATCTGAGTGTTCTCTCGAAGATACATTAGAGGAATGAATCCTAATCTTGGCTCAACTACAACCTTTAATCTACGTCGCAATATACCCAATACAAGTCGCGTCTCAACCTATAAGGCATTTGAGCTTAAGACAATCAAAGTACATTACTCTATAAACAAGGCGCGTATCGACCTCAAGTCTAAGGAATTCAATCTCCCACACACTGATGACACTTTAGACATATATAACAAACAGTACATCAGCAGAGTATATCAATAGTTCTACAAGTACCCATGTGTCCATCACGAGTTGTCATAACTCGTAGCAGGTGAAACATACTACATCTCTAAGGATATGATGCAGATCACATGTCGACGTATCATATATCATCGATATCTCATTCTCGATGATCATAAGTCAAGGCAATTTTAAGAGTTACGTTATAATATTAATTTCTCACAATATTAATAACCATGTAACCTCTTAGGGATACATTTATATAATATTATAAACAATCAACTAATAATTTAATAACTGCAAATTCCATAATATTAATATACATTAATATAAATATGAATATGTATAAAGTACATTTGTCTTAATACATATTGTCTCTAGGACATACATATACTTTCACAGACCTGTCCGGAGAACAAGGCTCATCGCCGGTAAGATGTGGATGAAGCGAACAGTTGACAACTGATTTACGTCAGAACCGTTTTCTAAGTTGCCGAGTCATCGTCTCCACCAAGGTCACCTTCCCATTTCTGGCACCATTTTGTTAATTGGTAACTGATTTGGAGATGATAATGGCACATAATAGTTTGCTAAAGGGGTGAGCACATCAATTGCAATAAATTATAATTGACGAAAGGTCACCTTTCCGTTTCCGGCACCGTGTTGTTAATTGGTAACTGATTTGCAGATAATAATGGCACATAATAGCTTGATAAAGGGGTGAGCACATCAGCTGCAACCAATTATAATTGACAAAATCATGCACCTTAATTCATAATAAGAGAAGACAAGGAAAGAAAGCCTAACTACCCCTCTATATTTATTCTTGGTTATTCCCTGTTGGTGGATCTTCTTCTTGAAGACCCATTTGCATCCTATGGGTTTAACCGCATTTGGCAAATCAACCAAGTTCCACACTTGATTGATATATATAGATTCAATTTCGAATTTTATGTCTTCTTGTCATCTCTTCGAATCAATGTCCACCATTGCTTCGTTGTAGGTTGTAGGCTCATCATCATCTGAAATATCTATCTCACTATGTGTTTCCACAAGTAGATTTAGTTTTTCTGGAGGACGATGAGTTCTAGTCGACCTATGGAGTTGATTATTTTACAGTTCAGTTCTAGGTATGTTCTGACTGTGAGAAGGTTCTTGTGTGTTGGTTGATCCACCAACACGAGAGCTTTCAGGAATATCATTTTCATGTCTTTCCTGAATGGGAGGACGTGCACTCACTGCACTTGCTCCCAATGTCTATGGAGGAGGGTCTTGCATTTCTGCATCATTCCTCGTAATACTCCTACTAGTCGAAGGGCGTATCCTAAGTACCCAATCTTCACCAAAAGCTCTCACTGAATTCTTGCCTTGATCATTCAACAAGGATTCAATCTCTATGTCACTTTTTTGTTCTTGAATTTCTTCAAGTTCTATCTCTGTGCAGCTCTCTTCCTTGTAGACATATTCTTCTTCAAGGAAAGTTGCGTTCCTAGAAACAATGATCTTATGTTCGCTAGGAAGATAGAAATAGTATCCCTTAGTTTCCTTTGGATACCCCACGAAGTAATATTTCTCACTCTTGGATTCCAACTTATCATTGAGCATCTTCTTGACATATGTAGGGCACCCCCAAGGCCTCACATGTCTAAGAGCTGGCTTCTTGCCACACCATATCTCATATGGCATTTTTTGAACTGATTTGAAAGGAACCCTATTTATAACATATATTGAGGTTTGTATAGTATATTCCCAAAGGTATATTGGTAAAGCTGAAAGGCTCATCATGGATCGAACCATATCTAATAGGGTTCAAGATTCCTCTCAAGAACACCGCCACGACTGCCCGGCCCGTGGATCGTGTCTTACCCGGGCACCCAAGTAGTCATACATCAGAGTAATCAGCGGAATATAAAACAAGACATGAAACAATGTAAATGAGACACAGTTTATCTGAGGAAAAGTTGCCTTTCCGCATATATATATAAATACCCAAAGTGAACAGTTACATCCCAACTTTACAACAGGACTACAGACCTCTAAGGAAGTAAGACAACTATGGCGGGACAGGGCCCCGCCATACCCTGAATGTACATATATCTACACCACCAGGGAGAACCATACCAAAAGTCGAGCCTCCGGAGAAGATGAAGCTCCTGACACCAAAGCAAAGATCCTAAGGATGCGGATCTAGCACTGCTTCCTTTACTCGCGCATTTAACGCAGCCAAGAAGGTCAAGATAACAGCACCAAGTATGCGAAACTGTAAAGTACTAAAGTGAAATCAAAGTATTTAAAACCATTTGCAAATACAACCAGTTCAACTGCACATAGTGCCACAACATAAACAAGAGCAAAATAGATATAATGTAACTGGTCTTTTCTAGGCCGCTAATGATCGAAGCAAGGCCAATCGCCCATAGTATCATTATGCGTGCCTAATCCTGGACTTCCCGCAGCCCGCATAGGTCACACACGCACCCGCATGAGGTATTTCGCGACGGGGTAGCTAACCCGCGTACCTCCTCGACTCCCGCAGCCGCATAGTCACATAGACCGCATAGTCACACGCATCGCATGAGGCATCCTCGTGACGGATAATACACCGAATGATCAATCCTCGAACTCCCGCAGCCCGCGATAGTCACACGCACCGCATAGCCGATAGACCCGCATCAAGGGTGGCAAGCCCTCGGTATAACAAGTCAAGGGGGTATGTGATATAATAACAGTACAACGGTCTTAACGTTTAACAACGTAATCACAACAAGAATAACCCCCTTACACAACATCACAAGTCATTAACACGCGTATCAAACCATCTTACTACACTTTGCAGAAATCAATACAAGATTTTCATAAACAAATAAGTAAAACCGCTCATTTTATCATTCTTAAGTCGTTATACCTAACTTCCCATAAAGCTAGTATAACTCTTAAGCTTTCTGTTTAAAAATCAAGTATTACTCTTCTTTCAAAAATGATTCATAATTCTTTTGAAATACTTCAAGGTTCTTATTATTTAGACTCAAGTCAACAGACGTCCAGTGAAACCATGTTCAGTTAACACACGTACGTCTACCGTACTATATATATATATATTTTAAAATATCATGCTCAACGGGATAGGAAGAATCACATACCTTATCGACGAAATCCACCTGCCAAGTCGAGTATGTCGCGCGCAGAGTATCAACCTATAATAGTCAAATACGTCTATCAACGTCTAGACTACTCTGAAGGATATTCTAAGCAGAGGGTTCTCTATTCTACGGAAAATTGGGCAGCATTTCACCACAAACTACTCAAGTTCATCAGAATACAAATTCTATGTAAGTACAGTTCAATTCTTCTTCTTTTATACCCTTCTATAGTGATTACAGTTCAATTCTATTCTTTAATATCCTTCTATATCTTATACTCAACTCTTAACTATTCTTATATGTAATCTCTAATTACAATATAAGGACAAGAGTATTTACCTCGATAAGCCCAAAATTATCCAAGTTAAATGTCGATCCTGAGCAAGGTTTAGCTCCTAATTGCACGCTCCGATAGCTCCAAGAAACCCTTAGAAGTTTCTAAACAACTTCTACTTAAATACTATAAGGGATTTGGGGCTAGGTATTTTGGAATAGTAACTATATTAGAAGGCAAATTTCTACAAAAGTGGTCTCATTGAAGCCACTACATGGGGAGACTTGGACGAGCCTTCTACACAAAAGGGGGAAGGATTTTGAGACTTATAAAATGTGGAGTGGATGAAGAAGTCTTCAACACAAGGGGGGTATTTATAGAGCCCTCAAAGGCCAAGATTAAAACAAATGGAGGGTTGGGATTAGGATCCATGTGAAAGATGAGGTCTTCCAACCAAGTGTCTCCCACAATATTTGGACATATGTCCACCACAATATTAGAACACATGCCCACCACAACAATGAGCCATGTGGCATCCACTATCTCACAAAAACCGTCCACTTCCACCTACTCCCACTCACACAAAATCAACTTGCAAGACTTGACCATTTGACTTGCCCACTAGGCCCCCACCGCCCAACCAAAGCCAACTAAGGGTGACACATGTCGCCTCCTAATGGTCCAAAATATTTCGCCTCTGGAAAAACTGTAATCGGTTAAAATATTAAAACGTAGAATTTCCTTCACAAGGTTCGAATCTTTTCCACGAAAGTTCACAAGTTCATTCTTAACCTAATTAGGGCTTGAATAATCGTACGTACGTCCTCGCATACCTACTCTGGAAGTACGGGGTATAACATTCTCCCCTCCTTAGAAACATTCGTCCCGAATGTTCCTTCTTAAGACAGATAACGATAAAGTTCCTCATAACGTAAACAGTTTGCAAATGCCACACATGGCCACAATACAACACTTTAAGCAAATATGTCAATGAAAATTTACAAGTAGGAAAGTGAGTTACCTGGAGGTGTGGGGAATAGGTGAGGATACTTCTGCCTCATGTCCTCCTCGCCTTCCCACGCCATCTCCTCCCGAGCTCGTTCGCCACAAGACTTTGACTGCCACGCCCTGGTCCGCAGACGCTTAACTCGACGATCGATTATCGCTATGGGAATCTCTCATACGATAACCCTCACACCGACATCGCCAAACGTGTACCTAGATGGATCCCCGATATATCTCCTCAAAGATAGAAACATGAAAAACCGGATGCACCGCCAAGATCGGACGGCAGATTCAACTCATAGGCAACTCGCTTACCTCGCGGACAATTTGATACGCCCAATGTACTGGCCGAAGTTTCTTTCTTCCCGAATCTCATCACACCCTTCATGGGTGACACCTTCAGAAAACCCAATCATCAACCTCAAACTCCGGATGTCGACGACGATGATTCGTGATACGACTTCGCCGACTCGAGTCGCCAAGAACGCCTCGATAAGTTTTACCTTATCCATCGTCACAACTGTGTCCGGTCCTACTAATCGCACTCTCGCCCACATCAAACCACCTATCGGTGATCCGCACTTCCTCCCATACAAGGCCTCATAAGGCGCCATTCAATACCGAGTGGTAGCTATTATTATACGCAAACTCAACTAGAGGCAAATGATCCTCCCAACACTCAAGTCAATAACACGGGCTCGCAACATATCTCAAGAGTCCGGATAGTGCGACCGCTTGTCGCTCTGGTCTCGAGGATGGAATGCAGACTGTGCTCACATGCGCCCTAAACCCTTCGGAAAGACTCCGTAAGTTAGCCAGAAATCGCTCCTGCATCGATATGATAGAAATAGGGACCCCACGCACCGACGATCTCTGATGTAAAGTCCGCATAATCCTCACTAAAAGTCGCCCCGACGGAAGAAAGTGAGTTGATTTCACACCGTCGACGATAACCCGCATAGAATCATGCTTCCTATGAGGCGAGGTAATCCCGTGATAAAGTCCATGTTGATCACCTCCCACTTCCGTGTCGGATCTCTATCGCTCGCAATAAACCACCGTGCCTCCGTGCTCTACCTTCACCGCCGACAACACGCACCGAGCCACAAACTCGCAACGCCTCTCTTCAAGCCATCCCACCAATACACAGATCCGAGGTCGTGGTACATCTTGGTCGACTCGGATGGATAGAGTAACGCGCACGCAGGCTTCCCAGAACTCGCCGCCAAGTCCTCGCAATATCCGGAACACACAACCCGCCTCAAACCTTAGCACCCCATCAAAGTACCTCAAAAGGACCTCTTCCTCACGAAGAGCCAGATCACGCATCGCATCAAAACCGATCCTCAAATCTGTTCTTCACCTCCTCGACGATGGAAGACGGCAGAACCCTCGAACTCGAACCCCACCGCTATCGTAATCAAACAATCGGACTCAAGGCTCGCTAATCGATGTAACTCGCGACCATGCCCCTCCTCTCGGCCGCACATCCGATAGACTTCATCGACCTACGACTAAGAGCATCCGCCACAACATCGCCTTCCCGGTGGTACAGATATCGACATCATAATCCTTGAGTAACTCTAACCACCGCTCTCGCCGTAAGTTCAGCTCCTCCGTCAAGATATACCGAGGCTCTGTGGTCTGCATAAATATCCACGAACCACATACAAATAGTGCCTCCGCATCTTCAAGGCGTGAATCACCGCCGCTAACTCCAAATCATGGGGGTAGTTCCTCTCATGTTTCTTAAGCCGCCGGATGCGATGCTATAACCTTGCCTCGCTGCATCAACACACATCCAAGCCCGATGCCCGACGATCACAATACACGACATAGCCATCCGACCCTCCGAAGAGTAAGAATGGGGCGCCGCCGCCTCCTTCAAGAATCGAAACCCCGCCATAAGCATCACCCAATGAAACTTAGATGCCTTCCGAGTCACCTAGTCAACGGTGCAGTAGATAAGCAAACTTCTCCACGAACCGCCGATAATAACTCGCAAGGCCCGTAAAATCGCGCACTTCTGAGTAGAGGTTCAGGCCAACTCGATCGCTTCGATCTTGGCCGATCCACCGAATACCATCACCCACAATATGCCCAAGAAAAGCCACCAAGTCAACCGTAACTCACACTTCAAAACTTGGCGCATAAACCTGGTCCCGAGAACTCTCAACACGCCTCTCAAATGCTCCGTACGCTCCCGCTCGAGCGAGAATAAACCAAGATGTCATCAATGAATACAATCACAAACGATCCAAAATGGCTTGAACACTCGGTTCATCAAATCCATAAATACCACGAGCATTGGTCAAACCGAAGACATGACCCGAACTCATAGTGCCCATACCGTCCGAATGCAATCTAGTGGACATCCACCTCTCGACTCGCACTGATGATAGCCCGATCGCAGATCAATCTTGAGAAACATCTCGCACTCGCAAATCGGGTCGAACAAATCATCAATCTCGGAAGCGGGGTATTCGTTTAATGGTCACCTTGTTCACCGTCAGAATCAACACACATGCGCAGCTGGCCCCGCCCTTCTTCTTCACGAACAATACCGCGCCTCGTGGAGAAACACTAGGCCCGATGAAGCCCTTCTCCAAAGAAATCTTCACCGGTCCTTCAACTCTCTCAACTCGGCAGTGTCATTCAGATGGCGGAATGGAAATAGCCGAGTGTCCGCAAAGACATCGATACAAAACTCTATCTCCTCTCGTGAGGGATACCCGAGGTCGTCTGAAACACATCCGGGAACTCTTCGACCATCGAATCGATCAAAATCTGCACCGCAGCTCGTGAGATCAAACACCCGAATGATGGTAGATATACCCTTCTCGCACCATCTTCCCGGCCTTGAGGTAGGAAATAAAGATACCCTCGGCGACACAATGTTCTCCCACTCAATAACCGGCCTCAGAAATCGAACTGCACTCACTTTCTCCTCGCAGCCTACATTGGCGTAGCAGGAAGCTAGCCAATCCATACCCATGATCACATCAAAATCAGTCATGTCCAACTCTATCAAGTCGGCTAGGGTCTGACGACTGCATAAAGTCACTTGGCAAGCTCTATATACCCGCCGAGCTACCACCGAATCACCCACAGGCGTAGCTACCTCGAAAGTGGTCTATGGACTCGTGCTCTATCCCTATCCTACTAGCAATAAGGGAGATATATAGACAGAGTAGAACCCGGATCTATCAAGGCATACACGTCACAACATGAAATCGATAAAGTACTGCGGACGACATCAGTGAGGCCTCCCGTCCTCCTACCGACAGGCATAAATGCGGTTCTGAGGACCGCTAGAACTGGGACCCGCGCCACGACCTCCGCCACGACCTGCTGGCCCATGAGTACTCGCTCCCGGGCTAGTAATCGTAGGGATGAAGACCCGCAATGCACTTATAGATGACCCTCCCATCGCCACGCTCGGCCTGACAGCTCGCGATAGTGACTCGCCGCCACAAGTATAGCAAACTCAAGTAGTACCACAACTCCTGAATGGAATCTACCACATCGACACACCGAAGCGACTCGATCGTTAGCACCCTTGCTACCCCGAAGTCCAAGTCCCGGGCCCCGACCGCCTCAATACTCGGATGCATCGAATACGCAGGCAGAGTGCTCGAGCCGGCCGTGGTGCAAATCTAGATCGGCCGAGGCCGCCCACCCCGAGAGCTACCAAAAGATCCGCCGCTTCGCCTTCTTCTCGCCGATATCCGCTGACCTGCCGCCTTTACGCCTCGCACTCCGCGCATGAGCTCGAACGCGGCAATGTCCATGCCCGTCAAGAGCCACACCGAGCAAGACTCGCGGATAATCATCTAACCCGCGACGTAGCGGTGCACTCGGTCTTCCATATTCGCTACTAGCGCAGTGGACATATCGAGCCAACGAATCGAACTCAACGTTGTACTCCCTAACGTGCGCCTCTGCCTCAAAGATCAAAACTTGTCGCCCGCGCCCTCTTCATCGCGAGGCAAGAAGTGAGTGAGAAAAGCCTCCGAGAACTCGTCCCCAAATAGCCGAGGCGCTGCGGCTCTACCGGGATAGCTCCCACGATCAAAACTACGATCATGCGTATCACGCACCGACGCGAACCAAGATCACGAACTCGGTCTCGAAGCCTTGATCACTCGCATGATCCTCTCAGAATCGACGGATGAACTCACGCGGATCATCCTCGTGCCTCACCGTAGAACTCGCGGGCTACAACTCGTAAAATCCCGTAGTCTCAAGTCGCTCGATCTAGGATGTACCACGGTGCCATCGAACCGCTGGCCCACTTATCCTCATATTCGCCACAATCCCGGCGAATCGCCATCTCTCAGAACCCATCTCTCTCGCTTCCGGCCGCGGATCGAGGCGCAGTATCGTGGTCTCATCGCCACCGCCGCGCTTAAACCTCGCTGGGCCGGCGTCGTGGAACTCGCCGTCTGAGGTATCGCCTCGGGTATAGACTGGGCTTGAGCCCTCGTGACTCTCGGTGTCCTACTAGCAGCTCCCTCGGCTGCCTTGCCCTTCTGGGCCCGGGTTGCCTTATGTGGAGGCATAACTGTTAAAGAAAGGAAATACGTTAGAGGGGTCCAACTTATAACACAGCTCTAAGGCACAATCTGAGAGTGAGAAGAATGGAAACCAATCCTAAATATCCTATAGCCTCCTGATTATGGGTGTGGTGCACAACACACCGATAATTAAGACTCTACTAGATACGGTCTGTAGACACTTTCCGAGGATTAACTGCTCTGATACCACTTTTGTCATGACCCGTTCCGGGGCCCGTGACTGGTGTCTCACCCGAGCACCCAAGTAGTCATACATCAGAGTAATCAGCGGAATATAAAACAAGACATGAAACAATGTAAATGAGACACAGTTTATCTGAGGAAAAGATGCCTTTTGGCATATATATATAAATACCCAAAGTGAACAGTTACATCCCAACTTTACAACAGACTACTGCACTTAAGGAAGTAAGACAACTATGGCGGGACAGGGCCCCGCCATACCCTGAATGTACATATATCTACACCACCACGGAGAACCATACCAAAAGTCGAGCCTCCGGAGAAGATGGAGCTCCTGACACCAAAGCAAAGATCCTAAGGATGTGGATCTAGCACTGCCTTTACTCATGCAGATTTAACGCACTTCAAGCGAGGTCGATAACAGTACCAAGTATGTGAAATCAGAAAGTACTAAAGTGAAATCAAAGTATTTAAAACCATTTGCAAATACAACCAGTTCAATCGCATAGTGCCACAACATAAACAAGAGCAAGGTAGATATAATGTAATCGGTCTTTTCTAGGCCGCTAATGATCGGGCAAGGCCAATCGCCCATAGTATCATTATGCGTGCCTAATCTCGACTTCCCGCACTCGTATAGTCACACGCACCCGCATGAGGTATTCCTCGGACGGGGTAGCTAACCCGCTGTACCTCCCGACTCTCGCACCGCATAGTCACATAGACCGCGTAGTCACACATCGCATGAGGCATCCCTGATCGTGATAATACACCCTAATGATCAACTCGAACTCCCGCAGCCCGCATAGTCACACAGCCGTATAGACCGCATCGGTGGCAAGCCCTCGGTATAACAAGTCAAGGGGGTATGTGATATAATAACAGTACAACGGTCTTAACGTTTAACAACGTAAGCACAACAAGAATAACCCCCTTACACAACATCACAAGTCATTAACACGCGTAGCATCATAACATGTTTACTTATCAAACCATCTTACTACACTTTGCAGAAATCAATACAAGATTTTCATAAACAAATAAGTAAAACCGTTCCTTTTATCATTCTTAAGTCGTTATACCTAACTTCTCATAAAGCTAGTATAACTCTTAAGCTTTCTGTTTAAAAATCAAGTATTACTCTTCTTTCAAAAATGATTCATAATTCTTTTGAAATACTTCAAGGTTCTTATTATTTAGACTCAAGTCATCAGACGTCCAGTGAAACCATGTTCAGTTAACACACGTACGTCTACCGTACTATATATATATATTTTAAAATATCATGCTCAAGGGGATAGGAAGAATCACATACCTTCTCGGCGAAATCCACCTGCCAAGTCGAGTATGTCGCGCGCAGAGTATCAACCTATAATAGTCAAATACGTCTATCAACGTCTAGACTACTCTGTAGGATATTCTAAGCAGATGGTTCTCTATTCTACGGAAAATTGGGCAGCATTTCCCTACCCGTCAAACTACTCAAGTTCATCAGAATACAAATTCCATGTAAGTACAGTTCAATTCTTCTTCTTTTATACCCTTCTATAGTGATTACAGTTCAATTCTATTCTTTAATATCCTTCTATATCTTATACTCAACTCTTAACTATTCTTATATGTAATCTCTAATTACAATAGAATGACAAGAGTATTTACATCGATAAGCCCAAAATTATCCAAGTTAAATGTCGATCCTGAGCAAGGTTTAGCTCCTAATTGCACGCTCCGATAGCTCCAAGAAACCCTTAGAAGTTTCTAAACAACTTATACGTAAATACTATAAGGGATTTGGGGCTAGGGTATTTTGGAATAGTGAATATACTAGAAGGCAACTTTCTACAAAAAGTGGGTTTCTACTGCCACTACATGGGGAGACTTGGACGAGACTTCTACATAAAAGGGGGAAGGATTTTGAGACTTATAAAATGTGGAGTGGATGAAGAAGTCTTCAACACAAGGGGGGTATTTATAGAGCCCTCAAAGGCCAAGATTAAAACAAATGGAGGGTTGGGATTAGGATCCATGTGAAAGATGAGGTCTTCCAACCAAGTGTCTCCCACAAAATTTGGACATATGTCCACCACAATATTGGAACACATGCCCACCACAACAATGAGCCATGTGGCATCCACTATCTCACAAAAACCGTCCACTTCCACCTACTCCCACTCACACAAAATCAACTTGCAAGACTTGACCATTTGACTTGCCCACTAGGCCCCCCAATTCGTCCAACCAAAGCCAACTAAGGGTGACACATGTCGCCCTCCTAATGGTCCAAAATATTTCATCTCTCGGAAAAATCTGTAATCGGTTAAAATATTAAAAACGTAGAATTTCCTTCACAAGGTTCGGAATCTTTTCCGTCGAAAGTTCACAAGTTCATTCTTAACCTAATTAGGGCTTGAATAATCGTACGTACATCCTCGCATACCTACTCTGGAAGTACGGGGTATAACAAACACCATTCATTTGTGGTGTTCAAGAAAGTGTCCATTCTGAATGAACTCCATGTAGCTTCAAATAATCTGGAAATTCTTTACTTAAGTATTCACCTCATCGATCAGATCGAGTGAGTATCTTTAGGAGATCTTTAAAGAAGAGAAGCGGAAAAGAGCGAAAAGCTACTATCAAAAAGAGAGTGGCGAAGCAGCTCGAAAGAGGAGCTGAGCTTTGCGAGTTGTTTCTCCACTTCACACTTGTACTCCTTGAACTTTTCAAAAGCCTCGGATTTGTGTTTCATAAGATACACATATCCATACCTTGTAAAGTCGTCTGTAAAAGTGATAAATTAAGGGAAAGCTTCTCTATATTGAGTTGAAAATGGTCCACATACGTCAGTATATACCAACTCAAGCACCTCCTTGACTCGTATCCCCTTTCAAGAAAGAGGCTTGTTAGTCATTTTACCTTTCAAACAGGATTCACAGTTACCATAAGATTCTAAGTCAAATGGTTCGAGGTAGTCAAGTTTCCTCAACCTTTCTATCCTTGTTTGATTGATATGACCAAGTCTACAATGCCACAGGTAGGTAGAATTTCTTTTACTTATTTTAGCTCATTTGTTTTGTACATTGAAAATTTCCCGATATTTCAATGACGTACATACCTTGTCCACTAGAGGTACAAACACCTTGTGCCCTTCCTCCTCCTGGAGCAGTGCAGTCCTTCTTTTAATGTCTCTCATATTACAGTTAAGGAATACATCCTTGGCCGGAATCACATTTTATTCTTCACACCTCCCTTAGGCTTCATAGTTGAGGGCGCATCGACTGTTTTGCCCTTCTTCTTCTGACATTCCTTACCTTTAGGCTTGGGCCGACTAGAGGAGCTCATCATGAGCACATCTTTGCTCTTGGATGTTTGAAGATTCAAAGTCTTTAGCATGTTATGCAGTTCCGACAGACTCGCATTTATTTCCTTCATATTGTAGTATACAATAAAATTCTCGAACGAATGAGGGAGAAAGTTCAGGATAAGGGTGGAAGCGATGTATTCTGCAGCCTTATACCAATCGAGGCCAGTCTTTCTATCAGCCCTATCATCTTCAACACATGTTGAGATACTTGGCTCTCTTCACTTAGCTTACACTTGAAGAGTTTTTATCAACAACTCATATTCCATAGTTTGGGACTGAGAGTCATAGAGTCTCTTTAAGTGTTCGAGCATTTTGTTAGGGACCATGTTCTCATGCTGTCTCTGTAGTTCCACTGACATGGAAGACAACATGACGCATCGTGCTGAAGTAGCGTCATCTAGGTTCTTATGATAGACTACCTTATCAAATGTGGCATATTCTGCAGAATCCTCGACAAGGACTGTGGGGAATAATTTTTCCAACACATATTCTATCTTTTCTTGCCTTAGGAAAATTCTTAGATTTCTTAGGCCAGTCTAGATAGTTTGGTCCGGTGAGTTTGTTCATTTCAATGATAGGCTCGACATTTTGAAGTTTTGAAGAATTTAGATAGATGGGAAACTACAATCAAAATTTATTTCCTTATTATACACATTCATTTTAGGCTAATTTAACATGACCTTTTGTTTAATTAGCTCCCACTATTTTAGCATACTTTTACGACTCCAAGGTAGAATACGGACCTAAAATCATTTTAAGGTCAAAATGGGTCAAGATCCAAACCTATGTTATATCCGCGTTTGCTTTGGCTGATAACTTTAATAGCACATTTTGGTAGGTCTTAAACCAATTGCAAAGCTTATTTGAAACTCTTGGTTGATTAAATAATTCAATTTTAATCATGTGTTCTTAGATTAGTCCGACACTTTGGCGCCAAGATTTGTTTAAGAAAGCCAACCCCATTACACGGCTGCGGTTATTTATCTAAGTAAACTTGGTCTTTACGAGAAAACACTTTGGTGTAAATACCCATAAAAGTTTCTCATCTACTTTTACATTTAACACATCTATGAAAGAGTGTGAGTCCTCGTAGATTTAGAGAAAATGCTTTGACATAAATACTCGTATTGCCGAAAAGGATTTTGCACTCTAACAATTATAATGAACGACGCGTTTTAATTTTAGAATTGTATTCAAAGGTTGGTGAACATTTTCAGGTTTCGGGAATTTCAACCAAGATCAACATACATGTCATCTTTCACACGACATCCTATTATGCAATTTCTAAAACACATTTAGATGGGGAACCATCAACCCAATAGGCATGATATAATATGGTTTTAATCAACTAGTGGGCGCCACCTACCTAGACAGTTATAGCGGTCATTATGTAAATCAATTACTGGGTGTCGTCTACCCAGACATTTATAGCGGACACTATGTTAATAATTAAATGTTTGCATTTAAACACTTAGCACATTCATATATTATATAATAATATACAATTAATGATAATCATGGGTCTATTTGTCCAAACTCTAAAATCTATGTATATGCCAAACAGTCCCTAAACATTTTCTGATTTTAAAATTCTAATTTTCAGGAAATTCTGTAAACTTTCAGAATTTACAGTTTAGTCCCTCAATAATTTAAAATTCAGTTTTAACCCAATTAAATTAAGAAAATCCAATTTAAATTTACAGAAAATATTTTCAGGTTTCAGCGACCTGTTTGCAATTTCCAGATTTTTAAAATTCAGTTTTCAGAAACTTTATTTAATTATAGAATTATCCGAAAGGATCAAATCTATCTAATTAAAAAGTTTTAATTTCAGATTCTGAAACCTTTTAACCTTCAGAATCAGAATCTGAAATATAGAAAACTTAAATTTCTGATTCCAGAAATAATAAAATTATTATTTTTTAAATCACCGTCGACACTGCGGCCCTAGTGAGTGGCGCCTCGGAGGCAGTGACGAAAAGTTTTAATTTTAAGTTTCGGGATGAACAGCGCCGCGACGCTTCTGACAAACTCAAGCAGCGCCGCCGTCAAACCCTAACAGGCGCCGCGGCGCTCCACAATGGAGCGTCGCGGCGCGTCTGCCCAGAAACGCAAAATTCTGCAATTCCGAAACCCTAAAACTGATTCAGGGTCAAATTTGCAGATTCAACCTCGTACCCATTCACCATTCAACAACACGTTCATCGACCATCATCTAATCCCTTCCCGTTCTTCTTCTGAGTACACCATGTTCGAAACGAACCGGTAACGCACATCAACTTAGAAGAGTTAGATCGGAATGACTTCCTCGATTACATCATTGTTCAATAGTTTAAGAGACAAGGATTATGCGTTCTTGAGATTTAAGGTTTTAAAGCTTCTTAACGATATAAAATTTGATTTAAACAAATCCTAACTCATATTATCATTAATAAACATTATATAATCACACAAAACAGTCCAGGATCTGATACCACTGTAGGGTTTTTGTCGGGTTCGTACACGCAGCGAAATTTGAAAATTTATGTTTCAAACCCGACAGGCGGTTAAACTGATGGATGATTATATAATGAAAACACATAGAAACTGTAATGTGTCGATATAACACTTACAGTTTGCAAATCTGAAATCTTCTTCTTCAAGTGTATAACGGGTGAGCACACAACCGTTCCTCAATTTTCAAGTCAAGACTCCAATGTAATTACTCTTTCGGAAAGCTAGGAAATTTGGCAGAGTTTCAGTAGAGAATAATTCAAGTGAATTAGGTGTATTAAAATAATGATTGAACCCTTCATTTATAGCTGCAAAAATCAGCTAGGGTTCCCAAGTGGGTCAGGCCCAGAAATCGAGGCAAAGTGGGTCACTCAAACCCACTAGACACGTGGTGTCGCGGCCTAGTCCAATATTGCCTCGTTTCTATTTAATTAAATCTGAAATACCATCTCGATTTAATTAATTAATCATTATTTATTCTAATGTCTCGATTATAAACCGGACATTTATATTCTCTCTAATTACATCCTTGAATCGATGGAATAATTGACTTAGTGTTACCTTACAGGTCTTCACATATCGACACTAATATCATTAGGGTCTACACGGAACTCCTAGACGGCGCCGGAAGACAAACTCAATATGTGAAGTATAGTTACACGAAACCTGTGAACTGAACCTCTATGTGGGAAGATAAAATTCTTTCATTCACGACACACTCGATCAAGCTTAGGATCTTCCAAGTGTCTATCCAAATGGCTTGATCATTATATCCCATCTATATTAGCTGACAATAAGACCATATCATAGATATGTCTACTGCGTTGGCCAACGACTTAGTCAACCTAATACCATATGCGAATCTGAGTGTTCTCTCGAAGATACATTAGAGGAATGAATCATAATCTTGGCTCAACTACAACCTTTAAATCTACGTGCAATATACCCAATACAAGCCGCATCTCAACCTATAAGGCATTTGAGCTTAGGACAGGATCAAAGTACATTACTCTGTAAACAAGGCGCGTATCGACCTCAAGTCTAAGGACTTCTATCTCCCACACGTTGATGATACTTTAGACATTTATAACAAATAGTACATCAGCAGGGTATATCAATACTTCCAAAAGTATCCATGTGTCCATCACGAGTTGTCATAACTCGTAGCAGGTGAGACATACTATATCCCCAAAGGATATGATGAAGACCACATGTCGACGTATCATATATCATCGATATCCTATTCTCGATGATCATTAGTCGAGGCAGTTTAAGAGTAACGTTATAATATTAATCTCTCACATTATTAATAACCATGTAACCTCTAGGGATGCATTTTTAGAATATTATAGACAATCAACCAATAATTCAGTAACTGAAAATGTCATGATATTAATCTCCATATATATATATATATATATATATATATATATATATATATATATATATGAATGTGTATAAATTATATTTATCCTAATACCGATTGTCTTTAGGACATATATATACTTTCAATCAACAAAATATTAAAACAGATACAACATATTGTGCCATAATAATGTATGTCAATTACAAAAGAAGAGATATTTTAGACAAACAACCCTATTTTTTCTTTAAGGACGTTGTACACTTCTTCATATGGGCTTTGGTCGGATCAGAGCTTTTTAACTAAACTTTTATTCATTAGATTTTAAAAAAAATGGTAAAAATGAGTTATTCACAGGAAAAATGATATTTTCCAGTTTAATGATTTTTGGGTTAGAAAGACAATTCAGTGACTTTTATGGGGGAAAAAAAGATAGTTACATGACCATCTGTAGAATTTATCCTAGATTTTCGCACTTTGCAAAAAGTTAATCTAACAAGAAAAAAAATATACATCTATAAAAATTAAAATTAAGTCTTCTTTTACGATCAAATTTTAGGCAAAAATTTACTTATTATATTTATTTATTAAAATATCATATAATCAATTTTGAATTAAATAAGTGGAGAAATTAATTATTTGTGTTTGAGGTAGTGTTTGGCCAAGCTTCTGGAATTCTTTGGCCAAACACTCTCTTTTCAGAAGTAGAAACATTTTTTTCAAAAGCCAAAAAGTGTTTCTAGATGAAAAGAGAAACAGAAACACCAATTTGGTGCTTCTGGAGAGCAGAAACCTTTTTTGCTCATTCATTGATTTTTTTTTGAACTCATTTACCATTATCTCTTCACAAAACTCCTTTTAATCTCATATAATATCCTCATATAAAATTAAAATTTGGAATAGGGGTAGGGTGGAGGTAGGGGTAGAGTGGGGGGTAGCGCGGGGGTAAAAAAAAATCATTTTTTTTAATAAAAGTAACAAAAAATATGAAATAGAAATTTGAGGATGGGTAGGGCAATGGGATGGGGTGGGAGAATGCGGGTAGGGGTAAGAAAATTCATATTTTTTTATAAAAGTAACAAAAATATGAAATAGAAATTTGAGGATGGTAGGGCAAATGGGGTGGGGTGTGGAGGGTAGGGCGGGGGTAAGAAAAATCCATATTTTTAATAATTTTTTTTTATAAAAGTTACTAAAAATATGAAATAGAAATTTGAGGATGGGTAGGGCAATGGGGTGGTGTGGGGGTAGGGATATGGCGGGGGGAGGGGGGGTAAGAAAAAAATCATAGTTTTTAATAATTATTTTATAAAAATAACAAAAAATATGAAATAGAAAATTGAGGATGGGGTAGGGCAATGGGGTGGGGGTAGGTAAGAAACAATTTCATATTTTCAATCATTTTTATAAAAAAACAAAATATATGAAATATAAATTTGAGAATGGGGTAGGCAACGAGGTGGGGTAGGGCTGTAAGGGGAAGGAAAAAAATCATATTTTTTATAAAAGAAAAAAATATGACATAGAAATTTGAGGATGGGGTGGGGGTAGGTGTGGGGCGGGGGTAGATTTGGACATATTTGAGTCATTGACTATCATATTGTCGTTACATTTCTTATGTACAATATAATATTATTTTTTGATTAAATGTTGCAATTAAATAATTTAAAAAAAAATTATTAAATTGTAAAGATATATTAATTTTTAGAAACATATGATAGAAAAGAATATTTTAAATAGTTTTAAATCTATTAAAAAGAATATTCTAGTAAATTTGCATAAATGTTGGCCAAACAGGAAACTGTTTCTGTTTCTGAGAAGCACTTCTATAATTATAGGCCAAACACCCTAAATGATTCTACAAAAACAATTTCTGCAGAACTACTTCTGAGAAACAGAAACACCTTTTCAGAAGTTTGGCCAAACAGACCCTGAATCAGATTGAAAGCTAAAATCTTTTATTCCCTCTATCCAAAAAGATGTCTTACCTCCCTGATTAGTTTATTTTTCAAAAAGATTGACATATTTTTATATTTAGAAATAATTTAACTTTATAAGATTACAATCACATAAATATCTAATGCTTTTTTTGAATCACATATTTCAAAAGTCTTCCTTTATTCTTAAATGAGAAAGGGTCAGATCTTCCATTAGTCTATATGATATTGCGCGCGTTTTCCCTCATTTTAAACGTTGTCTCAGTTATGCCCTTACCGTTATCAAATGAGATCTTTTCCCTTGTAATTTTTGTTGCATGCATTATTGTGTAGATAGGAACTGGAAAGACGATAATTTTCGAGCAAAAACCATCCAGGTCATCATCGAAATGTTTAAAAATAAAGGTGAAATTAAAATGTGGTCTCTTATTAGTGAAAATGATCTTTAGAAAATAATCTGTCAAAAGATTTCTTTATAATTACAATGTATCTTTTATATATATTGGAGATGTAATATAAATGTGGATGGTTTTTAATTGCAAATATTTTTTTGTCGATATTTTTTGCGATTTTTTTTGTCTTGTGATATTGAAATTTCAAATGTAATGTGTTGTAATCAATAGATTAAACATGTAAATTACTATAATATCCGAACAGTTACCCTAATTTATATTACTGTTCTAAGTATACCTTTAACTTAAATATATAATAATTGGAAAGCAGTAGCTGGAAGGCAAACACACGAATATCATATATCGAAGATATCATATAGTATTTTCTACTTCAAATTCAACTAAAAGTTAATTAATGCTCGATTTTTTTGGAGCGGATCTTTTAGAGCGGATGGAGTTATATTGATGTGTTATTTGTAGTTCCACAGTTTTTTATTTAAATAAGTTTTTTTAACAAATTTTATTTGCTAATCAATTACTTTTACTTAAATTTTTTTCAATTATTTTTCATTTCATTTATTTTTGCAAACATTACTCTACATATTTCAAAACTTGGACAACACTTAAAAAAACAATTATTATATAAACATATTATTAACAACATAAAAACACTGAATAGCAATTAAAAAACAAAAAAAAAAAAATACAACTTATTAACGTGTATTGTGTAACAAATATATTTACCTTATTTAGTATTGTATAATTATGGTAGATATAGGATCCTTGGATGAGGATTACAAAATACTATAACTATATATATTATTAATATTAAAGATAGAAAGGAAAGAGGAGCTAGGAGATTACACATCATATAGCAAAATTTTTTCTCGACAACCACTACCTTGAATCAGCGCCCCGCCCCCCCCCTATTTTTTTGGCGCGAATCTAGATATACAATCGATATACATATGATATCAACCTCCTATACCTCTCTATTTCTCCAACAGATTGTATACCACCGGTATATGTGGTTACACCTCTCATATATAGTGCCATCAACCTCCCCGAACCGTGATTTATTTTCTGGAAACCCTCATGGCGGAACACAACCAAGTCGGGTTTCTGGCCACAATAAGAGCACAACGGCGATCGGGCCTTCAAAGAAATCCTCACCCAAAGGAACCTGAACTACGGGAGCTCTTCCGCCGGCTCATTACTGTGCCCAAGCCCTCGCAGCATACAACGGCCCAAAGAAGATGGGCTCGGATCCACCAGGCCACATCCGATAGGGCCAATATCCTGGGGGCTGCTATCAGTTCATCCGAAGTCCAGCCCAAGCCGAATTGGGCCAGGTTTTTGGCACTTTGACCCAGCAGCAACCAGATAATGCGTGGTATATGGATACGGGCGCCACGTCTCATAACAACAACAATTTTGATAATATTCCTCAACTACGCAAGTTACAAACTCTACAATCTATTATGGTTTGTAATGGGCATCACATTACAATTGAAGGATTTGGCCATACCCTTACCCCACCACCGCATCTCCACTTCTCTCTTAAAAACGTCTTTTATGCCCCAAACATCATCAAAAACCTAATCTCTATTAGAAAATTTACCACTGATAATTCTCTCTCAATTAACTTTGACCTGTTTGGATTTTACGTAACAGGAAACTACTTACGAGATGCAATAGTAAGGGGGGCCTATATACTTTTCTATCAACGTCTGTTGCTAGTGTCCACCCTCCCACATCTCTAAATGCCTTTGTCACTCCTCCCACCGTTTTAACAATCATATCTCCCTCAACGTGGCATAACAGACTTGGTCATCCGAGTTCTCGCATTTTTTATTCTCTTAGAAATCGAAATTTAATCCAATGTAACAAAGAGAATCTTTCTCATAGTTGCTCTTCTTGTCATTTAGGGAAACACGTTAGACTACCATTTACGACTTCTATGAGTACTACTTTCTCCCCATTTGATATTATTCACACTGATATATGGACATCTCCCATAACTAGAAACTTAGGCCACAAATATTATCTGGTATTATTTGATGATTTCTCTCACTTTCTTTGCATCTTTACACTCAAATCTCAAATGTTCTCCAAATTTGTTGAGTTTCGTACACTGGTTAAAATTCAATTTGAAAAGACATAAAATTGTTTCAATGTGATAATGGTCGTGAGTTCAATAATTCCCTATTTCATAAATTTTGTGTGGCTAATGACATGATCTTTCGTTTCTCGTGCCCCCATACCTCCCCTCAAAATGGAAAAGCCAAAAGAATTCTCCGAACCATTAATAATATGATTTGTACACTCTTTTTTCATGTGTCTCTCCCCTCTACTTTTTGGGTATATGCACTAAAACGGTAGAACATATTCTCAACATTTTACCTAACCGTGCGATTCAAAATAGGACACCCACCAAAATTCTCTACCGTCGGTTCCTGATCGGTGTATTTTATATACACCTTTTGAGTCATTTTTAGTTAGTATTTTACTCATTTCATTTATGTTTAGTATAGTATTAGGGTCGTTTTCCTTTCTTTTGTGTCACAGCGGTCAGAAATGGAGAAATGACGAAAAGGAGATGAAATGAGCATAAATGAGATGGAATTGCACACTAAAAGGGCCAAGAAACGGTTCAAGTCTTAAAATATAGAAGAAATCGACAAGATCGACGAACAAAGGACGAAGAAACGAAAATCGGAAGAATGTCACACCAGCGGGCGCCTTGCAGTACAGGCGCACGACCAATGAAGATGTTCCAAAGCCTTCGATTTTCGGCCACGCGCTCACAGGGTCGCGCCGACGCGAGATTTCTGAGTTTTTGGGCCGAATTTGACACATTTTCAGAGTCCAAAAGGATAACTTTTCCTACCTACATATTCCTTAACCCTTTTCCATAACTTTTCCTAAACCCTTTACCTAAAACGATTCCATAACTTTTCCTACCTACATAATCCCTAACCCTTTACCTAAAGGATTCTTGGTCTATAAATAGTCTCTACATCATTAGAAGAATCCGATCATCCACCCATCCTTCATCCATCTTTCATCACCCATTCCATTCTCCATCCACCATTTCATTCCATCTTGTAAATATTCCACAACACAATCCTTGGATGCTAGAAGGCTTGGAGACTTGTTCTTGAGTATTTTCTTTTTTTTCTTTTTGCTTTGTTTATTTCAGTTCATGTATGGAGATTATATTAGTTCTTAGCGTGACTATAGCTAGGAGCTAATTACTTTGTTAGGGATTTCCTTGTGATTCACTTGAAACTCTATTCATGAATTAATATATTAGTTTGGTTTCTTATTCACTTATTTAAGATTTATTCAATAATTGTTTTGATTGCTTGGTAATTAATTGATCACTAATTATCATAACTTATATGATTTCTAATCGAAAGCCGAAAGGGGAGATTGTGAATATGCTATAGTTGAATAAACATATGTTTAAATCGTGGACGAAAGTACCTCGATACTTGTGTACTTAATAGGTTATTGCTCTTAATCCTCATTTGTAGTCAATCTTGTCACCGAAAGGTAGAAGGGTTCTCCATTGGGGTTGAGTGTTTATATTACCTTAACAGGAGTATAAAACGGTCTAGTTAACCTGCTATCTTAACGTAGAAGAAGAAGTTAGTCTAATTGTATTAAGGATTGAATAGAGTGGATAGTTGATGATCTTGGAAGCCCTAATTCTCCATCATAACTGATTTAATTCAAAGTATTTTCTTAATTAGTTTATTTCCTGCATTATTAGTCTAAAATTCACAATCAATTAACGTTAACCAAATAGATACCATAGGATAGATAATCGGTACTTGAAAACCAGTCTCTGAGGACGATATTCGGTCTTACCTAGACTATATTACTTGTCACGATACGTGCACTTGCGTTTAGCGTGTGTATAAATCGCACATCAGTTCCCTACCTATGACTATCTTATAATTTTTGGTTGTTTGTGTTACCCTCTGACATCCACGACCCCCCACAAATTGGCACCCAGATCTACTATGTGCGTCTTCCTAGGCTTCCCATAAAACCATAAAGGGTACTTGTGACACCACGTCACTTTTGTCGAGTATGTTTTCCTGTTTGACAACATTAAAAATTTTGAGTCACTGATTACAAATTTCTTGATGATTCGGATACATCACCGCATGTCCACCAAGCTCTCCAACATGCTACCATTGTTCCGGCAGAAGTGAGCACCCTATCACCACCACCTCTCATCGCTGCCACTACCGACAGTCAGTCCTCTGCCACCACCACCATTATCCAGTCACTGCCTCTCACCGCTACCATCACCGACAGCCCACCTGAACCATCACTGTCACTACCGGATTCCCCCTTCACCATCGGCAACTGACAAGATCCCTCTCTATCCTACATTGGTATTCCTTTTCCACCCACCGGCGTCTTCTGCCATTGCATCCAGTGCCGTCATCAACTACTGCAGACATTTCTCACAGCCAACCTGACCCGACATTATACTGACATACCCCACCCAACACCATACCTACACCCCGATCCACATCGGAAAATCACTGACCCCACACCCACCTCCGATAACCATCCTGTTACCAGTCCTGTCACCATAACTACAAATAGATATCGGTCCACTTAGATCGAAGACTCCACTATGCCCACCGACACAACTATAAATTAGTACCCAAACAACATTACCTGACATCCCACCTAGACAGAAACTCGATACTGCCACCACTTGTAATCGGGACCCAATACCATAACAGCACACCCACCCTACCCCTGCCCACACGCATCATATGGAAATCCGTGTCCAACACGAGATTTTTAAACCCAAAGTCCATTTTAACCAGTCTACACAAACAATATTCCCAATTCCCAAAAACCCAAAATTAGGCAAACAAGATCACAATTGGAATGCGACCATGTGTGAGGAATTTAATTTTTTAACTAAATAGTACACTTGGGATTTGGTTCCTAGACCGGAGGGGGTGAATGTGATCCGATGCATGTGGATTTTTCATCACAAATACAGAGACGGCGGTGAGCTAGAGAGGTATAAGGCGAGACTTGTGGCTAATGACTCAAATCAGCAGGAGGACATTGATTGTGGTGAAACATTTAGTTTAGTTGTTAAACCGGCCACCATTCACATAGTTCTGAGTATTGCTATGGGTAAGCACTGGTCGATTCATCAGCTTGATGTAAATAATGCTTTTCTACATGGGGATTTAAAAGAAATTGTTTACATGCACCAGCCGTCTGGTTTTGTCCATCCAGCGACCCCACAATATGTATGTCATCAGTGTAAGTCACTTTATGGTTTGATACAGGACCTAGAGTATGGTATGATCGCTTTGCACAATATATTATGCGGATTGGATTTTCATGCAGCAAGTGTGATAATTTTCTGTTTATTTTCCATAGAGGTAGTAACATTTCTTATTTTTATTGTATGTGGATGATATTATTCTTACTGCCTCCTCTGATGTTTTGAAAAATGAGATTATTACATTGTTCAAAACTAAATTTACTATGACTGATTTGAGGAAGTTGAGTTATTTTTTGGGAATATCAGTGACTCGTTCTGTCGATACTATGTTTTTGTGTTAGCGTAAGTATACAGAAGATAAAGTGTACATAGCTAAAATGACAAACTACAAGATCATGTCCACTCCGGTTGACTCTAAATCTAAGCTTAGTATTGTTGATGGTGAACCAGTGTTCGATCCGACTCTCTACAGGAGTTTTGCAGGTGCACTTCAGTATCTTACTTTCACCAGAACCGAAATTATTTATGTTGTTCAGCAAGTATGCTTATTTATGCATGCCCCCGGGGAGCCTCACTTTACTTCCCTCAAACGTATCATTCAATATGTTAAGGGCACACTTAATTATGGACCACACCTCTACCCCTCACCACCGACCGATTTGTTATCATATACAAATATTGATTGGGCAGGTTGTTCGGACACGCGACGCTCCACTTTCGGCTACTGCGTGTTTTTGGGGGATAACCTCATTTCTTGGTCTGCCAAGAGACAGGCCATCCTGTCCTGATCGAGTGCATAAGTAGAGTATAGAGGCGTTGCAAATGTTGTTGCTGAGATATGTTGGCTTCAAAACCTTCTTTTGGAGCTACATTGTCTCTTGCGTAAGGCGTCTTTGGTTTACTATGATAACATATCCTCCATTTATCTATCTCATAATCCGGTTCAGCATCAGCGACCCAAGCACATTGAGATGAATATACACTTTGTACGAGAGAAGGTTGCTCTCGGTCACGTTAAGGTATTACATGTGCCTTATATCTATCAGTACGCGGATATCTTCACGAAATGTCTTCCTAGACAGTTATTCCTCGACTTCAGATTCAGTCTTACCATCCGGTCTCGTCCCGCTCCGACTGAGGGGGTGTATTAACGTGTATAGTGTAACAAATATATTTACCTTATTTAGTAGTGTAATTATGATAAATATAAAATCCCTATTATATGATGATTTCACATTGTAAACACTATATATATTTTGTACAACTCTACCCGACTTATTGTAAGCTTGAAGACACAAAAGCAAAATTACAGTTATGTAAGAAAAGGTCCCATGAGACCATGCCATAACTAGAAGTATGTAGATTTTGATGGCCATGCCACTTGGGCAACCGAAACCAAAAACCACGTTGGAGTGAGAGAAAAGAAAGATTTAACCATGAAAAGAACAAATGAAAACGAAAAAGATAAGGAAACATAAATATAGGCAAAAAGAAAAAGGATAAAAATTGATCCCTATCAACCAGTACAACCGATACCTTATTTTGCCCACTCACACAACCTTCCTAACATAGCACGTGATTCCATAAATGTTTATAAAGTCTCACCAAAAAGCAGCAGCCCTAACACTTGACTTCAGTACATCGCCCATGGTCTTACAAGTCTCTGGCGTCTTGATGCAATTGATAACAATTTATAATCTTGATAAATAGCTATAACTTATTTTATATCACAAGTTTTAAAAGTATTTTTTTTCTTTCTTAAACTTCATAGTACCCGTTAAACTAAATCACATATAATGAGATGGAGGGAATTATACTTGGTGTGTGCTTGGTTCTGTTTTCATACATAAATAAAAAAATCAAACTAACTATTTTCAATTTTTTGGTTTAATCTTTTTTTTAATCAATATTCTCATTGATACATTTTTTTCATTTTTTTTAATTGATCAGATAATTGTAGTCTGCATGCTCATTCATACATGATATACATATTATATTCAATCCATTCATCTTCTTGTGTCGATGGTCTACCGGAAACAACCTTTCTACCTCCCAAGATATGATAAGGTCTACGTACATTCTACTCTCCTCAGACTCATATTATGAGATTTCACTAGATATGTTGTTGTATTCAATCCATTTATCTGTTTAAGTTACGGATAACCTTTTATAAGTTAATATAGTATTTAGCAAAAAATCAACAAATGGACTAATTTATGGTCTATTGAATTTTTTTATTTGAAGGTGCCTTCACAGGCAAAAACTGATGACTTCCTCAGCTTGTCAAGGATGACCCAAATTTAGGCATGCTTCTTGGAAGTTCAAGGCAAGCAAACTATGAAGTACATAATCATTCTCTCCCACTTCCAATCTGGTATTAAATATCTCTCAAATCACAATAGATCTTACTAAAACTTGGGTCAATTGTGTATTTTGAGATATGAGCTTCTTCCAAAATTTTCTACGGAGATTATCCACGTACGTTAGGCACATAAACGACTTCCAAACCTTAACACACCATTTCCATCAATAATAAACTTTTCGATCTTGCCACTTAGGGCACCTTCTTTGATATTAGACAAGCTTGTATCGTCAAATTGTTTGTTTTCATTTGCTCTACTAAAGTAATCTTGACAACCACACTAGCTATCAACTTTCCTCCATTCGTTACATCAATATGAAACCCTTGGTTATCTATTTGTTGGCTTCCCTCCGTAGACCTGCTCAAGGCGTCAGTCACTATATTAACCATGCTTGGATGGTAAAGAATAGTACAAAATAGTTCTTAAAACAACTCTAGCCATCTTCTTTGTCTCAAATTCAATTTCCTTTTGTTTGAAAATATCATGATCCAAATCGAAAGGTCATAACGGGCATCCGAACCTTACCTGACGAGTACCATTAATCATATATTTAGCATATAATAACCATAACTTCTTATGGTCCATGAGGGCACCACAAGAGACCCTACTGATAAATGGAAATAGTAAATTAAAAAAGAGCTATGTAAAATTATGTAACCAGAAGGACCCAATCTATATACATATATATACCAAGACCGATAAGACCATACATAACTACTATACACATGACATATTTCCACAACCCTCTAAAAAGTATAACATCATAAGATCGGGATAAGACCCCGCCATACCCCTATGCGTAATAAAAATATCATATCATGACTAGACTACATTTCTGGAACAAATAGAGTGCTCCAATATCAGCTGAACCAACAACATACTAGTGCGAACCGTCACCCTCTTTACTTAAGCCTACGGATATGAAACGCAACGTCCCTCGACAAAAGGGACGTCAGTATGATTGATGTACCGAGTATGTCAGGCATGAAAAATAGCATAACATGGATATAACAATAACCGAATGTAAAATATTGATGAAATAGCCGACATGAATAGCCGACATGATGTACCAGTAGCAACAATGATGGAAACAACTGACCAGTAATGCATGCCTCTGAGGGCCTTAATATGCTTAAATATCATGCAAAATGCAAATGCGGTATACATACATGTATACATATATATATACATACATATATATATATTTATACATACATATATACATACATATATATATATATATATATATATATATATATATATATATATATAGGGCATCTTCCTTCCCATAACAACTTTTGTGGGAATCATATCATTTCGGCCTCTGTGAGCATCATCGCTATCATATTGGCCTCATTGACCATTTTTTTTTCCGTGATAGTCTGTACCAGCTGCAGGTCCTGTGTGTATAACACATGTGGGTCCAAATTATACATGAATATAATACATGAATGACAATAAAATATTATGAATTTATCGGGTAACATAATATCCTTTTAATTCCGGCTAACATTGAGAATATTGACATCTTTTCTATATACCTCAATAAGGATTTAGGAACATATTTAGACATACTTTTGAATAGGAATCAATAAAATGAACATCCTTAACTACTAAGAGTGGAATAATTTTATGGAACATTACCACTGTTACGTTTCGTTACATGGAACCTGCCAAAAGAAAGAATAATTTATCTTAACATACCTTAGTCATTTTGTGTCCACAATACAACTAAAGCGGCCCGTAATGCACCACAAATTTATCTTTCCAAAAATCTTCTTCTTCCACCTTACTTCACTTCGAAGAAAGCCTGAATTACAACTCAACGATGAACGGAACAACGAGATGGTTAGAAGACCCGAATATTGTTCTTAAGAAATAACACATGTTTCTATTGTAAAATGCAGTGTCACATTGCTGCATATGAACAGAGTAGTACGTTGCTGCCTATTTATAATTTCCATAAATAAAATTGCTTCATCTACATACAACTAGGGCTGTTAGCGGTCCGGATACTCCCGGTAATTACCCGAGAATCGGATCGGTAAACCCGGACCGATAATCGGACCGAAACCTTAACGGTCCGGATACGAGTACCAAAAAAATACCCGGACCGATAAGGAGCCGGACCGATAACCCGATAAAATAACCGGTAACACCCCCCACTCCACCCCACCCCGGCCCCTCCAGTCACTCCCCTCCGCACTCTAATTAGTTGTAAATTAATGAAACTTTAAATCGTCATAACTTTGCGCTCGGATGTTCGTTTGACCTAATGTTTTTTTGATTTCGCGTATTTTTTAGAGATAGGTGGACAAACAGCAAAGCGATTTGGAGACCAATTTCTCAAAAAACATCCGTCTTGCCAATCAATTTCACTTTTACCCCAAATTGTTACCAATTGTTCATTTTCAAATCTAAATATCTCGCACTATACAATATATTTCAACGTAAAAATTTCGTTATAATGTGTCCGAGAATGTCAATTTCAGTATTAGAAATTTAATTTTTTTTAAAAAATAATAAATCGGCCCGACCCGGAAAATTCTTACCGGTCCGGACCGAGAACCGGACCGATAAGGTTTCGATCCAGGACCGACTCTCGTTCCAGGACCGAAACCTTATCGGTCCGGGACCGGTCCGGACCGATAAGCTTATCGGACCGGTTCCGGTAAATGGATACCCGGACCGATCCGGGCCGATAACAGCACTACATACAACTTCCCTGAAATGAGATTCTTTTATATAAGTATATATTCTTTGTAAAATCTTTTTTTTTTCAAACAAGAATGGAATCTCCGTACAAATCTTCTTATAATGGGAAATAGGGGCCACTCATGCATATCCATTCTCACACTGCCTTTTCCACCAAATTATGCCGCCAAAACATATAGGAATGCATAGTCACTTAGTTGGTTGCTCCTATGATTCTACATGGGAGTGCATTCACTCAACACTAATTCACCAACCATTATTTAATTCATTTATTTCATTGCAATTCAATATTTAAACAATTACACGCATAATTAATTTTTTAATCTCAATTCACTTAAATTTTAATGAATTATAAAATCTTCATATACTCAATGTCATAATCGTGCGATATAGCTCTACTCCATAACCTTTTTTGGGACATACAACTATTATTTTCAATTCCCGTCGTCATACTTTTTAAGTCCTAAATTATTTTGGGACCACTTCCTTTTATATATTAAGCTCTTCATTTGTGTACGTGAATATGACATAAATCCTCCAAGACTCGGGTCTACTTACATATGTCTAGCGATTCAAGTCATGACCCGAAAGTACGGGGTGTTACATACTTTCCCCCTTAGAAACATTCGTCCTTGAATATTGGACTGACATATCTAAGGATTTTACTCCTTAACAAATAAGACTATTCGGATCCCCGTCACGTAGCCAGAAAACACAACCACCATTTCAGAGGGCTGTGTAATATGACATACATCATTATATCAAACCTCACATGGTTACCAAACATTAATTATAATAATTTTAAAATAGAACTCACCTTATGCTACTCTCGGAACCTCGACATTGGTCTGTAATAGGTATGGATATTTGTGTTTCATCTGCTCCTCGCCTCTCATGTTATTTCTACATTCTTATTACGCCTTAAAACTTTCATGGGGGCTACTTCTTTAGTCCTCATATTACAGACTTATCAATCTAGGATAGCAATAAGAACCTCTTAATATGGTAGGTCCTCTGTAATTTTCACATCGTCAATTGGTACAATTCGTAAAGGATCTCCAATACCCGCTCTCAACAGAGAAACATGGAAGACCGGATGAACAAATTCTAACATGAGGCAGGTCCAATTCGTAAGCCATTTGGCCTATTAATTGAATTATGTGATATGGCCTAATGTATCTTTGATTGAGTTTTCCCTTTTTTTTCCAAATCTCATTACACCCTTTATAGGAGAAATCTTCAAAAAGACTCAATCATCCACTTGAAACTTTGAGTCCCTGTTAGGCGGATATTTCTACGTGCTCACGCAAGTGTACGTATCGTTACAAGTAATATAGTCTGTAAGATCGAATATCGTCCATAGAGACTGGTTATCAAGTATCGATTATCTATTCTATGGTTTCTATTTGGCTAACGTTCTTTAGTTTGAGATTTATGACTAAGAATTAAAACTAAGTGCAGAAAATAAACTAAAGATGAAAATACTTTGGGATTTAAAATAGTTATGAAGGAAATAGGGCTTTCAATCTCTTCAACTATCCACTATTTCACGTGTTAATGCAATGCTAATGATTCTTCTTCTTATTAAGCTAGCAGGTTAACTAATTTGTCATCATATTCCGGTTAGGACATACGAGAGCTCAACCTTGTGCAGAAACCTTCTATATTTCTATGATAGATTTTACCACACATGAGAATTAAGAACAATAATCTTAAATACTACACAAGTATCAGGGTACTTTCGTCCACGATTTTAACCTATGTCTAGACAACTACAACATATTCAAATATCTCCTCTCGGTTCTTGATTCGAAATCATATAAGTGATGACAATTAATGGCCAGTTAATTATGAAGCAATCAAAACAATATTGAATAGATCCTAATCTGCTGAAGAAGAAATCAATAACTATGCATTAACTATATGAAAGAGTTTCAAGAAGATTCAATTGGAAAACCCTAAATAAAGTAATTAGCTCTTAAACATTGTCATGTCAATAACTAAATTACATTCCAACATAAACTGAAATAAATAAAAGGGAAAAGAAAAGAACTTGAACAAAGATGTCTCCAATTCTTGCATCTGATGCGCGAAAAGATGCACACACTTTAACGCAAGTGCACGTTATCGTGACAAGTAATATAGTCTTGGTAAGACCGAATATCGTCCACAAGGATTAGTGTTCAAGTACCAATTATCTATCTTTTGGTATCTATTTGGTAACCGATATTGATTTTTGTTGTTTATAACTAATAATTATAAAGGCTAATTAACTAGATGTTTACTTCAGTTGTGATGGGAATAGGGCTTCCACGTCTCCTCAACTATCCACTTATGTTACTTATTAATGCAATGGATTATGGTTCTTCTTTTTTTGGAGCTAGCAGGTTTACGAAATCGTTTTATACTCCCGTTAAGGTTATATAAACACTCAACCCCAGTATTGCTCCTTTCTACCTTTCGGTGATAAGTATGACTCTATAGGAGGATTAAGACCAAAAACCTAGTTAACCGTCACGCGCCATGCGTAAAATTAGGGTTGTTAAGCCTCTCATTAACGCTACATAAGTAATTGAGGTATTTTCATCCCCAATCCAAAATATGTCTACCCAACTTACAGCATATTCACAACCTCCTCCTTTCGAAGTTTGATTAGAAATCATATAAATAATGATAATTAGTGATCAATTAATTACCAAGCATTCAAAGCAATTATTGGATAAATCTCAACAAGAAGAAGAAAAACCATAACCATACATTAATTCATAACATAGGTTTCTAGTGATTTAACATGGAAAGCCCTATAAAAGAATTAGTTCCTAGCCATTGACATGACAAGAACTAATTCAAGGTTCATCATACAAAACTGAAATAAAAGAAAAGAAAAGAAAAGAAAGTTACTAAATTATGGTCTCCAATTCTTCAATCCAAGAATCCTTGTGTTGTGCAAGAAAGAGAACCCTTAAAAACTGCCTAGGGTTCTCCTTTTATAGGCTCAAAACCGCCTCTACTTTTCCCTTCAGGCCTGGCCCAGAAAATCGTCATTAAACCTGATTTTCCCGCGTCGGCACCACGACCCTGCTATCGGCGCCGCGGCGCCGGAAGTCCTGCGATACTTCGGATGATTTGGCGCCGCGGCCCTTCTCTCTGCTATCTTGGGGCGCCGCGGCGCTGCAACGTCTGCGGCTTTCTGGATATTGGGCGCCGCGGCCCTGCTACTGTTGGCATGAGGCGCCGCGGCGCTAACCTGCGTTTCTATCTCGTTCGCCACTTTCTCTGCTTTTAAGCTCTGGAATCTCCACTTTTGCCCTCTTTTAGCTCCTTTTCCGCCATTTGATCATTTTAACCACTTTGACTCAAAAGAAAGAAAATCTATCCTAATACGACACTTATTTGTACAAAAAGGGACAAAAGACTAACTAAAAACGACTCGAAAAGTGTATATAAAATACACCGATCAGCCTCCCCAAAGTAGGATTTGCAATGTGGTATAGAATGCCTAATAAGGTTAGGGTTTAGGAATTTAATAGTTGAGAAAAATTACGTTTCGGACCCTAAAAACCGTGTCCAGTTCGGACCAGAAATCTGATTTTTCTGCCGCGGCCCTGCTGGCTGGCGTCGCGGCGCCGTAACACCTGTAGCCAATCAGAACTCGCAGATCTTTGGGCGTCGCGGCCCTGCTGCTAGGCACCGCGGCGCCGCGGCGCCAGAGACGTCAATTTTTTGTTTTCGTCGTGACTTCGTCAGATTTCTTCTATGCTTCCTGAGACTTCTTAGGCTTCATTTCTTGGCCCTTTTAGTGTGCAATTCCATCTAAATCAAGCTCATTTCATCCTATTTTTGTCATTACTCTATTTAGGACCGCTGTGACTCAAAAGAAAGAAAAACAGACTTAATATTATACTAAACAGAAACGAAATGAGTAAAATACTAACTAAAAATGACTCAAAAAGTGTATACAAATTATGCCTAACAAATACCTCCAAACTTAACTTTTACTCGCCCTCGAGTAAAGCACTAAACAAAAAATAAAAAATAAAATCAAATCAAATAAAAGACTCAATAAAATGGATCAAATAGTTATAGCAATGCTCTTTCAAAATCATGAATGAAAGATGAGATAATATGTTAGAACATATATAGCATGATTACTTAGTAATCTAGAATTTTAAGTTAGATATTTCGAAAATTCACTTGGATCATTATCACTGAAAATACAAACATCTAAATTATGCATGTCAATTTCATTTCATCTTTCTCAAAACGCTATAGATCTATTTACTTGTTATTCTCCACTAATTATAGACATACATATTAGAGATCATCAGGATTTTCAATGGTTATAATGTAGGCTTAGGCGGGGTAGGTAAAAGTAGGCATTTAGGTTTAAATTACGTACCATAAGCATTTTTCATTCAACTCCTTTCCTTCTTTTGGTTTTCTTTTTAGTTTCATACCCACTTTCTCTCTTATTTTCTTTTGAGAGCATGATACATATCATTCTAAGAACAAGCACCCCCAAACTTATATTTTTGTATATTTTTCTTTGGGGTGCATCAAACTTTTCGCTCTCCTTTTTATTTCTTTTTCAACACTTTTTCATCCCAATATTTTCAGCTATCACTTATAGCACAAACAGAGAATCATAGTGTGTCAAACAAAGATTTTATTTTAGGCTCAAAAGGGCTGACTAGTGATACAATTTATGTCAGGGCAGGTAATGAATTGTAAGAAGAGCTATCAATGAAATGTCTGAATCATTTCCCTAAACATGTAGATCTTAACTATTTCGCCTCAAATAAAAGCAAACAGACTTTTTAGACATTTTTCAACCTTTATTTCCATAACTGACACACATAAGCTAAGCACAAATATCCCAAATAATTAGATGTCATAAATTTTTGGCATACCTAACTTAAGCACACAGATTTTTGCTTTCAATTTCATTACATTATCCCACTTTATTCATTCAATGTCTTTAGCAACTACAACATGCTTGATCCAAAAATCAATTATGACTCAAAAACACATGGAACAACACATGGACAAATAAAAAAGACTCAAAAACAAAACAATGAAACAAAATAAGACACCCCCCAAACTTAATCGACACATTGTCCCCAATGTGTGAGGACTAAAAATAAAGGGACAACTTACTGACACAATACAACGGTCATAACGGAGGTCTGGGAGGAAAAATTCTGGAATTTGCACAAACTTCTCAAGTTTCGGCTCTACGAGGTTCGCTTAGCCATACGCGCGATGACGAGAATTTATCTGAAGTTCTGGAGCCGTGGCCCTGCATTCCGGCGTCGCGGCTCTATGCCAGTTGTTTCCCATTCTGCATTTTTCTCAATCCCTGCTTTTATCTGTCATCCAAAAACACTAACATACCAGATCGTGAGACTGTTCAAGATAAAAATAAAACAACTAAAACAAGAATTGAAATAACATAATTAAAAGCATTGGGTTGCCTCCCAAGTAGCGTTGTCTTTAATGTCTTTTAGCCGGACGCAGTTCACTTACTGAATCAAGGGGTAAAGTGTCCCATCCACATAACCATCTCAGCACCAATCGCTTCCTCTTCCTCCTATTCTTTTTCACAGAGTTAGTTTCAGGAAGGTTCATTCTCTTTTCAACATTTGTCGTTTCCTTGGACTTAATCTCAGGTTCCCCATTTTTCTTTAATGGTACCCCACGAGCATCAGTACTTGTGAGGCTGCTCTGCAACCCGACCTTATCAACTACCCTGATAGCATAACATCTATCCATGACTGGAGGTTCAGTGGGTGGCTTGAAACCTTTGAAGGTCATCTCTGGCTCAGGTGGTGGCTTGAACACTTTGAAGGTCATCTCTTCACCTTGAACTCTGAGTTTTAGCTCTCCTTTTTCAACATCAATCAATGCTCTCCCTGTGGCTAGGAATGGTATTCCAAGGATCATTGGTATCATCTCATCTTCCTCCATATCAAGAATGAGGAAGTCAGCAGGCAAGATGAATTTTCCCACCTTTACCAACACATCTTCAATTATTCCTCTAGGGTGCACAATAGAGCGATCAACTAGCTGCAAGTGGACTGTTGTTGGCCTTGGTTCCCCCAAACCAAGATTTTTAAACACATAAAGGGGCATAAGGTTGACACATGCCCTTAATCACATAGGGCTTGCTTGTATGCCATATTCCCTATGGTGCAAGGTAAAGTGAAACTCCCTGGATCTTTCAATTTAGGGGGAAGTTTCTTCTGCAAGATAGCACTGCACTCCGCTATCAGCGCTATTGTCTCATAGTCTGTCAGCTTCATCTTCTTAAACGGTATGTCTTTCATGAACTTTACATAAGCTGGCATTTGCTCCAAAACTTCAATGAACGGGAGATTGATATGAAGCTTTTTGAAGATCTCTAAAACTTGGAAAACTCCTTATCTAAGGACTTATTCTGCAGTCTTTGAGGGTAAGGAATTATGTCTACATATTCCCTCATGACTGCCGGTGGAGCATTCTCTAAAATAGGGCGGTCATCAGTAACCCCCTCCTTCTCTACCTCAGATATCTTCTCCACCTCATTCCCCTTCTCCACCGCTGGTTGGGATCCAATCTGCTCTAACTGCTTCCCACTTCTCAAGATAATTGCTTGGCATTTCTCCCTTGTGTTCATCACTGTATTACTGGGGAGATTAGCTTGCTCTCTATTGTTCAGCGTGTGCGCCAGTTGTCCCACTCGTGTTTCTAAATTTCGAATAGAGGATCTGGTCTCTGTCATGAACTGAGTGGTCTCTGCCATGAATTTTGTCTGAGTATTGTTGGAGTCTGTCTGGGATATAGCCAAGGTCATCAGTGTTGCGCGTATTTCTCTTATTTCATTTGACCTCTCTTGTGGGGCTGGTAGGCTGAACTTGTCACGCCTCGAACCCCGGGCCCGTGACTAGTGCCCTACCTAGGCACCCTTCTACCTAACTGACACAAGTAAATTGCGGAACTAAATAACGCCTTATTTTTTTTAAACCAACGAACATGCAAGGGCAAAGACGACAAGGCTACCATATAATATACATAATCAAAAGACACTACACTGTACATGAGTCCAATTCCACATATGAATACAAACCTCTAAGAGTTTTACTGAACTATGACGGGACAAGGCCCCGCCGTACTCCATAATCGCATAAAGCTCAGAATGAAGGATCTATACCAAAATGATAAAATCACAATGGATGGAGCTATCCAAAACTCGAGCAAGCGGTCCTACACTTGCAAATCACTAAATCGATACCTAAACTCGCGGATGAACGCGCTTCAGAAGGAGGTCAAGACGAAGAATGTACCAAGTATGTGAAATCAAAATATCAGAATGAAATCATAATACTATATAAAACAGGAGACATGTATGATAACCAAACTACAGTACACAATATATAAGCAGTCATGTCAAGTCAGGGACGCATGCCCTCAAAGTCAATACTCAAATATAACCATGGGTCTCACGCCCATAACATCAATCATGCCCGTGGAATCCCTTCCTCACTGCCGACAGTCCATGATATAATATAACGCCAATAAGTATACATGAACACCAAGTCGCGTGTGTCATAAAATCAGACGCCAAGTAGAAAGCGAACCACCGGATCCACTGCATCATAAACCGGCCGGCAAGTACGAAGCCAACTACTGATCCACTGCGTCAACAACTGACCTGGGCAAGTACGAAAGCCAACTACCAGATCCAACCTGTCGTCACGAGATATGACCGGGGCAAGTGCGAAAGCTATCTACCGGAGTCTACCGTACCAAACTGTGCTATAGAACTGACGGGGGCAAGTAAGAAATCCAACTACTGCACCGTCTCACGCCACCATCGATCCGGCAAGTACGAAAGCTATCTACCAGACCATCCTGTGTCACTAAACCTCATGGAGGGCTAGTCCATGGGATAATAAAAGCAAATACGGGAATCTAACCCGCCTCCTGGTCGCATGCCCCGGAATCCCACATCGTATAAGCATGTCCAAGGAGTAATAAAACAATCCGGGAATCTAACCCGCATCCTGGTCGCATGCCCCGGAATCCCACATCGTATAAGCACGTCCAAGGATCAATCACAATGGAAACATACCCGTGGAATCCCCCATCACTGTCGGTACGTCCAAGTCAACTCACAACAAGACAGCCGGCCCTCCAACTAAGAGTCACGGCAGTGTATAAATATAATACTTGCACTCAAAGGCTATCACAAGCAAGCATAGACAAGTTCATAAAATCTTTAGACTTTCATTATCATACAAAAATGAATTTCATTTTTATAAACTCAAGGCACTTTCGTTTCACATAAAAATCCGGGAATTTAACCCTAAGTACTACGTACTTCCATTCTTTTCAAAAGACTCATTTTTATATAAAACCCCAAGATACTAACACCCGTAGTATCAAGGCATGTCTATTTTTCAAATTGGGTTACTACACCTTTAGAAATTCATTTCAAGACTTTGAAACCAAGTAACTTCTAATTACACAACCTAGGCAACTCATGCCTATCAATCAAAATAGACAACTCTCTTAACCTTCCATAAAGCCGTTATAACTAACTTCTCATAAAGCCGTTATAACCCTTTATGGTTTTAGACAAATTCATTCTTTTTATAACCAAGAGACTTATACTTTTAAAACCAAGTATCATATACTTTCAAATCAAGTTACATAACTTTCAAAATACTTCAAGCCTCTTAACTTTAGAAGTCAAGTTACATAACTTTCAAAATACTTCAAGTCTCTTAACTTTAGAAATGAAGTTTCTTAACTTTAAATCCCAAGTAACTCACACCTTTAAAACAAGTTACTTCTCTTTAAATCATGTCATTTCTCCTCTTTTAAATCAATTAAGTAAATCACTTATTTGACTCCCCTAAAGCCGTTATAACAACATTTAGGTTTTAGAACTAAGGCACTATCCAAAAGATTTGGAAACCACTTCCTTTTCAAGACTCTATGTACTTCAAGTAAAACACTTTCACTTTTGAAAATCCAAATTTCGTCAAGGTAATGGATTATAACAACTTCCAATTTAAACATCCAAAGTACAATCAAGGAAGTATATAGAACAACTTCTATATTAGGCAATCCAAGTACAATCAAGGAAGTATATAGAACAACTTCTATATTAGGCAATCCAAGTACAATCAAAGAAGTATATAGAACAACTTCTATATTAGTCAATCTAAGTACAATCAAGGAGTGGATCATTTAAGGAGTATGATTTACTTACTTTACCATAAGGAATCATGCTAGAAGAAGAGGAGATGTTTCACATACCTTTTTGGCTTAATCCACAAGCTAAGTCGAATACGCCGCACGTAGAATTATCAACCTATAATGGCCACAACACGACTATCAACTTCTAGTTTCTAACGTAGAATGATACTAAGTATACGGTCTCTTATTCTACGGAAAATTGGGCAGCACCTCCTTTGTTTCTACGTACTTTTCCACCTTTTTCAAGGCCCGAAAATCAATAACCAACATGCCACATTTAAGGCTCAATACATCAACCAATCAAAGGGGATTACACGCCTTACAATACGTGTAAAATTCTGCCCCACAATTAATACCAAGTAGTTCAGTATCCAAAGATATTCTCGGCTAACATGTACAACAACACAAAGTCCTTTCCAATTCTTTTTTCAATCCAAGTTGTTAGGTCTAACATGTTATCTAGTCGTAAACAACTTTAACAACTATAATTCCTTCTTTATATAACATGCGACGACTAAACTAATAACCAAATTGAATTGTAATCTCAAAGGCTAATCATGCTAGTTTAGGATTAGTGGTTCCAATATCCATAACACTTATCAAACTTCATAATATATACCTCATGCTTGCTAATATCCATAGCTACAACAATAAGTAATCTTTAATAATTAAAACGACAAGATTGTTACCTTGATAAGCCCTTATAAAATTCCAAGATTCAAAGTCGCTCCTTAGAAAATCTTAGCTCCTTTCCTTTACGATCCAATCCGCTATTTGAAGCCTTTAGAAGTTCAGAAACAACTTCTCTTCCATTTCCAATCAAAACTATGAAAACGACTTAGGTTTTTGCCTTGCGACTAACGTGAAAACGTCGTTTTTCCGAGATCTTTCTATTGAGATATTCTTACAATACCCTTAGGGACCTTGGGTTAAAGTCTTGTGAATAATGAACCACAATTGCAAAAAATTTGTGTGGGCAAAGTACTAAATCCGAGAGCTCCTCAAGTGTGCTCAAAGTTTCTCAATTTTTTTCTAAGTATTGAAGACTAAGTCTTGCTACTAGTGTAGTATATATAAAACAATGGAGGGTCAAGATTACAACATTTGTGTGGCTAGGATGAAGAATACTTAATATCTAGTCAAGTGGCAAGTTGACTTGGTCAATTTTATCAAGCTTGTCAAGACTTGATCAACTCCTTGGTCATTTGACCATTTTACCATTGGTCCCATTTCGAGCAAGCCATGTGGGGGGGGGGGGGTGACACGTTTCGCCCTCCCGTTCGTCCATAAAATTTCGTAACCCTCGTGGGCCCCACAAAACGTAAAATTTCTTGGATGGGCCCTACGTGACCAAATCCGTAAAAAATAAATTTCCACAATGAATATAAATTCTATACTCCTCAAATAATACATTTTGAGAATCTAATTCTCAACAACGAACATTTTTCCTTTCCGACGTTCGGAAGATTTTCCTTCGAAAAATAATTCTTTCTTTCGTACCAATTTAGAGTCTTGATTCCTTACGTACATTCTCTTAAACATGTCCTTAAATTACGGGGTGTAACAGAACTGCTGTGAAGATGAGGCCTGAAACTGTGGTTGCTTCCCTTGGTCATTCTTCCATGAAATCTTTTGGTGATTTCTCCACCCCTGATTATATGTATTGGAGAATGCATTGTTAGAGGGCCTTTGAAAATTTCCCACAGCCTGATATTGAGTTTGCTCCATTGGAATGTTGTTGGGATCAATTGTTGTACATCTATCGAAGGTGTGTGGACCCCCACAAATCTCACAAAGTGTTTGCATCTGAACCGCCTTTACGGACATGGTATTCTGATGGAGCTGCTTAGTCAAGAGAGCAACTTGTGCATTCAGTGCAGTGATGGAATCTAGCTCATGAACCCCAACTGCTTTTCTGCTACCTGTTCTTCTATCATCTGGCAAGTGATTGTTCGTGGCCATGTCTTCCAACAAGTCAGGGCTTCATGTGTTGTTCTCTTCATGAAGGTGCCACCTGCAACTGCATCAATAATTGTCCTAGTAGTCTCACTTAGACCATTATAGAAAATGTGCACCAAGTTCCACTGCTCAAGACCATGATGTGGACATTTTCTTTGCAAATCTTTAAACCGCTCCTAAGCATCATACAATGACTCTCCATCCATCTGGTAGAAATTATTCAATTCTCCCCTAAGCCTTGCTGCCTTTGATGGTGGAAAGAACTTGGCTAAAAACTTTTGGGCTAGGTCCTACCATGTGAAGACGGAGTATGTGGGCAAGGAGTTCAACCAAACATTTGCTCTATCCCTGAGTGAGAAGGGGAAAAGCCTCAACCGAATGACATCATCAGTAACACCATTGTATTTGAATGTGGCACACAACTCCAGGAAATTTGCAATGTGCATATGCGGGTCTTCAGATGGTAACCCTCCAAACTGGACTGTGTTCTGCACCATACTCAAAATAGCAGGTTTGATCTCAAAATTGTTGGCTCCTATCACTGGGAGCCTGATGCAAGTCTGCACCCCTGTAACTATAGGCAATATATAATGCCCTAGGCTCCTTTCTGCAGCCGGTAGCTCATAATTCCCTACGTTGTTATCTTGCTGATTTTCCATTGTACAAAGGATCAGCAATTACCTTGTCCTTCCCGCAAGTGATCAAAAACATGCAAACAGATCACGGAAAAATGTTCGAAAATAAAGAAGTAAAATAAAAATAAAAACCAAAGTAGAAATAAGAATAGATAGTTCGATATTGAAAGTACGTCAGTCCCCGGCAACGGCGCCAAAAACTTGTTAGGCGGATATTTCCACGTGCTCACGCAAGTGTACGTATCGTTACAAGTAATATAGTCTGTAAGACCGAATATCGTCCACAGAGACTGGTTATCAAGTACCGATTATATATTCTATGGTTTCTATTTGGCTAACGTTCTTTAGTTTGATATTTATGACTAAGAATTAAAACTAAGTGCAGAAAATAAACTAAAGATGAAAATACTTTGGGATTTAAAATAGTTATGAAGGAAATATGGCTTTCAATCTCTTCAACTATCCACTATTTCACGTGTTAATGCAATGCTAATGATTCTTCTTCTTATTAAGCTAGCAGGTTAACTAATCTGTCATCATATTCCGGTTAGGACATACGAGATCTCAACCTTGTGCAGAAACCTTCTATATTTCTATGATAGATTTTACCATACAGGAGGATTAAGAATAATAATCTTAAATACTACACAAGTATCGGGGTACTTTCGTCCACGATTTTAACCTATGTCTAGACAACTACAACATATTCAAATCTCTCCTCTCGGTTCTTGATTCGAAATCATATAAGTGATGACAATTAATGACCAGTTAATTATCAAGCAATCAAAACAATATTGAATAGATCTTAATCTGCTGAAGAAGAAATCAATAACTATGCATTAACTATATGAAAGAGTTTCCAGAAGATTCAATTGGAAAACCCTAAATATATTAATTAGCTCCTAAACATTGTCATGTCAAGAACTAAATTACAATCCAACATAAACTGAAATAAATAAAAGGGAAAAGAAAAGAACTTGAACAAAGATGCCTCTAATTCTTGCCTCCCCAAAGTAGGATTTGTAATGTGGTATAGAATGCCAAATAAGGTCAGGGTTTAGGGATTTTATAGTTGAGAAAATTATGTTTCGGACCCTAAAAATCGTGTCCAGTTCGGACCAGAAATTTGATTTTTCCGCCTCGACGTCGCGGCGCCGTAACACCTATAGCCAATCAGAACTCGCAGATCTTTGGGCGCCACAACCCTTCTACTAGGCACCGCGGCGCCGGAGACGTCAATTTCCGGTTTTCGCCATTTTTCGTCTTGATTTCGTCAGATTTCTTCTATGCTTCCCGGGACTTCTTAGGCTTCATTTCTTGGCCCTTTTAGTGTGCATTCCATCTAAATCAAGCTCATTTCATCCTCTTTTTTCCATTTCTCCATTTAGGACCATTGTGACTCAAAAGAAAGAAAAACAGACCTAATACTATACTAAACACAAACGAAATGAGTAAAATACTAACTGAAAATGACTCAAAAAGTGTATAAAAATTATGCCTAACAGTCCCGCCGCCGCACATCTGAATACTACTTCTGACGACTCCAAGAGATTAACAGTCATTCTTGGATAAGCTTCATATTATCTAAGGCCTGGTGCACTAGGTTTGAGCTAAGATAATTCTGATTCTCCTACTTCAACCCATCCGACAGGAGATCTACATTTTCGTTAATACAAAGTCTCGTATGGAGCCATCTTGATACTATCATGATAACTGCTATTGTACACAAATTAAATAAGGGATAAATGATTGTCCCAACTTCTCTTGAAGTCCAATATGCAAGCTTGTAGAATGTCCTCGAGCGTTTCAATCGTACGTTCCGCTTGTCCATATGTCTGCGGGTAGAAAGATGTACTAAGATTCACTTGGGTGCCTAAACTTCTTTTTTTAAATGATTCCCAGAAGTTAGCTGTGAACTGTGCACCTCGGTCAGATATAATAGAAATAAACACGCCATGAAGGTGAATAGTCTCCTTAATGTACAACTTCACATAGTCCTCGGCTGTATAGGTAGTTTTGGCCACCGAGAAATGAACTGATTTGGTCAGTCTATCAACAATTACCCAAATATAACCATACTTGTGATAAGAGAGAGGTAAACCTATAATGAAGTTCATATTAATCGTTTCTCATTTCCACATAGGAACCTCAACGTTCTAAGTCATGCCATTGGGCTTTTGGTGCTCTACTTTTACTTATTGACAATTAAGGCACTGAGCTACAACTCCGCAATGTTTCTATTCATGTCGTTTCATCAATACATACATTTGAGATCATGATATCTCTTAGTAGATTAAGAGTGAATGAAATATCGTGAGCAATGGACCTCCATCATAATCTTATCTCGTAAGCCTGCTATATTTGGAATACACAAATGGACCTTCCACCTGAGGGTCCCTCTCCTATTATGCTCGAAGGTTGTGGTTCTCTTTTGTTAGGTATCCTTCCCAATATTCCTTAAAATGGGATCTTCATCATGACATTCCTTTCCTTCTAGTATGAGGGATGGCCATGCTGTATTCTGAGTCGTAGGGCTATCACTATTTGAATCCCCTAATTGGACTCCCACTTAACTAACTGGTGCATTCCCTCCGATTAACTTTTCTCGTTAGTCCTCACATTAGTCAAGCCTCTTGTGGGTGAATGATCATATTGTCAACTTAGTTTTGTTTACTAACTGGTGTGGTAAAAACTCTTATATTTGTAGTATCTCAATCATGAACACTTTATGGACAATGTCCTCAAATCTGAAGTGTGCGTGTCATCGCAGTTAACTCTCATTCATGGTCGAAAGAAATCTCTTTTTTCGTACTTTCTCACTACTCGTAATTATAAACAACTTCTTTCTTCACTTTTTGACACTTGTTCATTTATTTTCTTACTTGTCGTACTCTTCTTAATTCTAAAACATTCTGGTATACATACGTAATCTCAAATATTGCCCCTGATTCCAATCCTTGGCATTACTACCCTTAAAAGATGAGTTATTAACTTATTTCACTACAAAAAAAGGCCTACGGTGACGGTTAAAAACCGTCACGAAAGGGGTTTTGTGACGGTTTTGCGAAGTGTCACGGTAGGCACTGTCACAAATTCATGACAGTTGTTGTGACGGTTTTATGTGACGGTTATAAACCATCACAAATTGTGGTGTTTGAATTTGATTATTTCCCTCCTTTTTAAAAAAAAAATCTGCGAATTTTATTAATTTAATAATATTTATTTTAAATAAATTTTATTTAAATTGGCGGGAAAATTAATTTTGGATTTTTTTTAATATTTTAATTTTAATTTATTAAATAAAAATAAATTTGAATTGTAACTAAAATGTTCCCCACATAATGAAATTGTTCGAATACATTAAATTGAAATATTACAAATTGTTTTACAAAACAACTAATGTCATCATCAAATACAACAAAAATAACATAATATTGTTTTAACTTCAAAAAGTACAAATATTGTCTAAATCATCATAACAATGACACAATTTATGCAGCACAGAGAATCTTTGAAATATGTTGCGCCACTCGGCCGAACTTCATCAAGGTCATGCTGCGAAAAATGTTCTTTTCCATTGTACTGTAAAACACAATAGAGATCAGTTAAATTTTCTAATCATAATTAAGTCATTATAGACAAATACATAAACAAAAATAATGTTAGATACTAACATTGTTATGAAGCAAAAACAAATCATGCATTAGATCTATAATGAAACACATCATATAGTAACCACACTCGTATCCATAAGGTTGTTGTGGTACCTTAAAACAAAATTAACCAAAATATTAACTTGAAAACCAAATTTAAACTTTCATTACATACCAATTAAAGACAAATTAATTCTGCAAACTATAGGAAGATGATAATAAGCTGCTAAAAAACATAATGTTGAACAAATTAGCAACTTTTGAGGCATATTCAGTCACTATTCATGAGTTATTGTGGATAGCCTTCCACTAAAACTTAAGACCCTTCCCCAGGCTGGCTGGCTGTCTTAAATAAAACGTATGCACATAAAGACAAGACAACTTAAGATTCACCGAAAGGCACATAAAGACAGTCTCATGCTGGATGGCGCCAGGCAGGGTAAAATGAAGGATCCTTTTTTCCATTAGCTGAGGAAAGTAGCTAAGGACCATCGCTATTAGAGGAAGAAAAAATGTAGGATAAATTGATCTATTTGATCAAAGGGATGACTAAAAGGACAAATTCAGCTGAAAACAAGAAAAAGAAATCAAGGAGATGGAGCTACTCAAATGACAACAATGCGTTTCTTACCCACAATTCCATTTGAAGTCCTCTTCTTCACAATATAAATTAAACCTTCAAGAATCACTGATAAAGTAGCAGTAAATGCTTTGATTATCATCTGCAGAGTTTGTGTTGTATTTATTAAGTCAAGATACAAATAAAGCTTGTCGGTCCAAAGGAATATAGGATCTAAGTTATGCAGCACACTTACATATTGGACAATTCCAAACTTGATAACTTACAAATAGAAAAACCTTCGGATCCGCACAAAAACCATATAAGTTTTGATCATGGAGGGCTCAGATTTATATTTTTATCAAAAAAAGACATTCCAATCATGTCGTGGTTGCGAACTAATGACTCGTCAGTCATTTTAGTAGACTTACCAACGCATGTTGGTTTCTCGTAGATGTATGAAAGAATACATAATTCTCATCATCGCCTTTTTTCGAAGGAAAGCAAACCGAGGGACAACCTTTCCGGAGGGTCATGACCTCAAATTAATTATTTTCATCGTCCCAAGTGTAGTATCATGTTAAAATCAGTGAGATCTTTATCAAATATCATAATCTGTTCTTTCAATAATATAGCAGCAGTTATTCTTATCAAGTGTAGCATCTGTTGATATCTGAATTGTAGCCTTAAGACTTGGAAAATCACATCGATTGCTTAACAAGCTAGCAACACTTTAATCTCAGCAAAATGCAGCAATAAAACATTCCCAAATGAGGTGTAAATGTAAAAAATTACAGCAGTTGTTTGCGACAAACACATCAGCAAAATAATGGCTCAAGAGTGCAGTAATCAGCCCAAGTATTGCAGCAACAAGATGTGTTTAAAGTGCAGCAACATCAACCCAAAACAGTGTCTCAGAGTTGCAACATTTCAGCAAAATTCTGTAGCAGCATAGTCTTAAAGTACAACCTAATAAAGGCAACAATAATGAGCCCTGAAATACAACAAATTCTTTAGAAACAGAAGCCCAAAGTATGGCAGCAATTTCTCAACCAATGTAATATCTTAGATGCTTCAACAATTTGTCTCAAAAAAAAAATGGGAGGTGTACCAATCTCAAGAACACAATAACATCCCAACATAACATCTGCTTATGCCAATAATTTAGCTCAAGATATGGCCACAGTAACTCAAAACATGGTATCTATTTTTTATGAAATAGGTGTCGCACCCATTTTGACCGCGGGGTCGGAACGGAACTGCAACGTAGCTCGCTTTGGCGCGGTTCCTTGGATTGATGAAAATGCTTGTATTGAGGAGTCGCTACCTAATTATTAAGTGAATTAGGACACTTGAATGTAGCATACAAAATGCGACAAATGATTTTCTTATGATGGTCTGCAAAACTAATGAGATTCTGAATCGGGGTTCTTTATTATCCTAAATGGAAGGGGTTAGGCATCCTTTAAAATCCGTTAACTTGCGGTTATCCGGTCAAACCTAGGTTAATTATTATGCTAACGAAAATGCATTTTTAGATACAAAATTAATTAAAACAAATATTGTAAGTAATTAACTAACAGATGCAATGTCAAGAATAGATAAACTAGCGACGTTTTTTGAAAAATGCAAAACGATCCTAGAAAATAAACTAACATTGAAAATATGGGCGATGGGCCTAAAAAATAAATAAACTAGCGGTTTCCGATTTTAATCTATCTTTTTTAATTATTAATTATAAATCTACCTATTCTTAACATTTCAATAATTACAATTACAATAAAATATAATACAGAATAAAATAAAAATTGAATTTAAATACAACAACAAAAATAAATCTATGAATGGCATCTTCTTGAAATGTATCTCCGGATACCTGTATAAACACTTAGTAAAAGTGTTAGTAAGAGAGTAAATAATTCTCAAATAACGACAAGAATTAATAAGTAAACTAAAAGTAAAATCCGTCTTTTGTATAGGAGAGACCTTGAAAATCAGACGGAGATTCCTTCATCGGCCATAACTGTAGTATCAATGTTCAAATCAGTAAATAAAATAACAAAATAGGCCAAAACATTCCCTGAATTTTACATAAGAACCGAGTCGAACAGACCCAGATTCCTGACCAGACCAACTTTCTAGAAGAAAAACCCGAGAAAACAATAATCAAACAGTCCAGAAAATAATGTTTTCAAGTCTAGATATTAAAATGAACAACAATAATAATTTTAGAATTTGACCCGGGTTCAACCCGACCCGGATCCTAAACTCGACCCGAATAAAACCGAGCCAAAAACAGTCCAAATATAATCTTAATCCAAATTATCAAAATGAAAACAACACATTTTTTTTAACTTAGCCCGGATTTGATCCGACTCGAATCCGAGACCCGAATAAAAAATGCGACCCAAATCAGAGATATCAGCCAAACAGATCCTAAAAAAAACGATAGAGGTTGCCAGAGTTTTTTAGAACTCCAACGGAATGCCATAGCCGCAAAAATCAGTCCAACAGAGGCAACAATGACAGGTAACCAACAAAATAAAACCAACATATGTCGCCAGAGTTTTTTAGAACTCCGGCAAGATATCAAAAATCAGAAAATCAGTCCACTAACCAAAACTAACAACATATATCAAGAAATAAAACCAACGAAGGTCATCGGAGTTTTAGAACCCCTGTAAGATATCAAAAAATGCGAACAAATACAGTCCACACCGAAACCAATAAGATAAAAACCAACAACACACCAAAAGGGGAACGGGGTCGGTGTAGTGATGTCGAAAAAGGGGTATGGGTGTCGGTCGAGGTGATAGGGGGTGAGGTTTTGCCGGCGGGACAGTGGTGTTGGGGTGGCAGTGGTCGACGGGAGTAGGGGTAAAAGGGAGTGGTTTTGAAAAAAATGAAAAATGGGAGATTGGGTGTTGTGTGCGGCGGCTGATGTTGGGTTTTTGTGAGAAAAGGGGAGTGGTCTTGAAAAAGTAGAAAGAAGTATATGACAAAGGAGATGTGCGGCTGATTCCAGGTCCAAAAACCTGAGAGGGGTAATGTCTAATATATAGGGTATTTTAGGTTATGTTTAGTGTTTTTTGGGGAAAGGGTGAAAAGGGCTGGACGGAAAGGGGAAGAGGATCTGGGCCTCAGTTGGGGTCCGAAAAATAAAAGGGGGGGGGGGGGGGGGATGATTTTTGAGCTTTGGTTTGGGTTTTATTGTGTTGGGTTGAAAATGTTTTGGGTTGTGATTTTAAAAAATGTAAAAGAGGTTTATTATTAAAACAAATTTTTATAAATTTTAATTTATTTAAATAAAATGATAATATGAATATAAAACTTGTGGAATGCTTAATTCTTAATTAAATTAAAAAATGTGACGCCACTTTGCATAGATTATTTAGAAAAATGTAATAATAATAAAAATATAATATTTGTGAAATGCTTAACACTTAATAAGAAATAAAAATGTGATGCCTATTTGTTTTTGCAAAAAATAAAAATAACATAATATTGACGTAAAACCATGATTATAATATAGAAAATGAGAAAAAAGATGATAAAAATGTTGTGTCCAAAATATTTAAAATTGCAACAAATAATCGAAAATATGGGACAAAATTGAGTGTCAACAGCTTGTCATCATTGTTGAAGACGATGAAAGAGTTTTCAGACAAAAACGTTGACTTGTGACCAATTTTGTCTATATCGTCGGAATTAGAACAAAGATCAGGAAATGCATGGGCAAAATAAATTTTTAAGAAGAATTGAAAGCAAAGCTGATGCAGATTCAAAAATTTTGTCCCAGTGTCGAATTATGATGACACTGGGCTTCTGTGATGTTGGAAAATTAAAGACAATACCGATTCAGATTCAAAATTTTGTCTCAGTGTCGAATTATGATGACATTAGGTTGTTGCGATGCTAGAAAATTAAAGACGGGCTGACGCCGATTCAAAAATTTGTCCTAGTGTCGAATCTTGATGACACTGAGTTACATGTGCGATGGGATGCTGGAAGAGACAGAGTGTTCGTTCCCTGAAATGTCTTTAGGGTATTTGTTCCCGAGGTAAAAAATGCAAAAGATGTTTGCAGATGTTGAGATGCATGATCAGGGTGTTGTCTTCATTGTGTTGACGATGTTGATGGCGTCATTGTGTTGACGTGATGCTGATTACATCATTGTGTTGACGAAATATACATGAAGGCAATGTTGCATGGACACATTGCTCATGATGTCATTGCATACACATAATATTGACGTGACGTTGTTGTCTGGACGTGATTTGATGAAGATAACGTCAGTGCTCAGGCGTGATGTAGATGACGCCGATGCTCAGACGTGATGTAGATGACGTCGATGCTCTGGCGTGATGCAGATGACGCCGGTGCATAGGCGTCATGTAGATGACGCTGGTGCTCAGGCGTGATGCGATGACGCCGGTGCTCAGGCATGATGCAAATGACGTCGTTGCTCAGGCGTGATGCAGATGACGTCGGTGCTCAGGCGTGATGGAGATGACGTCATGCTCAGGTGTGATGGAGATGATGCCGGTGCTCAGGCGTGATGCAGATGACGCCGATGCTCAGGCGTGATGGATATGACGCCGGTGCGCAGGCGTGATTCAGATGACGCCGGTGCTCAGGCGTGGTGGAGATGACGCCGGAGCTCAGGCGTGATGCAGATGACGTCGGTGCTTAGGTGTGATGCAGATGACGCCGGTGCTCAGGTGTGATGCAGATGACGCCGGTGCTCAAGCGTGATGCAGATGACGCCAGTACTCAGGCGTGATGGAGATGACGTCGGTGCTTAAGCGTGACGCAAATAAAGTCGGTGCTCAAGCTTGATGCAGATAACGTCGGTGCCCTAGCGTGGTGCAGATGACATCGGTGCTCAGACGTGATGCAGGTAACGACGATGCTCAGGCGTAATGCAGATGATGCTGGTGCTCAGACGTGGTGCAGATGACATCAGTGCTCAGGCGTGATGGAGATGACGCCGGTGCTCAGGCATGATGAAGATGACGCCGGTGCTCAGGCGTGATTGAGATGACGCCTGTGCTCAGGCGTGATGCAGATGACGCCGGTGCTCAGATATGATGGAGATGACGCCGGTGCTCAGGCGTTACGCAAATGATGTCGGTGCTCAGGCGTGACTGAATTTAAAATACCCGCATTAGAAGGTGGGCGCCTGATTGAAATTACACATGATGAAAATGATGCCGGTGCTCAGGCATGATGACGAAAGTGACCCTGAGGCTGAAAATACTTTGTATTTTTTTGTATTAAAAATGTATGAAAAACTAGGAGATGTACAATGAATAGATGATAATGCAACCCTAAAAAAATGTCCAAATTTTCGAATGATGTGAGCAAAGCTGATATAGGCCACCTACGTATCCCGCCGATAGAATCGGGTCAAGACGTAGTTCGTGATGCAAAAATAAAGATTTTTAAGGTTTTCAAACAATGTGGGACCGAAGCCGATGTGGTCGCCTACGTATCCTACTGAGGGAATCAGGTCAAGACGTAGTTCGTGATAAGCAAATGATGATGTAAAGTATATAGATATATTTTTGTTGTTTTTATGAAAAAATGAAAAGACAGAATAACGTTTTTTCTTCAGTTGATACCAATAATTAGTATTGTGCTTAGGATTTCCGTTATTTGCTTTCAGTCTAAACGAGACTGACTCCAGTGTAATTCGTATAGATTCAGATGGTACCTCATACATGTCACGCCCCGAACCCCGGGCCCGTGACTGGTGCCCTACCTGGGCACCCTTCTACCTTAACAACTAAGTAAACTGCGGAAATTAAATAACACCTCATTTTTTTTAAAACCAACATACGTACAAGGGCAAAGCCGACAAGGCTGCCATAATATACATAATCAAAAGACACAACACTGTACATGAGTCCAATCCCACATATGAATACATACCTCTAAGAGTTATACTGAACTATGACGAGACAAGGCCCCGTGCATCCATAATCGCATAAAAGCTCAGCATCGAAAGAACTTATACCAAAAAGATAAACTCCCGAAGAATGAGCTATCCAAAACTCGAGCAGGTCCTACACTGCCGATCACCAAATCAAGTACCTAAACTCATGCAGATGAACGCAGCTTCAAGGAGGTCAAGACGAAGAATGTACCAAGTATGTGAAATCGAAAATATGTAATTACATCATAAGTTTAAAACAAAGCCGAGACATGTATGATAATCCAATTCTGACATCGTGCCTTACTAACAATGGGAGTAAATAGTAGTATACTTACAATATAAAATAGGAAGCTCACGATCAAAGCAGGACCACCCGCCCGCAGTATCATTAAGCAATCCTACACCTGGGACTATTTCACTCGCATAGGTCGCGTGGACCCGCATGAGGTATTCTCGTGACGGGACTATTTCACCCGCATAAGCCCTTACGGACTCGCGTGAGGTATTCCTCGTGATAGGTCAGATCCGCCCGCGTGGGACTATTTCACCCGCATAAGCCCTCGCGGACTCGCGTGAGGTATTCCTCGTGATCGTGGGTAGCAAATCCACGGAATATGCAATGCCACAAACCCGGGAATGACCAGAATGAATGATATACCACTAGCACAAAACCGGCTATTACCAGCACACATAGGCAATTCTCAATTAAACAAGCCAAAGTACTTATCAAGGGACACATAGAATAATTCTCAATTAAACAAACCAAAGTACTTATCAAGGCACACATAGAATAATTCTCAATTAAACAAGCCAAAGTACTACGTACGTACATTCTTTTCAAAAGACTCCTTTTTATGTAAAACCCCAAGATACTAACACCCGTAGTATCAAGGTGTGTCTATTTTTCAAAGTAAGCTACTACACTCTTAGAAAACTCATTTCAAAGATTGAAACCAAGTAACTTCAAATTTTCACAATCTAGGCAACTTATGCCCATTAATCAAAATAGACAACTTTCTTAACCTTCCATAAAGTCGTTATAACCAACTTCCCATAAAGCCGTTATATCCCTTTATGGTTTTAGACATATTCATTCCTTTTATAACCAAGAGACTTATACTTTAAAACCAAGTCTCACATACTTACAAATCAAGTTCTTACCTTTCAAAATACTTCAAGTCTCTTAATATTTAGAAAACAAGTTTCTTCTACTTTTAAACCTCAAGTAACTCACACCTTTAAAACAAGTTACTTCTCTTAAATCATGTCATTTCTCCTCTTTTAAAACAATTAAGTAAATCACTCCTTTTGACTCCCCTAAAGTCATTATAACAACCCTTAGGTTTTGGAACTAAGGCACTAGCCAAAAGGTTTGGACACCACTTCCTTTTCAAGACTCTATGTACTTTAAGTAAAGTACCTTCACTTTTAAGAATCCAAACTTCACTAAGGAATTGGATTATACAACTTACAAATTAAACATCAAAGTACAATCAAGGAAGTACATAGAACGAATTCTATTTTAGGCAATCCAAATACAACCAAGGAATGGATCATTTAAGGAGTAGGACATACTTTCTTTATCTTAAGGAATCATGCTAGAAGAGGAGATAGTTCACATACCTTTTCGGCTAAATCCACAAGCTAAGCCGAATACGCCGTACGCAGAATTGTCAACCTATAATGGTCACAACATGACTATCAATTTCTAGTTTCTAACGTAGAATAATACTAAGTATACGGTCTCTTATTCTACGGAAAATCGGGCAAAGACTTCCTTTGTTTCTACATACTTTGCCACCTTTTTCAAGGCCGAATACAATAACCAACACGCCACATTTAAGGCTCAAAACAACAACCAAACAAAGGGGATTACACGCCTTACAATACGTGTAAAATTCCGCCCCACAATTAATACGAAGTAGTTCCATATTCAAGCCATTCTCGGCCAACAACATAACCAACAATTCAAAGTCTTTTCCAATCCTTTTCCAATTCCAAGTTCTAAGGTCTAACATGTTATATAGTCATAAACAACTTCAACAACTACAATTTCCTTCTTTCTACAACATGCGACGACTTAAACTAATAATCGACTTGAATTGTAATCTTAAGGCTAAACATGCTAGTTTTCGGATTAGGGTTCCAATAGCCAATATACTTATCAAACTTCATACTATATAACTCATGCTTGCTAATATCCATGGCTACAACAATAAGTAAGTCTCAACTACTAAAACGATAAAATTTATACCTTTATAAGCCCTTAAAAATTCCAAGATTCAAAGTCGCGCCTTAGCAATTCTTAGCTCCTTCCCTTAAGTTCCAATCCGCTCCAAGCACTCATTAGAAGCCTATGAAGAACCCATCTTCAAGTTCCAACTTCAAAGTTGAAGAACTCCTTAAGTTTCCGCCTTGCGACTAATACGAAAACGTCGTTTTTCCGAAATCTTTCTATTGAGATATTCTTACAATACCCTTAGGGACCTTGGGTTTAAGTCTTGTGAATAATGGATCAAAACTACAAATTTTTCTAGTGGGAATGGCCTTGAACCCGAGAGCACTTAGTGAAGAACAAGAATGTGTGATTTTTTTCTAAGTGTTGGAAGACCTTGTCTTGCACTAGGGTAGTATATAAAACACATTGGAGGGCTTAGATTGCAACACTTGAGTGGCTAGGATGAATAACACATGGATAATAGCCAAGTGGACAAGTTGACCTTGGTCAACAATCTCAAGCTTGAAGACTTTCATCCACAATGGTCAAATGACCATCCAACCCTTACTAAAAATCGTCCAAGACCATATGTGGGGGTGTCATGTGTCGCCCTCTCATTCGTCCATAAAATTCCGTAACCCTCGTGGGCCCCACAAAAATGTAAAATTCCTCGGGTGGGCCCCACATGACCAAATCCGTAAAAATAAATTTCCATAATGTTAAAAAGTTCCATACTCTTCAAATAATGCATTTTGAGAATCCAATTCTCAACAACGAACATTTTTCCTTTCCTGTTTCTAAGATTTTCCATTTAAAACAATTCTTCCTTTCGTACCAATTTCCAAGTCTTGATTCCTTACGTACATTCTCTTATACATGTCCTGGACTTACGGAATGTAACAATACATACCTGAGTGTCGACACTTGCTTCAAGCAAAGATTTCAAACTATACGCATCCTCGTGTTTCAAATGCCCTCACTGAAACAAAGTTCATTTCTCACATACACTTCAGTATTTTGAACTTTGGGACGTTTAGAGAAATACACTCACACTCAGAAAGATGTTTGATAACACTTTATCATTACACGCCCAAGTATAGGTTTTTCTCTAGTAATAAATTTGTCGGAAGTTCGAGTGTCGAACCACAGAGATATTTTGAAGAATTAGAATGTCAATCTAATTGTGAATTTTAAGGCTTTATACAGTGGACTATGTACTAGAGCTCTGAGATTCCATTTAAGTAAAATAATAGAGTTGTTCTTGGATATATTTGATAACTCAATTGAAATCTAACAATCAAGTGAAGATATATCATTGAAGACCTTTTAAAAAGCCAAGAACAATATTATTATCTTACTTACGCTTCACCCCTAGCTCTAGCTAAAGGTTTAGCTACTCATACTATAATAAATAAAACTCATATTTCAGAGAAATACTACTAATATAGGAGATATATTACAAAGAGAGTGATGCCCCAAATGGCTTGCCAAAGGCCCCTTTATATAGGCTCCAAAGTTGAGAAGACTTGCATTATTGTGGACAATTTCGGGCCCACTAATTAATTGCTAAATTGGACAAGCTTCCTATTGAAATCATGAATTTCTTCCTTCATATAAATTGTGGGGCGTCTAGTTATCTTTTCAGATCAGTTTGAATATCTTCCATTTGATTTTTCATTTGAATGTTATGCTCCAATTACTGGTCCTTGGTTAAATGAACATTGACAACTTTGGCAGATTGTTATGATTAGTTTACACGATTTAAAGCTCCACTTTCACACATTCAATGATCTTCAAACTTTTAGAGTTATAGCAGTGGATCGTATCTACACTTTCCAGTTGGTGGTAGATCAATTGGATTTTTATGTGAATTATAGTGAATTAAATGCCAAATTGTGTCTTGTGGAGTTTGAAATCCGGAGCATTGTCATGATGAATATGTTGATCGTCCATTGGACTCTAGAATCCAATGTTTTCAGCAGTTTGGGCCTTGATAAGAGTTGTAGATACATGAGTTATCTAACCAATGCAACTGGAATTGGATCAATAGTATTTGTATAGCTTGAGATATGTGCCAAATACAAAAATGTGTCATGGGTCAAAACTCAACCAAAATTTGTACAGAATTGTTGTGTAATCTTAATTGGACTTTCAAATTGCAAAGTTGGTTTTATATACCCACTTATATCTTTAATACATTGTCTTGATTGTCCAAAAACATTAGTGTAACAAAAATTGGATGAGTGTAATTTATATTATGGCCTAGACATCAAGTAATACACATACTAACCATGTTCAATCATGCTTAAGTATTCCATTACTATAGAAAAATAGATATTTGTGGCTAACCTATGAAATACAAAATTACGTATAAATATGCAACAAAGACTATACAATAACAACTAAAATACACATGGAATTGTTATAACATATGCATATTTACACACTAATCAATGTTCAATGCATGCAATTATGATACCATAGGCTTGACCGTCATTTAAGTATCCACTAATGTGAGAACCTTTAGTATAAGATCATGTAGGGCTTGTCACGGGTTTGTAATGTAGGCTTGAGGAAATGACGGATATTATTTGGGTAAGGAGTGACTAATACTTCCTTGAGCGTTGGATTATTTTGTACTTGGCATTTGTGTGTCTTGACGCTGATCTACTTCTTTTTGTCCTTTTCTGTTGGACTGGCTTCTTTTGAAAATCTCGTTTGGAGCTTTTTCCCTCTTTTCAGAGTTATTTTCTTTTTTTATTGTTATTGCCGGGGCTTTTTTCTTTATGTGAAGTCGTTTTTTTTGTAAAACTTCAACGCAGATCGTTGTCAGCAATTTGCACTTTTCTAATGCGCTCAAGGAGGTCGAGCCAAGAGAGGGATAGTACGTGTATGCACTCAGAAAGGGTATACTCTTAATATGTGGTTGTAAAAAAAATAGGTTTTAGGTTCAAAGAGAGAATGCTACGGATAATGTTATTTGGTAGGCTGGAAAGACTCAAATTGATCAAAGAAATCCTACGATCATTTCCTATACCGAGTGTCACTCAGGATTTCGCCTCAACAAGCATTCAAGCCAAGTTCTAGATCACAATGCAAGGCAATTGAACATATTCTAAAAACTCACCACACAATGCACATGAAACGATGAGGTTGATTTCGTTCTTATCTTGAAATCATGCAAGAGAGTTTCATTACAGGTGTGAATGAGAGGTACCAAAAGAATCTATTGTTTACCACGAAGTCAGTTCATACTGGTTATTACTTGTTTTTTTCTTATACACACTCCTAACTGCGTTGGTATCAACCAAGTCAAACAATGATACTTTAAAAATATTTTTTTGATATTTCTTGTATTATATATATATATATATATATATTGTATTTTATTTTTGAATAAAATATTTTTTTTGTATTTTTTGAATAAAGATTAGCGAACCCGAGTAGGGATGCCTACATATTTCACTTTTTATGAGAATTAGGTGCGCGTAGTTCGTTCATATAGGTTATAAAATGTATGCTCGATTTTTTTTATTCATGATAGGATAGTAAAAACTTTATAAACAGATGATTTTCCATTATAGGACGAATACAAAGTAAACTAACTGCTCCTGGTATGATGGATGCAATGAAAACATGATTGTTCATGATAGGATGAATGAGATGAAAAATGATTTTTTTTTGTATATATTTTTTTTTGGGTGTCGCACCCAAGATGGGTAACCTACGTATCACACAGTATGGTGAAAATCAGACACGCATAGTTCGGGATTGATAGAGTAAAAGGATTATTTTTGGTGTCACACCCAATATGGGTTACCTACGTATCATACCGTATGGTGTGAATCAGACACACATGTTCAGAAGGATAGAGTGAAATAATTTTTTTGTGGTGTCGCACCCAAGATGGATTACCTACGTATCACACGGTACAGTGAGAATCAGACACGCGTAGTTCGGAATAAGTGTGAAATTTTTTTTGATTATTTTTTATTATGTGGTGCCGAACCCAAGATGGGTTGCCTACGTATCACACCGTGTGGTGAGAATCAGACACGCATAGTTCAGGTAGATATATTGTTCAATGTAAATGATTTATGTAACGAAAACTAAGCATATCAATTAATTTAAAAAAATATGTATAAAAATACAAAAGCATGGAAAAACCCATAGTGATGTCTCGTTGAATCTGGTGTTGGCCGACTTCTTTCAGTCGAAACATCTCCCGGTTCTTTTGTAATTTAATTTGGTGTTTTTTTTACGACCGCCCTCGACTGTTTGCGAGCACAGTCTTCCTGCAAAATAAGAGTAATGGGTGAGAGTAGGAAACTGACGAAAAATAATAAAAACATGGTCAAAGCCTCCCCTGAGAGGTTCGTTCAGAGCGGAGGTTGGCTGACTTTTTCCGATCGAAAATATTTCTCGGTCATTTTTGGGATGCTTTGTTTTGTTCTTTCCTAGAGTATCTCCAAGGATAATATTTTAGAACGATCGTCCCCGACTGTTTGCGAGGATGGTCTTCCTGCAAAAAATATGAGAAATGGGTGAGAGTAGAAAATCATAAAAATAATAAAATGTAGGGGTGTGATAGTTTAGTCAAAGACTTCCCTGATTGATTCGATCGGACTGGAGGTAGATGCTTCACAAGGTCCAAGTCGTGATGTTCAAGAACGATTTATCCCTTGCTGGCAACATAGCTTCTGTCCCATGGACCAAAATATATGGCGTTGTTGTTACACCCCGTAAGCCCATGACATGTGTAAGTGAATGTACGTAAGGAACACAAGACTTGGAAATTAGTACGAAAGGAAGGATTGTTTTTCCGACGGAAAGTCTTCCGAACGTCGGGAAGGAAAAATGTTCGTTGTTGAGAATTGAATTCTCAAAATACATTAATTGAAGAGTATGGGACTTAGTAATATTATGAGAATTTATTTTTACGGATTTGGTCACGTGGGGCCCACCCGGGGAATTTTACATTTTTGTGGGGCCCACGAGGGTTACGAAATTTTATGGACGAATGAGAGGGCGACACGTGGCACTCCCACATGGGGTGTTGGACGAAATTAGTAAGGGTTGGATGGTCATTTGACCTATGTAGTGATAAGTCTTCTAAGCTTGATAATGTTGACCAAGGTCAACTTGCCCACATGGGCTTGATCCTAGTGAAACACATCCAAGCCACACATTTGTTGTAATCTAAGCCCTCCAATGTGTTATATAAGCATAGCTAGTGCAAGACAAGGTCTTCCCATACTTAGAAAAATCACAACATTTCTTGTCCAAGAAAGTGAGCTCTCGGCTAGTGCAAATTTCCCACACAAAATATTTGTAGTTTTGATCCATTAGCCACAAGACTTTAACCCAATGTCCCCAAGGGTATTGTAAGGTTATCTCAATAGAAAGATTTCGGAAAAAACGTATTTTTACGTTAGTCGCAAGGCGGAAACTAAGGGAGTTCTTCAACTTTGAAGTTGGAACTTGAAGAAGGGTTCTTCATAGGCCTCTAAGGAATGCTTGGAGCGGATTGGAACTTAAGGAAAGGAGCTAAGAATTTCTAAGGCGCGACTTTGGATCTTGGAAATTATAAGGGCTTATAAAGGTATAAATTTTGTCGTTTTAGTAGTTAAGACTTACTTATTGTTGTAGCTATGGATTTTAGCAAGCATGTGTTATATAGTATGATGTTTGATATGTCTTTTGGCTATTGGAACCCTAATCCAAAAACTAGCATGTTTAGCTTAAGATTCCAATTCAAGTTGTTTATTCGTTTGAGATTGTCGCATGTTGTTTAAGAAGGAAATTGTAGTTGTTGAAGTTGTTTAGACTATATAACATGTTAGACCTAAGAACTTGGAATTTGGAAAAAGGTTGGAAAAGACTTAGTGTTGTTGGTTGTAAGTTGGCCGAGAATGGCTTTAATTGTGGAACTACTTTGGTATGAATTGTGGGGCGGAATATTACACGTATTGTAAGGCGTGTAATCCCCTTTGTTTGGTGGTTGTTTGGAGCCTTAAATGTGGCTTGTTGGTTATTGTATTCGGCCTTGAAAAAGGTGGCAAAGTGAGTAGAAACAAAGGAAGTGCTGCCCGATTTTCCGTAGAATTAGAGACTAAATACTTAGTATTATTCTACATAGAGACTAGAAGTTGATAGCCTTGTTGTGACCATTATAGGTTGACACTTCTACGTACGGTGTATTCGGCTTAGCTTGTGGATTTAGCCGAAAAGGTATGTGAACTATCTCCTCTTCTAGCATGATTCCTTAGAATAAAGAAAGTAAGTTCTACTCCTTGAATGATCCATTCCTTGCTTGTATTTGGATTGCCTAAAATAGAATTTGTTCTATGTACTTCCTTGAGTGTACTTTGATGTTTAAATTGTAAGTAGTATAATCCATTTCGGAAGTTTGGATTCTTAAAAGTGAAGGTATTTTTCTTAAAGTACATAGAAACTTGAAAAGGAAGTGATTTCTAAATCTTTTGGCTAGTGCCTTAGTTCTAAAACCTAAAGGTCATTATAATGACTTTAGGGGAGTCAAAGGAGTGATTTACTTATTTGATTTAAAAGAGGAGAAATGACATGATTTAAGAGAAGAAACTTAAGTAGGGTGAAGTTACTTGAGGTTTAAAAAGTAGAAGAAAACTTGTTTTCTAACTACAAGAGACTTGAAGTATTTTTGAAAGTTAAGAACTTGATTGTAAGTATGTGATACTTGGTTTTAATTGTATAAGTCTCTTGGTTATCAAGGAACGGGTGCGCCTAAAACCATAAAGGGTTATAACGGCTTTATGGGAAGTTGGTTATAACGGCTTTATGGAAGGTTTAGAAAGTTGTCTATTTTGATTAAATCGGCATAAGTTGCCTAGATTGTGAAAATTTGGAGTTACTTGATTTCAAGCTTTGAAATGAGTTTTCTGAAGTGTAGTAACTTACCTTGAAAAATAGACACGCCTTGATACTATGGTGTTAGTATCTCGGGGCTTTACATAGAAAGCGAGTCTTTTATAAAAGAATGTATGTATGCCTTGCTAAGTACTTTGGCTTGATAAATTGAGGATTTGTCTAAGTGTGCCTTGATAAGTACTTTGACTTGTTAAAAGAGAATTATTCTATGTATGCCTTGATTAGTACTTTGGCTTGATAAATAGAGAATTTGTCTAAGTGTGCCTTGATAAGTACTTTGACTTGTTAAAAGAGAATTATTCTATGTATGCCTTGATTAGTACTTTGGCTTGATAAATAGAGAATTTGTCTAAGTGTGCCTTGATAAGTACTTTGACTTGTTAAAAGAGAATTATTCTATGTATGCCTTGATTAGTACTTTGGCTTGATAAATAGAGAATTTGTCTAAGTGTGCCTTGATAAGTACTTTGACTTGTTAAATGAGAATTTATTCTATTTTGTGCCCTGATAAGTACTTTGGCTTGTTAAATGAGAATTTATTCTATTTGTGCCCGGATAAGTACTTTGGCTTGTTAAATGAGAATTTATTCTATTTGTGCCCGGATAAGTACTTTGGCTTGTTAAATGAGAATTATCCTATGTGTGCCTTGATAAGTACTTTGGCTTGGTTAATTGAGAACTTGCCTATATGTGCTGGTAATAGCCTTTGAGTGCAAGTATTATGTTTTATTAAGTTGCCGCGACTCTGGTTGAAGGGTCTACCGTCTTGTTGTAAGTTACTTGACGCACCGCCAATGATGGGATTCCACGGGTACGCTTCCATTTGTAGTACTTGGGTTAAATTCGGATTTTTATAGAACATATGGTAGTGCTTATGTCTTGTTTGATGGTCGGTCGCGATAGGGTAAGAGTATATGTGAGAGGTAAACCCCCAAGATGCTATACCACCTGTTTTACCACCTTCTCCAGGGTAGAGTATATGTGAGGGGTAAACCCCCAAGATGCTATACCACCGCTTTACCACCTTCTCCAGTAGTATATGTGAGGGTAAACCCCAAGACGCTATACCACCGCTTTACCACCTTCTCGGTGCAGAGTATATGAGTGGTACACCCTCAAGACGCTATACCACCGCTTACCACCTTCTCCGTAGAGTATATGTGAGGGTAAACCCCAAGACGCTATACCACCGCTTTACCACCTTCTCGTGGTAAGAGTATAAGTGAGGGTAAACCCCAAGATGCTATACCACCGTGGGACTTGGTGTTCATGTATGCCTATTGGTGTTGTACTATATCATGGATCACGGCGGTGAGGAAAGATTCCACGCATGATTGATGTTATGGGCGAGACCCATGGTTATATTTGGGTAATGACTCGGCGGCTCGGCCCCCGACTACGTGGATCGCTTATGTATTGTGTCTTGTAGGTTGGCTATCATACATGTCTCCCGCTTTGTTTAGATCGTTATGATTTTATTACGATTTCATCGCTCACATACTTGGTACATTCTTCGATCGACCTCCTTCGGCCGCGTCACGCCGCAGTTTAGGTACGCATTTGGTGATCGGCAGTGTAGGACCGCCTTAATTTTTGGATAGCTCCTTCATTTGGGAGTTTATCGTTTTGGTATAGGTTCTTGCGATGTGCTTTTTGTACGCATGGGTACGGGCCTTGTCCGTCATAGTTGATTTAACTCCCAGAGGTCCGTATTCATATGTGGATTGGACTCGTATGCGGTGTAGTGTCTTTTGTTTATGTATATACGGCACCTTGTCGGCTTTGCCTTGCACGCACGTTTGTTTTAAGAAAAAAAATGAGGTGTTATTTAAGTTCCGATTTACTTGTATTGTTAAGGTAGAAGGGTGCCTGGTAGGCACCATCCACGCCCGGGTTCGGGCGTGACAGAGTGGTATCGAGCAAATCCTCGGAATGTCCTACGACCGTGTCTAGTAGAGTCTTGATTATCCGGTGTTGCGCGCGCCACACCCATAAACATGAGGCTACAGGACATTTAGGAGTTGGTTTCTATTCTTCTCACTCCAAGATCGTGCCATAGAGCTGTGTTAGTAAGATAATTCCTCTCTGACGTATTGTTGTGTTACAGTTATGCCTCCAAGGAGGGCAACAGCCACCCAGAAGGGCAAAGGAGTAGCAGGAGCTACTAGTCAGACTCAGAGAGTTGATAGGGCTTATGCCCAGGGTACACCGGATGTTGTTCCGCGATCGAAGTTCTTCACGCCAGTTTTGAGGCCTCAGCACTGCACCCTCCGGTTTCGGTTAGGAGAAGACTATAGGGTCATGAGGGGAGCAGTTATGTTATTGACCAAGATAGCGGTGCTAGCAGTTGTAAGTGATAGTACCCCAGAGGTAGGGATACTTTGATTAGTAAAGTGAGAAGTAAGAATGTTGACAAGAATGATAGGTGAACTGAGACTATAGTTGTATAGGGTTCACAAGTTGTAATTACCCCGTATAAGTGTAAAACCGATAGGGAAGATTGTACAGTAGAAATACTTTGACTTATGTGACGAACCTCTAGTGAATAGGGGATAGGGTAAGAAGTACCTTGAGATAAGAGTGAGATTTATTTCAGACTAAGAATGAGAAGTTAAGTGTGACGATGAGCCGGGTTATGGACTCATTTCGGGTCAGCCGGCAGTATAGAATGGGGTGATGTCAGTTAGAAATGGTCTCGCTATGTGATAGGGCCACGAGGGTGCTAGGCCCAAGTCTAGTTGATTGTTGTACGAGTTTGTGGATGCGTTCCACCGGAACTAGGTCGTAAGGACCGAGAAGAGCCTTAACGGGAATGTGAGTAGCATAATGGCCAGGTTTGATTAGTAACTCCAAGGATTGGAGAACAGAAACAATATGTGAGATTTTGTACGTGTACTAGATAAAGTTTGAAAGTATGAGAAGGTATGACAAGTAAGGAAAGAAAGGAACCTCTACGGATCCCGTGTTCTAGGAGACTGTAACCTTCGAGTTTGTGAGAAGGGGTAGCGGACGGAAGGTCCATTGATATGTTTACGTAGGTTGTGGTGGCCCGGTGTGGCATCGTTGGTCTTGTGCAGTTTTGACTGATAGGCATAGTATAGAGATTGTGCCGGAGTGTGTATAGCTTGACAACCGACTAAGAACATTCGGGGACGAATGTTTCTAAGGGGGAAAGAATGTTACACCCCGTAAGCCCATGACATGTGTAAGTGAATGTACGTAAGGAACACAAGACTTGGAAATTAGTACGAAAGGAAGGATTGTTTTTCCGACGGAAAGTCTTCCGAACGTCGGGAAGGAAAAATGTTCGTTGTTGAGAATTGAATTCTCAAAATACATTAATTGAAGAGTATGGGACTTAGTAATATTATGAGAATTTATTTTTACGGATTTGGTCACGTGGGGCCCACCCAGGGAATTTTATATTTTTGTGGGGCCCACGAGGGTTACGAAATTTTATGGACGAATGAGAGGCGACACGTGGCACTCCGACATGGGGTGTTGGACGGACTTCGTACGGGGTGGAGGGTCATTTGACCTATGTAGTGATAAGTCTTCTAAGCTTGATAATGTTGACCAAGGTCAACTTGCCCACATGGGCTTGATCCTAGTGAAACACATCCAAGCCACACATTTGTTGTAATCTAAGCCCTCCAATGTGTTATATAAGCATAGCTAGTGCAAGACAAGGTCTTCCCATACTTAGAAAAATCACAACATTTCTTGTCCAAGAAAGTGAGCTCTCGGCTAGTGCAAATTTCCCACACAAAATATTTGTAGTTTTGATCCATTAGCCACAAGACTTTAACCCAATGTCCCCAAGGGTATTGTAAGGTTATCTCAATAGAAAGATTTCGGAAAAAACGTATTTTTACGTTAGTCGCAAGGCGGAAACTAAGGGAGTTCTTCAACTTTGAAGTTGGAACTTGAAGAAGGGTTCTTCATAGGCCTCTAAGGAATGCTTGGAGCGGATTGGAACTTAAGGAAAGGAGCTAAGAATTTCTAAGGCGCGACTTTGGATCTTGGAAATTATAAGGGCTTATAAAGGTATAAATTTTGTCGTTTTAGTAGTTAAGACTTACTTATTGTTGTAGCTATGGATTTTAGCAAGCATGTGTTATATAGTATGATGTTTGATATGTCTTTTGGCTATTGGAACCCTAATCCAAAAACTAGCATGTTTAGCTTAAGATTCCAATTCAAGTTGTTTATTCGTTTGAGATTGTCGCATGTTGTTTAAGAAGGAAATTGTAGTTGTTGAAGTTGTTTAGACTATATAACATGTTAGACCTAAGAACTTGGAATTTGGAAAAAGGTTGGAAAAGACTTAGTGTTGTTGGTTGTAAGTTGGCCGAGAATGACTTTAATTGTGGAGCTACTTTGGTATGAATTGTGGGGCGGAATATTACACGTATTGTAAGGCGTGTAATCCCCTTTGTTTGGTGGTTGTTTGGAGCCTTAAATGTGGCTTGTTGGTTATTGTATTCGGCCTTGAAAAAGGTGGCAAAGTGAGTAGAAACAAAGGAAGTGCTGCCCGATTTTCCGTAGAATTAGAGACTAAATACTTAGTATTATTCTACATAGAGACTAGAAGTTGATAGCCTTGTTGTGACCATTATAGGTTGACACTTCTACGTACGGTGTATTCGGCAGCTTGTGGATTTAGCGAAAAGGTATGTGAACTATCTCCTCTTCTAGCATGATTCCTTAGAATAAAGAAAGTAAGTTCTACTCCGTGAATGATCCAGTCCTTGCTTGTATTTGGATTGCCTAAAATAGAATTTGTTCTATGTACTTCCTTGAGTGTACATTGATGTTTAAATTGTAAGTAGTATAATCCATTTCCTTAGGGAAGTTTGGATTCTTAAAAGTGAAGGTATTTTTCTTAAAGTACATAGAAACTTGAAAAGGAAGTGATTTCTAAATCTTTTGGCTAGTGCCTTAGTTCTAAAACCTAAAGGTCATTATAATGACTTTAGGGGAGTCAAAGGAGTGATTTACTTATTTGATTTAAAAGAGGAGAAATGACATGATTTAAGAGAAGTAACTTGCGTTAAGGGTGAAGTTACTTGAGGTTTAAAAGTAGAAGAAAACTTGTTTTCTAACTATTAGAGACTTGAAGTATTTTTGAAAGTTAAGAACTTGATTGTAAGTATGTGATACTTGGTTTTAATTGTATAAGTCTCTTGTTATTGAAGGAATGGGTGCGTCTAAAACCATAAAGGGTTATAACGGCTTTATGGGAAGTTGGTTATAACGACTTTATGGAAGGTTTAGAAAGTTGTCTATTTTGATTAAATCGCATAAGTTTCCTAGATTGTGAAAATTTGGAGTTACTTGATTTCAAGCTTTGAAATGAGTTTTCTGAAGTGTAGTAACTTACCTTGAAAAATAGACACGCCTTGATACTATGGTGTTAGTATCTCGGGGCTTTACATAGAAAGGAGTCTTTTATAAAAGAATGTATGTATGCCTTGCTAAGTACTTTGGCTTGATAAATTGAGGATTTGTCTAAGTGTGCCTTGATAAGTACTTTGACTTGTTAAAAGAGAATTATTCTATGTATGCCTTGATTAGTACTTTGGCTTGATAAATAGAGAATTTGTCTAAGTGTGCCTTGATAAGTACTTTGACTTGTTAAAAGAGAATTATTCTATGTATGCCTTGATTAGTACTTTGGCTTGATAAATAGAGAATTTGTCTAAGTGTGCCTTGATAAGTACTTTGACTTGTTAAAAGAGAATTATTCTATGTATGCCTTGATTAGTACTTTGGCTTGATAAATAGAGAATTTGTCTAAGTGTGCCTTGATAAGTACTTTGACTTGTTAAATGAGAATTTATTCTATTTTGTGCCCTGATAAGTACTTTGGCTTGTTAAATGAGAATTTATTCTATTTGTGCCCGGATAAGTACTTTGGCTTGTTAAATGAGAATTTATTCTATTTGTGCCCGGATAAGTACTTTGGCTTGTTAAATGAGAATTATCCTATGTGTGCCTTGATAAGTACTTTGGCTTGGTTAATTGAGAACTTGCCTATATGTGCTGGTAATAGCCTTTGAGTGCAAGTATTATGTTTTATTAAGTTGCCGCGACTCTCGGTTGGGCGGTACCGTCTTGTTGTAAGTTACTTGGACGTACCGCCAATGATGTGGGATTCCACGGGTATGCTTCCGTTACTTGTAGTACTTGGGTTAAATTCCCGGATTTTTATAGAAGACATGGTAGTGCTTATGTCTTGTTTGATGGTCGGTCGCGATAGGGTAAGAGTATATGTGAGAGGTAAACCCCCAAGATGCTATACCACCTGTTTTACCACCTTCTCCAGGGTAGAGTATATGTGAGGGGTAAACCCCCAAGATGCTATACCACCTGTTTACCACCTTCTCGGGTAGAGTATATGTGAGGGTAAACCCCAAGACGCTTATACCACTGCTTTACCACCTTCTCCAGGGTAGAGTATATGTGAAGTACACCCCCAAGATGCTATACCACCGCTTTACCACCTTCTCCGTAGAGAGTATATGTGAGCGGTAAACCCCCAAGATGCTATACCACCTGCTTTACCACCTTCTCCAGGGTAAGAGTATAAGTGAGGGGTAAACCCCCAAGATGCTATACCACCTGGGGGACTTTGTGTTCATGTATGACTATTGTTGTTGTACTATATCATGGATGGCAGTGAGGAAAGATTCCACGGGCATGATTGATGTTATGGGCGTGAGACCCATGGTTATATTTGGGTAATGACTCTGAGGGCCTGCGTCCCTGACTTGATGTGACTGCTTATGTATTGTGTACTGTAGGTTGGCTATCATACATGTCTCCTGCTTTGTTTAGACTGTTATGATTTTATTACGATTTCATCGCTCACATACTTGGTACATTCTTCGTACTGACCTCCTTCGGGGGGCTGCGTTCATGCCGCAGGTTTAGGTACGCAGTTTGGTGATCGGCAGGTGTAGGACCCTGCTCAGAATTTTTGGATAGCTCCTTCTGTTTGGGAGTTTATCGTTTTGGTATAGGTTCTTGCAGTACAGGCTTTTGTACAGTTATGGGTACGGCGGGGCCTTGTCCCGTCATAGTTCAGTTTAACTCCTAGAGGTCTGTATTCATATGTGGGATTGGACTCATGTACGGTGTAGTGTCTTTTGTTTATGTATATATGGCAGCCTTGTCGGCTTTGCCCTTGCACGTACGTTTGTTTTAAGAAAAAAAAAATGAGGTGTTATTTAAGTTCCGCAGTTTACTTGTATTGTTAAGGTAGAAGGGTGCCCAGGTAGGGCACCAGTCACGGGCCCGGGGTTCGGGGCGTGACAGTTGTCCTAATAGAAGTCCTGATTGCAGTGTGATAACAAAAAGTGCAAAGTGCAAATACTCGCGCTCGAAGTTGCAAGCACATGGCATGATATGTATAGAGTTGAAAGGGTAATTATTGCTTTAAATAACATGTACAATTGCTAGCGACAAACAATAATAAGCAAAAAACATGCAAATCAAACGTGTGCCCTAGAATGCATAGGACCTCTCTTATGCCAGAAGTGGGCCTAAACGTTAAATATGCGAGATTGTGATAGATTGATCCAAGCTGTTAAACATTAATGTTTTTTTTTCGGAAATAAAGACAAAATGAATGTACATTTTCTAATTTTGGCATGTCATGATTAGGCTTGGATCCGTCTATCATTATCACGCTACACATATATGCTGATTGGTCGTTGGGTTGTGAGACCCGTCGACAATTTGGTGAATTTCCTAATTGTGGAGACGATACTAGGGACCGATCCACCTAGGGTATATGCATGCATGACTTAACATAAAGGGTGGTATAGCTTTATCTTAAATTTGCTAAGATTTGGCTTACTAGACGCAAGGTTTCCGAGCGGACTACTCGAGTGAGAAGGCTACGCGATCATCCAGATGAACCGGACAACTCCGCGCCTGGGCCAACTCTCCTAAATTTTGGGTATTTGAAATAAATTTGCGGGTGCGCGAAACACACCTCGCGTGTAATGTGTGATAGTGTCAATTTTTTAGAAGGGAGGAAATATGAGCGGAATGCCAATTTAAGGAAAGCAGTAAATAATGTAGTAAATAAAATCAATTACAAATTAATAATAAAAAACAATATAAAAAACAAAATTAAATACAAGCAAATAAGCAAAAATAATAAACTTAGGTTTGTTATGGTTAAGAACCTAATATCCCCAACAGAGTCGTCATTGTCGCTCCCATTTTTTACCGCGGGGTCCGAACAAAACTGCAACGTAGCTCGCTTTGGCGCGGTTCCCTGGATTGATGAAAATGATTGTATTTAGGAGTCACCACCTAATTATTAAGTGAATTAGGACACTTGAATGTAGCATAAAAATGCGACAAATGATCTCCATATGATGGTCTGCAAAACTAATTAGATTCTGGATCAGGGTTCTTTATTATCCTAAAGGGAAGGGATTATACATCCTATCCGCTAACTTGCGATTATCCGGTCAAACCTAGGTTAATTATTATGCTAACGAAAATGTATTTTTTAGATACAAAATTAATTAAAACAAATATTGTAAGTAATTAATTAAAATATGTAATGTCAAGAATAAATAAACTAGCGGCGTTTTATGAAAAATGCAAAATGAGACTAGAAAATAAACTAACGTTGAAAGTATGGACGACGGATCAAAAAAATAAATAAACTAGCGGTTGCCGATTTTAATCTATCCTTTTTAATTATTAATTCTAAATCTACATATTCTTAACATTTCAATAATTACAATTACAAAAAAATACAATACAAAATAAAATAAAAACTGAATTTAAATACAACAATAAAAATAAATCTACGAAGGGTATCTTCTTGAAATGTATCTCCGGATACCTGTATAAACACTTAGTAAAAGTGTTAGTAAGAGAGTAAATAATTCTCAAATAATGACAAGAATTAATAAGTAAACTAAAAGTAAAACTCGTCTTTTTTATAGGGGAGGGCTTGAAATCAGGCGGAGATTCCTTCATCGGCTATAACTGTAGAGTCAATGTCAAATCAGTAAATAAAATAACAAAATAGGCCAAAACATTCCCTGATTTTTACATAAGAGCCGGGTCGAACATACCTAGACTCCTGACCCGACCCGACCAACTTTCTGGAAGAAAACCCGAGAAAACAATAACCAAACAGTCCAGAAAATAATTTTTTCAAGTCTAGATATTAAAATGAACAACAACAACAATTTTAGAATTTGACCCGGGTTCAACCCGACTCGAATAAACAGAGCCAAAACAGTAGCAAAAAACAGTCCAAATATATTCTTAATCCAAATTATCAAAATGAAAACAACATATTTTTTTGAACTTAGCCCAGACTTGACCTGACTCGGATTCGTGACCTGAATAAAAAATCCGACCCATATCAGAGATGCCAAACAGAACCTCAAAAAAAAAACGACAGAGGTCGCCGGAGTTCTAAAAAACTTTGGCGGAATGCCATAGCCACAAAAATCAGTCCAACAGAGGCCAACGATGACATGTAACCAACAAAATAAAACCAACATAGGTCGCCGGAGTTTTTTAGAACTCCTGCAGGATATCAAAAATCAGAAAATCGTTCCACTAACCAAAACTGACAACAAATATCAAGAAATAAAACCAACGAAGGTCATCGGAGTTTTAGAACCCCGACAAGATATCAAAAATGCGAACAAAAACAGTCCACACCGAAACCAACAACACACCAAAAGGGGAACGGGGTCGGCGTAGTGGTGTCGAAAAGGGGTGTGGGTGTCGGTCGAGGTGATAGGGGGTGAGGTTTTGCCGGCGGGACAGTGGTGTTGGGGTGGCAGTGGTCGAAGGGAGTAGGGGTAAAGGGGAGTAGTTTTGAAAAAAATGAAAAATGGGAGATTGGGTGTTGTGTGCGGCGGCTGATGTTTGGTTTTTGTGAGAAAAGGGGAGTGGTCTTGGAGAAGTAGAAAGGGAGGAGTATATGACAAGGGAGGGGTGCAGCTGATTTCAGGTCCAAAAAAAATGAGAGGGGTAATGTCTAATTTATAAGGTATTATAGGTTAGATTTAGTTTTTTTGGGGGGAAAGGGTGAAATGGGCTGGACGAAAAGGGGAAGGGGATCTGGGCCTCGGTTGGGGTCCGAAAAATAAAGGGGGAGGGGATGATTTTTGGGTTTTGGTTTGAGTTTTATTGTATTGGATAGAAAATGTTTTGAGTTGTGATTTTAAAAAATGTAAAAGAGGTTTATTATTAAAACAAAGTTTTATAAATTGTAAATTATTTAAATAAAATGATAATATGAATATAAAACTTACGGAATGCTTAATGCTTAATTAAATTAAAATATGTGACGCCACTTTGCATAGATTATTTAGAAAAATGTAATAATAATAATAAAAATATAAAAAACATAATATTGACGTAAAACCATGATTATAATATAAAAAAATGTGAAAAATGATGATAAAAATGTTATGTCCAAAATACTTAAAATTGCAACAAATAACGAAAAGATGGGACAAAATTGGGTGTCAACAATGGGCAACAACCAAGATGAAACAACCTGGAGCAGGAGGTATTCCAAGATTCCGGAATCGCAAAGTACAGCAGGGTGAAAGATAAATAGCAACAATTTGCTTACCTCGAAGTGCAGTATAAATTCAATTCAAAATAAGGCAAAAACTCAACCCAAATCACAGCAGCACATGTCCATGAGATGCAGCGATTGCAAACAAAGTAGTAGCAACAAATTGACCTCAAATAAGGCATAGTGCAACAAGCAGTCCCTCAGTACGCATTTCAAACAGTAAACAACAGGTATGGTCAAATAATATCACAAGACATAAGCACTTTCTGGCCATACAAAGGACTTGATCATTTTTTTCTTCCTTAGACAGTTTATATATTGTTGAGATTCCCCCAGATAATGCAGACAATGAGGGGTGAAGGATGAGTATCAAGAAGTACATATCTTTTAATAATTCAATAGCTTAAAAGAATACTTAGCAGTCAATTAATTGAAGTAGTTATTAGGGAGCTGAGACATTAGATCACTTGGCTTTTAAGAGAAAATAAACTTAAAGATTCATAATCAGACTAGACCTCACTTTTGAAGGACAAGGAAGCAAAGAGGGCTACCACCATTCATTTACGATGCCACAACAAGATTCAAAAGGTTTCTAGAACCTTAGGCACGACAGGCTATCGAAGAAGACTAAACCAAACTCCAAGTTTGTCTTGTCTTTCAACTAGCATAACAAGATAAATATAAAACCTAACATACATGTTCTGAAAATCTCAAATAAAGACATGAACAAGACATAAGATGGAAGGGAGAAGTGGAAACACAGACCTTTAGACCATTTTAAACAAGTTAATGCAAACACTCAACTAAACTTTCTCAGGTTATATAACACACTTACATTAAGTAGCATAGTAGGCAGAGGGCTGCCAGTAGGTAAAACTGATTCAACACTGATGAAGGTAGGCTCCCCGTGGAGAAATTGTACCTGTTTCGATGGCAACAGTGGAGGCAGAGGGCTGGCAGTAGGCAAAATTGAGCCAGCAGTGAGGTCCTTCATTGGAATTGTCGATTTTAGGATGTGAGAATAAGCTTGGGAGGTCGCCCAGTCGAAGAAATTTCCATAGAAACTCAGAACCTTGAGCTCGACAACAATGGCAGTCACAATATTGAGAAAACAATTAGGGATGAATCGAGACCAAATAATTAGTGTAGAATGAAGAGGAGACTCTGACGAATCTATTGGTACCACTTTCAAGCTCGCCTTTCCCGAAACACGTCGGAAACTCAGATCGCAATTTGCGAAAACTCGATCTGAAAGTTGACCCAAAATAACTTGAATCTAAGTAAGAGGGTAGGTGCATATTATAAATCTAAGGTAGATGAACACAAAGACACCACTCTCAACCTTCGAGTTGACCGGAGTTAGCCAGAAAGTACAAATCGCCGTCGGGGTAAAAATGTCCAGATTTTTATGGGCTAAAATCGACGGGGTTTAATGTTGAATAGAAGGTAGAGACTAGTATAGACTTGAATCTGGTGTTGATACGAGTCTAATGGATGTGTTCTCAGTGGCAACAGCCGCCGGAGTTGGCCGAAAAAGGAAAAACTTCGGCGAAGTTACTGTAGCGGCTCGAAAATCACAATTCTATCACTTTGCTTCAATAGTAAAACCCTTTTATGCTTCCATAGTTGAGGTGTAGAGTTCAAACTCCATTGGTAGTGTTGCATCCTTTTTGAAGATTTCCTTGTTTTGTTCATATTTTGAAATGGGTTCAATTTTAGGTATATTATTAAGAATAGCGGGTTTTACACTAAAATGGTGTAAATTATTTAAAAAAAATTAAGTTCGTATTTAAAAAACCATCACAAAAACATGTGAGGGTTGAAATCATCGTCACACCGCTGTCACAACATTGTGACACTTAAAAAAACTGTCACATATCTGTCACGAAGGACCATTGACCAGAAAGTCAATACAAAAACAGTCATAACGTGTGACGGCCGTCACACTCAAACTGTCACCGTAAGTCATTGTTTTGTAGTGTTCCCTCATTCAGTAAATGGAAGATTTTGAAGAATTTGCATTACATGACATTGGCCTACTATATCCAAGCCTGGTCACTATACTTGGAGTCGAATTCCTTCACTTGCCTCATTGCTAAGATTCTTTGTCAATGGCGTTTTGGGAGAAGATTTACTTGTTCTCGTTAATCTGTAAATCCATTACTTTATCTATCTCGTAGGACCTTTGGTCAATTCAAAAATGCTCATAGACATCTATATTTACCTGACATTTTATCTTCATTATAATGTCATTATCTCTTGACTTATATCTTTAATGTCTATCTTGTACACATAGGCGTCATTGGCCCCTTTTCACATGTTTAGGTGTTGATCTCGAGCTTTATTCACTGTTACTTCTATTGACTTATTTTGTGAGATGTATGACTGCATATGTTATGGAACTGATGTTTCGTATGTTTTTATCCAATTCACGATATTACATGATCCCATGACTTGTCAAGATTGCTTGCTATCATTATTAGATTTCCTACCGACCACGTACTCATTCGTCTTACCTTTACATTCCCATTTAAAGTTTCCTTTGGGGACTCTTATCTCAAAGTATTTCTCATACTATCTTCCTGAACATTAGAGGTTCGTCACATTTGGCCGAAGAGTTCTTACTATCCCTCATCTACCGTTGGTCCTTACGTTGTTCTGGAGTAATCATACCTTTGTGAAACCTGCATAATTGTAGTCTTATTCACATTTATCCTTCTTGTCATAATCCTTCCTTTTACTTGTCATTAAACGAAAAACATTTTTTCCTTGCTACTTGATCATACCATTCCATTCATATTGTCGCGCCCGTTTTCGACCGGAGCCTCAAACGGATCCACAACGTTGCTTTCGGTGATTCGTGATTTAAACCACCGTCTTTAAGGAGTCACCACCTAATTATAGTGAACTAGGACACTTTACATAGCCTAAAAAGATACAAATGATCTCCATTTTATGGTCTGCGAAATTTAATGAGATTCTGGATAAGAGTTCTTTATTATCCTAAAGGGAAGTGATTAGACATCCTTCAGGATCCGCTAACTTGCGGTTGTCCAGTCAAACCTAGGTTTAAAAATGCATGATTTTGAGAAGCATAAAGTTAATAAAAGATATTGCAAATAACTATTTGTTTTGAAAGATATATATTTTTGACAAATTTACATGAGGTTTGTTTAAAAAATGCATGGAAAATTGTCTTGTTGGGAAAGTATATATTGTATGTAAAATTGATTTTTGATAAAGATATGCCTTTATGTGGCAAAAATATATGTGACGAGCCTAAAATAGACTAGCGAAGGGATTTTCAATTTTAAACTACTGTCCTTTCTAATTTATTAATTATAAGTCTACCTATTCTATGCATTTTAATATTTATACAAGATTATATAATAAAATTACAATAAAAGTAATGGCGGAATTAAGGAATAATAATGAAGAGTGACTGGGGGCGGACGATATTGTTATCCAGCCCGTTTTGTTTAAGAATCCAGAGGCTGGAGAATGCAAGGAAATGGATGTGGATATGGTAAGTCACGTAGAGAGACTCTTAGTTGCTCCCGATGCGTTTCATGTAAAATAAATAAAGGAAAAGAGTTAGAATATATCTAAAAAACTTATTAAAGAATAGACAAACATTAATATAAATTTAATCCAACTCATTTTTACTATTCGTTGGACCAGCAGGCTCACAACAACGGTCCAAACAATTTAAATAGAAAAATTGGGCTTCAAGATATATGCAGATTTTAAAATAAAGAGCAGGCCCAAGAAAATATAAATTTTCAGATCTTAAAGGAGAACTAGTTAGTCCCATATATGTGGTAGGTCCAGTTAATAAACATTCACATTTTATGCATAGATAGGCCCATATTTGCGCACAGAGATATAGAGAGGCTAAGTACTGATAAGATTTGTGTTATCACAGAGAAGATGCAACTCTACATATAAGAAACATGTTGATAAATTTCAATCCAATACGGGCAAGGAAAGTAAGTTATACATCTTCCTAGCTCACAATACTTTATGTTAGACTGTTTGTATGATACAATTTGTTCATATGTCAAAGCCAGACAGCTGCAAGTCCCGACAGAATCATGTCCCGACATTACTTAACATAATATGCAGATCAAACATGTACAGTGTAGATGGTGAATTAAATATATGCAAACTGAGGCCTAAAAATAGGTATGGTGCGAGGTGCTAACACATATATCTTTTAATAATTTAACAAGCATATCACAAAACCCACAGAAAATATCACATCATTTCAAGGAGGATGTTCATTCATACAAGCAAGACTAAACATGTTACACCTCGTATTTCCAGGGCAATAAATTGAGAATGTAATTAAAAAAATAAGATTAGAATATTGAATATAAAGTATATTTACATATGCTAATACGAAAATTAGTATACCAAAGATGTGATTCCGGAATAATTTTTTATTACTACAAGTGTGACGATGGGAATTAGTACTAATAGTTGTATATTTTCACTAGGGTTATGGACTAGTGTCGTGTATAACACACTTTGGACTTGAAATTTTCAGATTTTATATAAGATTGATTAGGTGAGAGATTAATTAATTGTGGATTAATTTAAGTGGAGGATGATAATAAGTGGTCAACTTGTGAAAAATTGTGCCCCCAATCGCATGGAACTAGAAAAGAACACCACCATCATGCCAATTAATTTTTATCTCACATGCATAGGCTAATCAGCCCACTTAAACCGTGCCCCTCTCACTCCTCACCCTTCATTTTCGAAAACCACCCTCCAACATCTCTCGTTCTCTCCAAAACAGACTTTACTTCATCTCCATAGCTTAGTTAGAGACTTAAACACCTCCCTCTTCCTAGATTAAATTCTCTACCAAGTTCTAAGCCATGGTAAGCTCCTCACCAACATGAAATCGATAATGCTGGACCAAATTCTGCCCCAGAAATTGTAAGTCTTGGAGACAAGATACTTGAAAGAAAAACATGCAAGTAAGATGGATTTAAACTCATAAGGAATGCATGCATGTCATTGTAAGTTGAAGAAGTGGTGAAATGGAGCAAAAATGATGCAGTGATCGATTTGGGGCTGTTTTGGCTAAGTAAGGTAAGATTTCTTCTTCTTATAAAGTAATTGGAAGTTAAATGATGTTGTAGTTAAGAAGTGAACTCGTATTAAGAAGAATTGGAAGTAAGAAAATGCATGTGGTTGTTGTTACCGATTTTGGGGCTGTTTTGTATACATTGAGTTTGATTGTTGTTGTTGTTATCATTGTCACTAATTGCATGTTGAAATTGAAGGAAACTTTGATATTTAAAGTTGTAATTGGTTATATGAAAGTGTTGAAATATGAATTTGATTTTAAGGAGTTAAGAGAAGAGTTATGAAATTATGTTGTGGACCGTGACATTCACGAAATTGTTGGGTATTGTTGTGTCGAATTTATGAGCTGTTTTGTGGAGTTAGAATGCTGGAAATTTAGTTATGAATATGCATGTACATTGTGGTAGTTGCTAACATATGTCCTAAAGGAATTAAGGTGTAGAAAAGTTGTACATTGCACTCTTGTTGTTATTGGAGCATGGACCGATCTTAGTGACTGTTTTAATATGATTAAGGGGTTGGATTAACATGAGAAATAGGTGTATTAATCACATTGGTTACTGTTTTGGATATGACCTTGAGACGTGTCTTATTATTGATGTTGTTGACCTTGTTTGTGAGTTGCGGATATGTATATAAGTAGGGGAAGTGCTGCCCAATTTTACATAACAACAGAGCCATCATTCGATGCATATAAAGTATGCTAGTAATCATAGAATTGACGGACATATTACTATTGTTATAGGTTGAAGTGCTAATTGAGACGTATTCTAAATATTGAGTTGGTTAGTTCGACAATAAGGTATGTGAAACTATCCTTTATTCTTTTGGCATGATTTATATAAAATGAGTGTACGACAGACGTACATAATTCCATTGAATCCTAATTCCTAGAGATACTTGATATGATAGTTGCCTTTGATTTTACAAGTGATAGTTCATTTTATTTATTCCATTGAGAGTCAAAGGATGATTAAATTTGCATATGGTTACTCATGATATTCTATTCGTGCTTGATGTGATTGTATCAATTCACCGATTCCTTTGCTAGAGGGTCGGGTACGATATGTATATGTATATATGATGATTTTTACCGAGTCCCAGAATGGGTCGGATACGATATATGTGGACAGACATCCACGGGGTTATTTCACCGAGCCACGATGGGCCGGGTACGGTATGTGCACAGTGGACAGGTATCCACGGATATGACTATATGTGGATAGGCATCCACGGATATGACTTCATTCACCGAGTCCCAGAATGGGTCGGGTACGGTATTTATATGTATATGACTTCATTCACCGAGTCCCACATTGGGCCGGGTACGGTATATGATATGGACATGTTTGACTCTCATTTTATAAGGCACATGTACATTGGTATACTGATTATCATATTTGTCTACTGTCATCTTTTCGGCAGTTATGATCTTCTTTACATTACTTCATGTTTCATATACTCGGTGCATTTTTCGTACTGATCCCTTTCTCCGGGGGCTGCGTTTCATGCCCGCAGGTACAAACACTCAGTTTGGTGATTCTCCAGCTTAGGATTTCTGCTCAGCTATTTGGAGAGCTCCATTGTTCCGGAGCCTAGTTATTTTGGGTACAGATCCTTTTGATATAGCCTTATGCATATTCAGGGGTACGACGGGACCCTGCCTGTCATATTTAATTATCATACTCTTAAAGGTATGTAGACATGTGCGATAGACACGTGTGGGTTGTGGTTCGTTTTGGATATTTCCGTATATAGTGGCAGCCTTGTCGGCTTGCCTATTTTGTTATGATTGACTAGTTGTGACTCCTCAGGAGACAGGTTCATTTTGATATATAGCGTTATGAGTCAGCAACTTACTTTTACAAGATTTTTACATTGGCCTTGGTATCAGTCGGATTATATGTGGCAGGTTAGTATAAGGGTGTACAATTAGGGCACCGGGTCACGTCCCGTCGGGTCGGGTCGTGACAAAAGTTGTATCAAAGTAGTTCGTCCTCGAAATATCTACAGACCGTGTCTAGTGGAGTCTTGCGTATGGGTATGTTGTGCACCATACTTATACGCAGGAGGTTGCCGTATATTTAGGATGTCATATTTTCTTCTTACTCTAAGATCGTGCGATAGAGCTATGTGATTAGGGTAATCCCTCTCTAAACGAATTATTATATTTTCAGTTATGCCTCCAAAGAAGAAAGCGACAGCTGCCCAGAAGGGAAAATCAGTAGCAGGAGATACTAGTCAGATTCAAAGAGTTACTAGGGCCCATGCCAAGTCTATGCCGGAGATTGTACTCCAGTCGGCAAGATCTACTACACCGTCACCTCCAGAGGAGCTTAGAGCAGCAGCGACTCGATTCGAGGCGACATCACCGCGACTCGCGCCCAAGACTGAGCCTCAGGTTCCTCGGCGGGCGGAGGATAGAACATGAGAGATGTAGTTCACTGACGGCAGATTAGTAGCGAGGCGGAACCATGAGCGAGGACTAGGAGTTGACTATAGAGCTGATAGTTTGAGGATTCGTGACTTCCTAAGTTGTAATCCTCCAGAGTTCTTTGGGTCAAAGCCCGAGGATGATTCGCAGGAGTTTATTCGACAGATACAACATACATTGAGGATCATAAAGGATTATGAGACAGAGTCTGTTGAGTTGGCTTCATATCGATTGCGGGATATATCTACTAATTGGTATGAGTCTTGGAAGTTATCTAGGGCCAAGGGTGCTCTTCCGGCAGTATGGGATGAGTTTGTAGAGGCTTTCCTTGGCCATTTCTTGCCTCCAGAGATGAGGAGAGCCAGAGTTGATAGATTCTTACACTTGAGGCAGAATGGAAGGAGCATTTGAGAGTATAGTCTTGAGTTTGATTCGTTGGCTAGATATGCGCCTACCATTGTAGCTGATATGACGGATAGAGTGCACCGTTATATGATGGGACTGGATCGCTACTTGATTGATAGTTGTATGGTAGTGGATCTTCAGCCAGACACGGATATTGCTCGAATACATGCATATGCACAGGGGGTAGAGGACCGACACAGAGGACTTCAGCCTGATAGGGATCACGACAGAGGCCAGCATAAGAAGGCTAGGTCGGCTGGATATACCGGTGAGTTTCGAGGCGGGCAGCCTCAGCAGCATGTTAGATATTCTTCCCAGCCAGCACAGAGTGCACCCCCACAGTCCACAGGCAGGAGATTTGACCGCACAGGGTATTCAGGAGCTGGTCAGAGCTCCAGGGCTTCAGGTTCACAGATGAACAAGGGTTCTAATCAGTCGAGGCCACCGTTGCCTCGGTGTTCTTGGTGTGGTAGGTCCCATTTTGGGGAATGCCGTTTTACTATAGGTGCTTGTTTTTCTTGCGGCCGTCAAGGCCATATGATGAGAGAATGTCCTTATAGAAGTGGTACAGGTGGTATGGCTCAGCCTACCGGGTCGGTTGCTGGTTCATCTTCTTCTATAGCTATGCGCCCCACAGAGCAGGGTGTTCATATGCCAGCATGTCGTGGTAGAGGTCGTGGCGGAGTTTCCAGTTCTAGTTGTCCCTCGAACCGCATTTATTCTTTGGCTTGTAGGCAGGATCAGGAGGCGTGCACCAAATATGGTTACATGTATATTATTCATTCTTTTTTCGAGACGTATATCTATTGATAGATCCAGGTTTCACCCTATCATATATATCTCCCTTTGTTGCTAGTAGAATCGGAATAGAATCTGAGTCAATAGAACTATTTGAGGTAGCTACACCGGTAGGAGATTCTGTCATAGCTAAGCGAGTATATAAAAATTATTCGGTGGTTATATATAGTCGTCATACCTTAACAGATTTGATAGAGTTAGACATGACTGAATTTGATGTTATTATGGGTATGGGTTGGTTGGCTTCTTGTTATGCTAATGTTGATTCTAGAGGAAAGATGGTTCGATTTCAGTTTTCAGGTGAACCAATTATAGAGTGGAAAGGGAATACAACATCGCCGAGGGGTAAGTTTATTTTATACCTCAAGGCAAGGAAGATGGTTAGAAAAGGGTTATATTTATCACCTGGTTCGAGTGCATGATATGGAAGCAGTGCAGGCTCTTGATCGATCCGGTAGTTAATGAATTCCCAGGTGTATTCCCAGATGACCTTCCAGGTGTTCCTCCAAAACGGGAGATAGAGTTCAGTATAGATGTGCTACCAAATACCCGACCCATATATATTCCTCCTTATAGAATGACACCTGCAGAGCTGAAGGAGTTAAAGGAGCAGCTGAGAGACTTGTTGGAAAAAGGCTTCATCAGGCCTAGTACATCACCTTGGGGAGCACCAGTATTATTTGTGAGGAAGAAAGATGGATCGCTGCGGATGTGTATTGATTATAGGCAACTGAATAAGGTAACAATAAAGAACATGTATCCCCTCCCCAGGATTGATGATCTATTTGACCAGTTGCAGGGTGCTAAGTGTTTTTCGAAGATAGACTTACGGCCAGGTTATCATCAGGTGTGGGTAAAGGAGGCAGATATTCCGAAGACAACATTCAGGACCCGATACTGACATTATGAGTTTAGAGTGGTGTCTTTTGGGCTGACTAATGCTCCAGCAGTATTTATGGATTTGATGAACCGAGTGTTCAAGCCATTTACAGATATGTTCGTTATTGTATTCATTGATGATATTCTGGTTTATTCTCGTTCAGAAGAGAAGCATGCAGACCATTTGAGGACGGTACTTAGAGTACTCCAGCACCAGAAGTTTTATGCCAAATTTTCTAAGTGTGAATTCTGGTTGACTTCAGTAGCATTCTTGAGACATATTATCGGAGCTGATGGTATTCGGGAAGATACACAGAAGATTGAGACAGTGAAGACTTGGCGGACCTCGACACCTTGCGAGTGCGTAGTTTTAGGGCTAGCGAGGATACGGGAGGTTCGTAGAGAAGTTTGCCTCGATTTCAGCGCCTTTAACAAGGCTAACTCAGAAGGCGGCTAAGTTTCAATGGACGAATGCTTGTGAGCAAATCCAGTTGTTCAAAGACAAGTTGACTACGGCTCCAGTTTCTAACTCTTCCTGAGGGACCAGATGGTTATGTTATTTATTGTGATGCTTCAGGTATTAGACTAGGTTGTGTGTTGATGCAGCATACCAGAGTTATAGCTTATGCCTCCCGACAGCTCAGGAAGCACGAGAAGAATTATCCTACTCATGATTTGGAGTTGGCAGCAGTGATTCATGCTTTGAAGATATGAAGGCATTATTTATATAGAGTTCATGTTGATATTTATACGGATCATGTTGGTATAAAATATCAACACAGAGACGGTGGCTAGAGTTACTAAAGGATTATGATGTTGATATTTTATACCATCTCGGGAAAGCAAATGTTGTGGCAGATGCTCTTAGTCGTAGATCTATGGGTAGCTTGACGGATCTGCAACCAGAAAGAAAGGAGATGGTTCGTGAGATATACCGGCTAGCTAGTCTTGGAGTCCGTATGGCTGATTCTGGAGATAGTGGAGTTTTTGTTCGAGGAGTTGCGGAGTCCTCTATCATAGAAGAGGTAAAGAGACATCAGTACGAGGACTCTGTTCTGGTACAGTATAGAGATGCAGCTCTTCGAAAGGAGAATACCATATTCGATGTTGCACCTGACGGGGTGCTACAGTATGACAGCAGATTGTGTGTACCTGATGTTGCAGGGCTACGATGGCAAGTTATGAGAGAGGCACACAATGCTCGTTATTCTATTCATACAGGGTCAACGAAGATGTATCATGACCTCAGATGTTTGTATTGGTGGGATGACATAAAAAGGGACATAACAGAGTTTGTTGCTCAATTCCCAAATTGTCAACAGGTTAAGGCCGAGCACCAGAAGCCTGGTGGATTACTGCAGGAGATAGATATCCCAACTTGGAAGTGGGAAGTGATTAATGTGGACTTCTTTACAGGCTTACCTCGTACTCAGCGGAAGTATGACTCTATATAGGTGATTGTGGATAGGTTGGCAAAATCAGCCCATTTTCTTTCAGTCAGGACTACTTATTAAGCCGAAGACTATGCGAGGTAATACATCAGGGAGATAGTGAGACTTCATGGGATTCCCACATCTATTATATAGGACAGAGGAGCTCAGTTTACAGCTAACTTTTAGAGATCGTTCCAGAAGGGATTGGGGACACAAGTAAGTCTTAGCATGACATTTCATCCTCAGACTGATGGGCAGGTTGAGCGTACTATTCAGACGCTAGAAGATATGTTGCGTGTCCGTATTATTGACTTCAGAGGTAGCTGGAATAATCATTTACCACTTATCGAGTTTGCTTATAATAATAACTATCATTCTAGTATCCAGATGGCACCGTATGAGGCCTTATATGAGAGGAAGTGCATGTCACCTATTGGTTGGTTCGATGTAGGCGAGATTAAGTTAATCGACCCATACATGATTCAATAAGATGGTGAAAAGGTGAAGCTTATTCAGGAGAGATTACTGGCAACCCAGAGTCGGTAGAAGTCATATGCAGATAATCGACGTCGACACTTAGAGTTTCATATTGGTGATTGGGTATTCCTGAGAGTGTCACCCATAAAGGGTGTGATGAGATTCAGTAAGAAGGGGAAGCTTAGCTCGAGATACATTGGGTCTTATCAGATCATTCGTAGGTAGGCAAGGTTGCATATGAGTTAGACTTACCATCTGATTTGGAAGCGGTACATCCAGTCTTTCATATATCGATGATGCGTAAATGTATTGGTGATCCTTCTAGAGTATTCCCAGTAGATGATGTTCAGGTAACAGAGGAGTTGTCTTATGAGGATAATCCCATAGCTATACTTGATCGCCAGGCTAGAAGGTTACGCACAAAGGATGTGTCTTCCGTCAAAGTGTTATGGCGAAACAATAATAGGGAAGAGGTGATTTGGGAAGCAAAGAACGAGATAAAGAATAAGTATCCTTACTTGTTCCCTACGCCTACAGGTAATTTAATTCCTTACTTGACTAATTTGATTGGTGAATGATATATATGATATATTGTGGCCCTGAGAGGCATCTATGGAATTGCTGAATATAGGTTGGTAGGTATAGTTATAGATGAGACTATGCCGAAATTTTTATAGCATGATACATATTATGAACATTCGAGGATGAATGTTTTAACGGTGGGAATGATGTTACACCTCGTAATTCCAGGGCAATAAATTGAGAACGTAATTAAGAAAATAAGATTCGAATATTGGATATAAAGTATATTTACATATGCTAATACGAAAATTAGTATACCAAGGATGTGATCCCGGAATAATTTTTGAATACTACAAGTGTGACGATGGGAATTAGTACTAATAGTTGTATATTTACAATAGGGTTATGGACTAGTGCCATGTATAACACAATTTGGACTTGAAATTTTCAGATTTTATATAAGATTGATTAGATGGGAGATTAATTAATTGGGGGATTAATTTAAGTGGAGGATGATAATAAGTGGACAACTTGTGAAAAATTGTGCCCCGCAATCGCATGGAACTAGAAAAGAACACCACCATCATGCCAAATAAATATTAGCTCACATGCATAGGCTAATTAGCACAATTAAACCGTGCCCCTCTCACTCCTCACCCTTTATTTTTGAAAACCACCCTCCAACATCTTCCTTCTCTCCAAAACAGATTTTACTTCATTTCCATAGATTAGTTAGAGACTAAAACACCCCCCTCTTCCTAGATTAAGTTCTCTACCAAGTTCTAAGCCATGGTAAGTTCCTCACCAACATGAAATCGGTAATGCTGGATCGAATTCTGCCCCAAAAATTATAAGTCTTGGATACAAGATACTTGGAAGAAAAATATGCAAGTAAGATGGATTAAACTCATAAGGAATGCATGCATGTCATTGTAAGTTGAAGAAGTGGTGAAATGGAGCAAAAATGATGCAGTGACCGATTTGGGGTTGTTTTGGCTAAGTAAGGTAAGATTTCTTCTTCTTATAAAGTAATTGGAAGTTAAATGATGTTGTAGTTAAGAAGTGAACTCGTATTAAGAAGAATTGGAAGTAAGAAAAAACATGTGGTTGTTTTTTATGTTGTTGTTACCGATTTTGGGGTTGTTTTGTATACATTGAGTTTGATTGTTGTTGTTGTTATCATTGTCACTAATTGTATGTTGAAATTGAAGGAAACCATGATATTTAAAGTTGTAATTGGTTATATGAAAGTGTTGAAATATGAATTTGATTTTAAGGAGTTAAGAGAAGAGTTATGGAATTATGTTGTGGACCGTGACATTCACGAAATTGTTGAGTATTGTTGTGTCGAATTTAGGGGCTGTTTTGTGGAGTTAGAATGCTGGAAATTTAGTTATGAATATGCATGTACATTGTGGTACTTGCTAACATATGTCCTAAAATAATTAAGGTGTAGAAAAGTTGTACATTGCACTCTTGTTGTTGTTGGAGCATGGACCGATCTTAGTGACTGTTTTAATGTGATTAAGAGGCTGGATTAACATGAGAAATATGTGTATTAATCACCTTGGTTGCTGTTTTGTTTATGACCTTGAGACGTGTCTTATTATTGATGTTTTTGACCTTGTTTGTGAGTTGCGGATATGTATATAAGTAGGGGAAGTGCTGCCCAATTTTATATAACAAGAGAGCCATCATTCGATACATATAAAGTATGCTAGTAATCATAGAGTTGACGGACATATTACTATTGTTATAGGTTGAAGTGCTAATTGAGACGTATTCTAAATATTGAGTTGGTTAGATCGACAATAAGGTATGTGAAACTATCATTTCTTCTTTTGGCATGATTTATATAAAATGAGTGTACGGCGGACGTAAATAATTCCATTGAATCCTAATTTCTAGAGATACTTGATATGATACTTGCCTTTGATTTTACAAGTGATAGTTCATTTTATTTATTCCATTGAGAGTTAAAGGACGATTAACTTTTCATATGGTTATTCATGATATTTTATTCGTGCTTGATGTGATTATATCAATTTACCGAGTCCCTTGCTAGAGGGCCAGGTAAGTTATGTATATGTATATATGATGATTTTTACCGAGTCCCATAATGGGTCGGGTACGATATATGTGGACATGCATCAACGGATATGATTATTTCACCGAGTCTCACGATGGGTCGGGTATTGTATGTGTACAGTGGACAGGTATCCACGGATATGACTATATGTGGACAGGTATCCACGGATATGACTATATGTGGACAGGCATCCACGGATATGACTTCATTCACCGAGTCCCAGAATGGGCCGGGTAGGTATGTATATGTATATGACTTCATTCACCGAGTCTCATATTGGGCCAGGTACGGTATATGATATGGACATGTTTGACTCTCATTTTATAAGGCACAGGTACATTGGTATATTGATTATCATATTTGTCTACTGTCATCTTTTGACCAGTTATGATCTTCTTTACAGTACTTCATGTTTCATATACTCGGTACATTTTACGTACTGACCCCTTTTGTTATAGTATATGTTTATAAGAACGTACGTAAGAACTCAAAAATGTTAAGACTTGAGACGAGTAAAAATTTATCGGAAATTTTGGAATTTGTCGGAAAACGAATATTGCGACGAGCGCGAGGGCGACACGTGTCACCCCCCTTACTTTGTCTTGGACGAAATTTACATGGGTAAAACGGTCATTTGACCAATGTTAGGATGAATAAGTCTTGCAAAGACTTAAGCTTGACATTGTTGACTAAAGTCGAGGCGGCACTGGCGATCCTTGTGAAATGCATCCAAGCCACCCATTTGTTTTAATCTTAACCCTTCCTTGTGTTATATAAACTTACTAGTAGCAAGACTAGTTCCCACACTTAGTCATATTTCAAGAAAATTGAAAGAACCTCCATGGAGCTCTCGGGTTTGGTGTAGATCAAGAAGAAAAAAATTTCGTTTGTTGTCCAATAATCCCCATACTTTAAACCAAGGTCCCTAAGGGTATTGTAAGGGTATCTCAATAGAAAGATCCCGGAAAAATGGTGTTTTCGTATTAGTCGCAAGGCGGAAGCTAAAGGAGTTCTTCAACTTTGAAGTTGGAACTTGAAGATGAGTTCTTCATAAGCACAGGGTTGCTTGGAGTGGATTGGAACGTCGAAAGGAGGAGCTAAAGTTGCTAAGGATCGACTTGTAGTCTTGGATCATATTTGGGCTAAATGAGGTATAATCTTCGTCTTACTTTTGTAATTGAAGATTCCATGTTATTATAAGTTAGAAATGATCATGTGATATGTGTTATGAAGATTGATAAGTGTTATGGAAATTTGGAAGCTCAAATCCGAAAATGACATGTTAAGCCATTTGAAATTGAAATACAATTTGGTCGATAATTAGAATCGTCGCATGTTTACCTACTTGAGGATTGTAGTAGTTATAATCAATTGTGGCTAGATAACATGTTATATTAAACCACTTGGATTGAAAAGAAATTGGAAGAAAAATTGGTATTGTTGCCCTAATTGCCGAATTTACATTGTAGTTTAGACTAGTTTGTTATATATTGTGGGGCGAAATTTTACATGTCTTGATTAAGCGTGTAATCCCCTATTGTTAACTACTTTGTTGGGCCTTAAATGTGGCGTGTTAGGTTATTGAATTCGGCCTTGAAAAATGTGGCAAAGTATGTAGAAACAAAGGAAGTCTTTGTCAGATTTTAGTAGAATTTAGTGACTTTGCACTTGGAATATTCTACGTTTGAAGTAAGAAGTTAATAGGCGTACTATGGTCATTATAGGTTGACATACTACGTGCGGCGGTGGACTTAGCAAGTGGATTAAACCAGAAGAGGTATGTGGAACTTTCTTATCTCTTGAGCATGAATAAGTTGTAAATGTATAGTGCGGTGAGCGTCTGAGATTTTGACAATCTAGGTCCATTTGATATCCTTGGCTTATTTTAAGAATGTCCAAGTTGATTGAGTTAGGGAATTAACTCACTTGTTAAATATTAAGGATATCTTGGTTTTCAAAAGTTAAGAGACTTTAAGTATGTTGAAAGTATTATTGATACTTGTTTTGTTGGAAAGTTTAGGTCTCTTGATTATAAAGAAGTATGTAAGTTGCTAATGTATAAAGCTAGTATAACAGCTTTATGGGAAGTTAGTTATAATAGCTTTATGGAAAGATAAAGAGTGGTTTAATCTAAGTAATTTAAGTATGTTAAATGACTTGAAATAACGAAAGGCAAATTGATTTAAAGGCATCAATTGCTTAAGGTTTTTTTAAAAGAAAGAAGTCACTTGATTTAGAAGCCCGAAAATGTATTTTCTAAAAAGGTATTGTGACTTGTCTTAAAATGTAGTTATGACTTGATACTACGGTTATTAGTATCTTGGAAGTTTTATATGAAAATGAGTCATTTTTAAAGAATAGAAGTACGTAGTACTTTGGGTTAAACTCCCGGATTTATAATGACATGTTAGTGCCTTAAGTAAACTAAAATGAGAGTGTATATGAATAAGACTAATAAGAAGTTAGGGGGATTTCTTAACTTGCTTACTTATTGTATGATAAGCCGGTAGTGCTTATGTTATGTATGATGGCGATTGAGATAGGGTAGAGTATATCGAGGGTAAATTCCCAAGATCGTTATACCACCTTCTTGGGGTAAGAGTATATCGAGGGTAGCTCAAGATCGTTATACCACTCTTTACCACCTTCTTGGGGTAAGAGTATATCGAGGGTAGCTCCCAAGATCGTTATACCACTGCTTTACCACCTTTCGAGGGTAGAGTATATCGAGGTAGATCCCAGATCGTTATACCACTGCTTGAGGTAAGAGTATAAATGAGGGTAAATCCCGATATCGTTATACCACTGTTTAGTGGATTTGCTACCTATACTTTTGATTACTCTCATTGTTAGTAAGGCCTGTGTCTTTATTAATTGAGTTATCATACTGTCTCCGTTTTATTATAGACTTATGATTTCATTCTGATCTTTCGGTTTCCACATATTTGGTACATGTTGTCTTGACCTCGCCGAAGTGCGTTAAATGCGCAGTGGAAGTCAGATTCTTGATCCTCGCTCTTAGGATCACTGTCACCGTTGAGAAACTCCTTTATTAGGAGGCTTATCCACGTATTGTCGGTCGTTGTACATTCGGGGTATGGCGGGGCCTGTCCACGGAGTTGTTATTCTTAAGTGCTGTAGTCACATTTGTGGATTGGGTTGTAAAGAAAAAAAAATGTACCGCTTTTATTGCGTCTATTATGCGGAAGGTGGCCTTATCGGCTAACTTTGTTGTTATTTTATTTTTATGCATTTTTTAAGTTGTGTATGTTCATTGCTATTCTTTGATGTATCACAGAAAGGGTGCCCGGGTAGGGCACGATCGCGATCGAGGGTGGTCGTGACAAAAGTGGTATCGAGCGATTAGTCCTCGGAAAGTGTCTCTGAGCCGTGTCTAGTAGAGTCTTGATTATCGGTATGTTGTGCACCACATCTATAATCATGATGCTGCAGGACATTTAGGATTGGTTCCATTCTTCTCACACTGAGATCGTGCGATAGAGCTGTATTGTTAGGGTCGTCTCTCCTAACAAGTTATGATTGTTTGCCTACGAGAAAGCGTGATGACTCGGGAAAGATTATGTGGATTGCGTATCGGGTTGGTAATGTTTGTAGTTGGTATTGTGACATACAACTATACGGATTTATGTATGAAATTCGACGCGTGTTGCCTAGAATGATTTTAGATTACCAGGTTTTGGTAAGGACTAAATAAATACCGGGAAGGTATGAAACAGTTTAATGAATTCTCATCAAGGTTTTACGTACTAATTTGAGATAATTAGGAAATGATGAGCTGTCTGAGAAGGTAATGGACCCTTAAGAAGTTATTATTAAGGGAATTAATGAAAGACTATGTTAATAGTTTGAGCTACGTAGTAGGATTTCGAGAATGGTACGGGTGAGATCCGTATGGAGTAAGTATGGTCGTTGTGGTCAAGACAACACGATTATGGTATTACGATAAGTTTTATACCCGTTTACGGGGAGACTGATAAGGTAGGCATGGAGCATGGGAAATTGCGAGCCTAATAATGTGATAACCACCGAGACCTTAGGTATATAAGACCTCCTCGGGTAGTAAAAAGTTAAGACAGACCAAGGAAAGAGTTAAATACGACGCCGAGTCGGGTTGAGGACCTATTAAGGGTCGCCCCATGGCTTGAAATGGTATGGGATCAATTGGTAGTAATCCCGCTATGTGACAGGGTCACGAGGGTGCAAGGCCCAAGTTTAGCTAATCATTTTACGGGTTCTTGGACGTGTTCCACGGAACAGTTGTGAGCGGAATGGGCCTTATATTGTTTAATTTAGTAACTCCAAAGAGTGGAGGCCAGAGTTAGTATGGAATTTATGTACGTATGCTAGTATAAGTTTGGAAGTATGGAAAGAGTACGACCAGTGAAAAAGAGAGCAACCAAGTGTAAAGAAATAAAGCCTGAATCTATGAAAACCTTTCGAGGTGACCACCGTGAGTGTTGGGTGGTAGCTGAGCGGGTAGATAATAGTTGCCGGTAACGTCTGATCGTTGGACCACTAGCAGACCTAGCGGTATTATGGCGACATTGAGGTCATTATGAGTACGGGCTAGTTGGCCTCTTGTTATGCCAACGTTGACTGCAGAGAGAGATTGGCTCGATTTCAGTTTCCTGGTAAGCTGATTATCTAGTGTAAAGGAAGAGAAGTTGTAGTAACCAGTGAATTATCCTTCCTTCTTTGGCATCATTGTTTTTTTTAAGTCTGTGTGACTTGTTCACTTGAGGTAAATTGACGCAGAAAGTAAGTAATAATTGAATTTGAAGGAATTTATGTTAAGTGCCCTTGGAGGTACTTGGAGTTGGTTGGGTGTGGCGGTCAGGGCCACGACCTTCCGGATAATTTCAGGAAAATGTACAAGGCAAGAATAAAATAAATGCAGTCTTTGCGTGGAAAGTCGAGGCATCTTTGGTAGGTTGGAAAATCTACACGAACTTAAAGGTGGTGCGTGGTGATTAGATAATTACTAGACCGCAAGAGGACCATGTGATTAGGGTTGTGACTCCAAGGAAAGTTTAAGGAAGGGAGATAAATTCTCTCCCCCACGTAAAGGGCGCTTTACGTATTCAGTTGCGTGTACCCGTGTTGTTAGGCGAGGATATGAGACTGGTAAGGTCTTCGGTATCGTCATGCCATAGGTTACAGTTGTAGATAACCGTGGGAAAAGTGTTGTGTTGGGGTAATTAAGAACGACGTACGAATTGGTCGAGGAAGTATCGTAAAGATATTAATGCAGGTTGTACGCATGTATGAAACTGTACGATTATGAATCAAGATAGAAATACTTTTGCTAATAATAAGCCTAAGGTAAGGATATGACCAGAATGATAAAGGAGAATACGACTATGGTCATGTAAGTTGCACGAGATATGATTACCCCAGACTAGTGTAAAGACTATTAGTAAATAATGGGAAGTAAGAACATTTCGAGGAAATGTGGTAACACCTGGCTATTATCTCTGCGAGCTGGGAGAGAATAATAGGATTGTTACTTGACGAGATCAAGGAAACCTCTCCCCTAAATTGTGATTGACAGTAAGTCTTAGCCATGAGGCAAACAAAGGAATTAAGTCTAAGTTTAGTGACCAAGTTTGGTTGCGACGGAGAAAGGGAAACAAGAACCATAATTGAGATTAAGGATACCCGAATATTTCGCAGGAATGAGAAAGGCTTTCAGTTATTGGAAGATAAGTTGACTCGACTAAAGTTCTAACTCCTCCTGAAATACTAGAGGGTTAGGTTATTATTATGATAGCACGTTGGGTATTGGGCTAGGTTGTGTGTTGACGCAATATGATAAGGTTAGAGCCTAGGTTTCCCGGCAGTTAGAGAAGCATGAAAGGAAATTACGCCACTCACGATTTAGAGTTGGCGGCAGTTAATCATGCCTTCAAGATTTAGAGGCGTGACTTATATAGACCGTATGGATATTTATGCAGACCACAAAAGCCTCGGTATATCTGCGGTGAGCGGTAGAACTTGCGGCGATGGCGGTGGTTAGAGTTATTCAAGGATTGTGATATCGATATCTATACCACCCAGAGAAAGCGAGCGATTAAAGATACTCTTAGTCGCGGATCTAAAGGGTAGTATGCGGATGGGCAGCCAGATAGGCGGGCGTGGTCGTGAGATTCTTCGATTCACGAGCCTAGGGTTCGATTATTTGTTTCAAGGTTAATGAAGTTTAGATCAGAGGTTCTTGAGTCTTCCGTCATTGAGGAGGTAAAGAGGCAGTTTGAGGATCCGATTATGATACGGTATCAAGATCGGCTCTCAGAAGAGAAGAGCTGTTTGAGTAGCACCGGATGAGTCTTTGTGATATGAGATAGATTGTGTGTACCGGTCTTTGCAGGACTAGTCGGCGAGTTTTAGGAGGCATACGATGATAATTGCTCAAATTGTTGAGTCGACTAAGTTGTGTCGTGACCTCGGATGTATGTATGGGTAAGATGACCGGAAAAGGGATGTAGCGAGTTGTTGCGAGAATATCCGAATTAGTAGCAGTCATGGTTGAACATCCGAAGCCAGTGGGCTATTACGACGATTTAGACCCGACTTAGACACGGGAGGTAATTAAAATGGATCTTGTTCTGGTGGCATCGTACTCGGAGGAAGTGCGACTCCGGGGTCATAGTAAATAGTTGTGAAACCAGCCGTGTTCTTGGTTAGGACCACTTACTGGTGAGGTTCGTGCTAGCTTTTATAGCGGGATTGTGAGGCGCACGGGGTTCCTACGTTTATGATGTCGAGACGGATGAGCTCGATTACAGATAACCACGGAGGTTTTTGAAGGGTTTTAGGGACACAGTGAGTCTCGGTGTTGCATTACACCCTCGCCGGCGGACGGCGAGTGTACTATCCGGCGCTTGAGGATAGGTTGCGGGCATGTGTTCTTGATTTGAAATAGCGGGAGGGTTAATTGCCTCTTGTTGTGTTATGTGCGATATGAGATACCCTTCGATATTGATGACCTGTATGAGGCCTTGTATGTAGAAAGTGTAGATCGCGGTTGGATGGTTCGACATAGGCGAGTTGATTATTTAGTCGGACTTGATTGAGCGATGGATAAGGCGAAGCTTATCAGGAAAGATTATTAGTAAGCTTAAGTCGTGAAGCTTTATGCAGATAACAAGCGTTGACACATGGGGTTCAGCTTGACATTTTAGTATGAGTATTGTTGTGTGGCCTCGTGTGGTATTATTGGTATGTAGGGGTTGTAAAAGAAGACTATGTCACTATCTTTAAGTTTGACTCCCGAAAGAACATTCGGGGACGAATGTTTCTAAGGGGGGAAAAATGTTACACCCCGGAATTTCAGGATATGTTTATAAGAACGTACGTAAGAACTCAAAAATGTTAAGACTTGAGACGAGTAAAAATTTATCGGAAATTTTGGAATTTGTCGGAAAACGAATATTGCGACGAGCGGGAGGGCGACACGTGTCACCCCTTACTTTGTCTTGGACGAAATTTACATGGGTAAAACGGTCATTTGACAAATGTTAGGATGAACAAGTCTTGCAAAGACTTAAGCTTGACATTGTTGACTAAAGTCGAGGGCCACTGGCGATCCTTGTGAAATGCATCCAAGCCACCCATTTGTTTTAATCTTAACCCTTCCTTGTGTTATATAAGCTTACTAGTAGCAATACTAGTTCCCACACTTAGTCATATTTCAAGAAAATTGAAAGAACCTCCATGGAGCTCTCGGGTTTGGTGTAGATCAAGAAGAAAAAAAATTCGTTTGTTGTCCAATAATCCCCATACTTTAAACCAAGGTCCCTAAGGGTATTGTAAGGGTATCTCAATAGAAAGATCCCGGAAAAATGGTGTTTTCGTATTAGTCGCAAGGCGGAAGCTAAAGGAGTTCTTCAACTTTGAAGTTGGAACTTGAAGATGAGTTCTTCATAAGCTTCTAAGGGTTGCTTGGAGTGGATTGGAACGTCGAAAGGAGGAGCTAAAGTTGCTAAGGATCGACTTGTAGTCTTGGATCATATTTGGGCTAAATGAGGTATAATCTTCGTCTTACTTTTGTAATTGAAGATTCTATGTTATTATAAGTTAGAAATGATCATGTGATATGTGTTATGAAGATTGATAAGTGTTATGGAAATTTGGAAGCTCAAATCCGAAAATGACATGTTAAGCCATTTGAAATTGAAATACAATTTGGTCGATAATTAGAATCGTCGCATGTTTACCTACTTGAGGATTGTAGTAGTTATAATCAATTGTGGCTAGATAACATGTTATATTAAACCACTTGGATTGAAAAGAAATTGGAAGAAAAATTGGTATTGTTGCCCTAATTGCCGAATTGACATTGTAGTTTAGACTAGTTTGTTATATATTGTGGGCGGAATTTTACATGTCTTGATCAAGCGTGTAATCCCCTATTGTTAACTACTTTGTTGGGCCTTAAATGTGGCGTGTTTGGTTATTGAATTCGGCCTTGAAAAAGGTGGCAAAGTATGTAGAAACAAAGGAAGTGCTGTCCGATTTTCCATAGAATTTAGTGACTTTGCACTTGGAATATTCTACGTTTGAAGTAAGAAGTTAATAGACGTACTATGGTCATTATAGGTTGACATACTACGTACGGCGAATTGGACTTAGCAAGTGGATTAAACCGAAGAGGTATGTGGAACTTTCTTATCTCTTGAACATGAATAAGTTGTAAATGTATAGTACGGTAGACGTACACGATTTTGACAATCTAGGTCCATTTGATATCCTTGGCTTATTTTAAGAATGTCCAAGTTGATTGAGTTAGGGAATTAACTCACTTGTTAAATATTAAGGATATCTTGGTTTTCAAAAGTTAAGAGACTTTAAGTATGTTGAAAGTATTATTGATACTTGTTTTGTTGGAAAGTTTAGGTCTCTTGATTATAAAGAAGTATGTAAGTTGCTAATGTATAAAGCTAGTATAAAGGCTTTATGGGAAGTTAGTTATAATAGCTTTATGGAAAGATAAAGAGTGGTTTACTCTAAGTAATTTAAGTATGTTAAATGACTTGATATAACGAAAGTCAAATTGATTTAAAGGCATCAATTGCTTAAGGTTTTTTTAAAAGAAAGAAGTCACTTGATTTAGAAGCCCGAAAATGTATTTTCTAAAAAGGTATTGTGACTTGTATTAAAATGTAGTTATGACTTGATACTACGGTTATTAGTATCTTGGAAGTTTTATATGAAAATGAGTCATTTTTAAAGAATAGAAGTACGTAGTACTTTGGGTTAAACTCCCGGATTTATAATGACATGTTAGTGCCTTAAGTAAACTAAAATGAGAGTGTATATGAATAAGACTAATAAGAAGTTAGGGGGATTTCTCAACTTGCTTACTTATTGTATGATAAGCCAAGTGCTTATGTTATGTATGATGGCCGATTGAGATAGGGTAAGAGTATATCTGAGGGGTAAATTCCCAAGATCGTTATACCACATTCTTCAGGGTAAGAGTATATCTGAGGGGTAGCTCCCCAAGATCGTTATACCACCTGCTTTACCACCTTGCGGGGTAAGAGTATATCGAGGGTAGCTCCCAAGATCGTTATACCACTGCTTTACCACCTTCGGGGTAAGAGTATATCGGCGGTAGATTCCCAAGATCGTTATACCACCGCCAGGTAAGAGTATAAATGAGGTAAATCCCAAGATCGTTATACCACTGTTTAGTGGATTTGCTACCTATACTTTTGATTACTCTCATTGTTAGTAAGGCCTTTGTGTCTTTATTAATTGAGTTATCATACATCTCGATTTTATTATAGACTTATGATTTCATTCTGATCTTTCGGTTTCACATATTTGGTACATGTTATCTTGACCTCCTTGAAGTGCGTTAAATGCGCGAGTAGAGTCTGATTCTTGATCCTCGCTCTTAGAATCACTGTTCAGCTGTTGAGAAGCTCCTTTATTCGGAGGCTTATCCTCGGTATTGTCGGTCGTTGTACATTCAGGGTATGGCGGGGCCCCGTCCCTTGAGTTGTTATTCTTAGAGGTCTGTAGTCACATTTGTGGATTGGGTTGTAAAGAAAAAAAAATGTACTGTTTTATTGCGTCTATTGTACGGAAGGCGGCCTTATCGGCTAGCCTGCTGTTATTTTATGTTTAAGCATTTTTTAAAGTTGTGTATGTTCCGCTGCTATTCTCTGATGTATACCGAAAGGGGTGCCCAGGTAGGGCACCAGTCGCGGTCCCGGGGTCGGGTCGTGACACCTTTCTCCGGGGAGCTGTGTTTTATGCGCGCAGGTACAAACACTCGGTTTGGTGATCCTCCAGCTTAGGATTTCTGCTCAGCTATTTGGAGAGATCCATTGTTCCGGAGCCTAGTTATTTTGGGTACAAATCCTTTTGATATAGCCTTATGCATATTCAGGGGTACGACGGGACCCTGCCTGTCATATTTAATTATCATACTCTTAGAGGTATGTAGACATGTGTGGTAGACACATGTGGGTTGTGGTTCGTTTTGGATATTTCTGTATATAGTGGCAGTCTTTTTGGCTTGCCTATTTTGTTATGATTGACTAGATGTGACTCCTCAGGAGACATGTTCATTTTGATATATAGCATTATGAGTCAATAGCTTACTTTTATAAGATTTTTACATTGTCCTTGGTATCAGTCGGATTATATGTGGCAGGTTAGTATAAGGGTGTCCAATTAGGGCACCGGGTCGTGACAAAACAAATGACAAATTTGGGAATAACTGGGAAACAAAACACTAGTTAACATAAAAGGAATACACACGACAGAGTCATCAACAAGACATCTAAGTACTACTTGGTTATAACCAGCAACACAGAGGTCATGAATGATATATGAATGACTTACAAAGATGCAAATACTATCCCATATAGTCTGAATCAGCAGATTACACATATTTAAGAAACACAAAAGATGCTAAAATCAATACAGGGTCATCATATGGTTAGACGAGAAGACTAAGCAGGCATTAAAGATTATGTTGAACCTACATTAGACCTAAATTATCTGAAGAAGATCCGCAATAGGCATGAAATATGCAGATCAGCTTTAATATCACCACAAATACATGGGCAAAGCAATTTCTGGAAAAAGAAAACAAAAATATAACACTGATGAACCAAGTACCATAGCAGGGATTCAGGTAGCAGGGCGTGGGTCGACGTTTATCCTGTGGATAAAAGGGCGCGACGACGATTGTTTGATGGGTAAGGGGAGGTGCGGCAGTTGCTGTTTGATTTGGAAAATGGGAGGTTCTTGGTTGGTTTTAGGTTTAGTTAGTTTGATTGGGAATAGAAGAGATGAAGTTGGGTTGTTTATTTAGTTAAAGGGATATTGGGCTGGACGATGGATTGAAGAATTGGGCCGCACGAGTTGGGGAATAAAGGGTGTGGGAATTGGGCTGAAATGGGGTTTCTAATGTTGGGCTGACCGAAAATGGGGTATAAAATGTTGAGGATTAATTAACTCAATGATGAATTAATTGGTAACTAATCCAATTCTCCTAATTAATTAAAATATGCTTTTTCATCCTAATTAATTTCAAAAGTGCACACACACATAAATTACGGTACAAAAGATTTAATATATATATATATATATATATATATATATATATATATTTAATTTAAGTAAAAAATGTAATATTCATATGAAAATGATTAATTTAGTAATTGGTGAAAATATTAAGAGAAAATCAATCACCAACGCCGATGCCAAAATATTAAAATTATTTTGCTTATATTTTAATTATAAAATGTAATACCCGGTATTTTAAAATTATGCGGTAATTAGTGAAAATATTAAAACTTAGCATTTTTGGATAATTTTCAAGACTGAGAAGCATAATGAATTAATTAAAGATAAAAGGACGATCTGAACAACTAGTTAGTAAAGATAGGACAAAATTGTGTGTCAACCGTTTATCCCTCTTTGACTGAAGACGATGAAAGAGTCTTCGTATAAAGACGTTGACTTGTAGTCAATTTTATCCGGATTGTTTAAGATAAAGAAATGCATGGGCAAACGGAATTTTTAAGAAGAATATGAGATTTCTGATGTTAGGAATTGAGCGCAAAGCTGATAAGGATTCAAAATTTCGTCTAGTGTCGGATTATGATGACACTGGTTTATTGTGATGTTTGGAAAGGCAAGACTAACGTGTATTCAAAAATTTGTCCCAGTGTCGAATTATGATGACACTGGATTCTGTGATGCTAGAAAACTGAAGGCAGGGGGGATGCAAATTTAAATTTTGTTCCAGTGTCGAATTATGAAGACACTGGGTTGCTGTGATGCTAGAACATAAAGGACGGGGCAGATGCAGATTCAAAATTTATCCCAGTGTCGAATTATGATGACACTGGGTTGCTGTGATATTAGAAAATTAAGGACAATGCGGATGCAAACTCAAAATTTTGTCCCATTGTCGAATTATGATGACACTAGGCCATTGGTGTTGCGGGATGCTAGAGGAGAGCGGATCAACGTTTGAGACCACCATTTCCTCGGTTCGCATAAGAGATAGTTGCACATTGTGCTTCTGCTCTTGTAAATTAAGGTACATGCAGGCTAAAACTTAAGAAAATCAGTGCATAACTGTTAAGACAAAATGATAAGGCATGAATATGAGAGAAGTGCAATAATGTGAGTAGGAATGTCGTTTTGTATAGACGTAATGTGCTGAAGATGCCATAGTTGCAGAAGTTGGTGACGTCATTGTGTTGACGTGATGCTGATGACGTCATTGTGTTGACGTGTTGCTGATATGAAAAACAGACGTGCTGAATGCTGAGATGTTGTCCTTGCACAGACGTGCTGCAACTGCTCCTGTAAATTGAGGAACCTGTAGGCTAAAGCTTAAGAAAAGTTAGTGCATAATTGTTAAGACGATAAAATATGATAAAGCATGAATATAAGAAATGTGATCTTGTGAGTAAGAATATCGTCTTGCGTAGACATCATGTGCTGAAACTGTTGCATTAGCGTAATGAAATAATGTCGTTTCTGGATGTAATGAAGATAACATCGTTTCCGGACATACTGCAGATATTCATCATTTCCGAACGTAATGCAAATACTCGTCGTTTCCATATGTACTGTAAATATTCGTCATTTCTAGACGTACTGCAAATACTCGTCATTTCCGGACGTAATGCAGATTTTCATCATTTTCGGACGTAATGCAAATACTCGTCGTTTCCGGATGTACTGCAAATATTCGTCATTTCCAGACGTACTTCAAATATTCGTCGTTTCCGAACGTAATGCAGATATTCGTCGTTTTTGAACGTAGTGCAAATATTCATCGTTTCCGGACGTAATGCAGATATTCATCATTTCCGGACGTAATGCAGATATTCATCATTTCCGGACGTAATGTAGTTATTCGTCATTTTCGAACGTAATGCAGATATTCGTCGTATCCGGACGTAATGCAGATATTCGTCGTATCCGGACGTAATGCAGATACTCGTAATTTCTTGACGTAATGCAGATGTTCGTTGTTTTTGGATGAACATGACGTCGTTTTTGGACGAAGATGACGTCGTTTTTGGACGTAATGCAGATGTTCGTCGTTTTTTATGAAGATGACGTCGTTTTTTGACGTAATGCGATGTTCGTCGTTTTTGGACGAAGATGACGTCATTTTGGACGTAATGCTGATGTTCGTCGTTTTTGGACGAAGATGATGTCGTTTTTGGACGAAGATGACGTCGTTTTTGGACGTAATGCATATGTTCGTCGTTTTTAGACGAAGATGACGTCATTTTTTGACGTAATGCAGATGTTCGTCATTTTTGAATGAAGATGATGTCATCTTTGGAAGTAATGCAAATGTTCATCATTTTTGGACAAAGATGACGTCATTTTTGGATGTAATGCAAATGTTCGTCGTTGTTGGACGAAGATGATGTCGTTTTTAGACGTAATGTAGATGTTCGTCATTTTTTGATGAAGATAACGTCGTTTTTGGACGTAATGCAGATGTTCATCATTTTTGGACGAAGATGACATGGTTTGGACATAATGCAGACGTTCATCATTTTTGGATGAAGATGATGTCGTTTTTGGACGTAATGTAGATGTTAGTCATTTTTGGACGAAGATGACGTCGTTTTTGGACGTAATGTAGATGTTAGTCATTTTTGGACGAAGATGACGTCGATTTTGGACGACGATGATGTCGTTTTTGGACGTAATGTAGATGTTCGTCGTTTTTGGATGAAGATGACGTCATTTTTGGACGTAATGCAGATGTTCGTCGTTTTTGGACAAAGATGACCCTAAGGCTGAAATAATGTGTTGAAGTTCTTGTAAATTAAATTTGAACAAAGAATCAGTGCAAGGAAATCAGTGATAGAAAATGAATAGTTGGGGTAAGAATGTGACCCTGTGAGTCAAAATATCGTCTCGATACAAACCCGACGCTGTCGGGGGACCTTGAAGGCTAGAATGGTACCTTTTGCACAAATGCTCCAAACAGGAATGTTTTCTTTATGGACTGAGCTGTGATGCGAAAGTTCTCCGCGAAGTTCAATATTAAGTGTTGTTGTCCTCCTTCCTTTGTTAACCTGAAGTATATGTCGTCGTTGCATAGATGAAATATTGAGGCCATTGCACAAGCATAATAGAAGGATGTCGTTGAGTAGACGTGATGTAGAGGTCGTCGTTGCATAGACGAAATATAGATGAGGTCGTTGCACAGGCATAATAGACTGATGTTGTTGAGTAGACGCGATGTAGATATCGTCGTTGCATAGGCATAATAAGATGACATTGTTGGGTAGACGTGTTGTAGATATCGTCGTTGCGTAGATGAAATATGGACAGTATTGATAACCGTAATAAGAGAAACGTCATTGTGCGGACGTAATAAGATGAACGTCATTAAATAGATGTAATAAAAGGACGTCATTGATAGTCGCAATAGAAGGACGTTGTAGAAAAGACGTAATAATAGAACGTCATTGATAGATATAATAGGACGTCATTGAATAGACGTAATAAGAGAACGTCATTGATAGACGATAAGGCCTTCGTTGAATAAACGAAATAATAGAAGTGTCGCTGATGGACGTAACTGAGCTAACGTCGTTGTGTGGACGTAATAAGAAGAACGTCGTTGGATAGACGTAATTAGAGAACGTCATTGATAGACGATAAGGCAACGTCGTTTAATAGACGTAATAAGAGAAGTGTCGCTGATGGACGCAATTGAGCTAACGTCGTTGTGTGGACGTAATAAGAAGTCATCGTAATAAGATGATTTCGACCCGGTGGGTCAGGCTACTATGATGAAATTACGTGCAGAATATAAACCGAATAAAATAGTTAGAGCCGTAAAGTGATTGAGAAATGAGGATAAGAGTGTGACCCCGTGAGCCAAATGACCTCTTGATACACACTTGCGATTGTGGCCTTGCGGGCTGAGCTGCTATGCACAATTTTCTACAAAACCAAAGATAGATGAAATAGTTAGTGTAGGGATATATAGATATGCGAAATGGATGAATGAGGATAAGAATGTGGCCCTGTGAGCCGAAATATCGTCCTTGTGCAAACATAGTGTTGTTGGACCATGTAGGTCAATTTTGCGTAGCCGCCTAATAAGAGCGTGATCCCTTTGGGTTGAATTGCGATGCAGAAATTCCTCAGAATTACACATCAGTGTTGCGATTTCGATGCTTCTGTTAACCTAAAATATGCACTCAGAGGAAATTTGTGAGTTTGGGAACCGCCTGAGGTTGAAATGACGTTGTTGTCTGGGCGTTATTGCGGAATTTGAGCTTTGATTTTTGTTGTCTTTTCCGCTTCTGCTAATATGAAAAATATGCGCTCAAAGAAAAATTGTGAGTTTTGGGGGGCGGTTGACTAGTATTGACTTTGCAGCTTTGACCTCTGATATTTGTGCACCCGACATGTTTGGACCTGCAACTCCTGTCTAGTTTCCTGTCTTGGCGAGAAGATTTATTTATTTATTGAAGAACAAAATGCTTATGAAAAGTTCTTGTTAGATTTTCAAGATCAACGTTTCTGTGTTTATTGGCGTCTTTTTACGGAGAAACCTAAAAAATTGTCCCAGTTTTAAATATGCGAGGGTGCTTGGCCAAAATCAAGTCTTGTGGGGATTGTTTGTCTACCCTATCAAGGTAATAAAAAAACTTGTACTTCGTTATATGCAAAGCAAAGGAGAATTTTTTTAATGGTGTGACCGAAGCCGATGTAGGCTGCCTACGTATCCCGTCAAGGGAATCAGGTCATAACGTAGTTCGTTACAAACAAAGGAAATTATAAGATTTTCAAAAGTGGGACCGAAGCCCGTATGGACCGCCTACATATTCCGCTGAGGGAATTAGGTCATAACGTAGTTCAAATTTTATTTTAAGCTAGTACAAAGTTCTATCAAGCTCCACGGAGGACCAGGACAGGGGTGCAAGTCCAATTTTACATCTTAGAAAGTTGGTGTGGTTTTCAGCATCATCTTCTTTTGATTCATTCGCAGTGCATGCTTGGATAAATGACTGATTGTGCCTTTGGTCTTGTGAAGTGGAGATGTTCTGCCAGTCAACGCGAATCAACCTTTGGGAAATAAGCTAGGCGAAAATAATCTTTCTAAAAAATGGAGCAAACCAAGTTAGTATAACATGGATAAATATTGCTTTAAACAATATGTACAGGGTTGAAAGCGACAAAATAATAATAAGCAAAATGGCATGAAAAACAAGCGCGCACTCTAACATGCTTGAGACCTCTTTTATGCCATAGGTAGGCCTAAGTGCCAAATATGCAGGATTATAATAAATAGGTCCAAGCCGTTAAACTGTAATGTTTTGTTGGAAATGACGACCAAATGACGGTGCATTTTCCAATTTCGGCATGTCTAGATTAGGCTTGGATCCGTCTATCATTATCACGCTATACATAATATGTTGATTGGTCAATGGGTTGTGAAACCCGTCGACCAGTTTCGGTGGATTTCTTAATTGTGGAGACGATACCAAGGATCGACCCATCTAAGGTAAGTGCATGCGTGACTTAAAAATAAAGGGTGGTATAGCTCTATCTTAAGTTTTCTAAGATTTGGCTTACTAGACGCAAGGTTTCCGAGTAGACTGATCGAGTGAGAAAGCTACGCGGCCGTCCAGACGAACCGAACAACTCCGCGCCTTTGCCAACTCTCCTAAAAATTTGGACATTTGAAAGAAATTTACGGGTGCGCGAAACACACCTCGTGTGTAGTGTGTGATAGTGTCAATTTTCCAGAATGGAAAAAGTATGAGCGGAATGCCAATTTAAGGAAAACTGTAAATAATGTAGCAAATAAAAGCAGTTACAAAATAAAAGAAGTAATTTAAAAACACAAAAATAAATACAAGCAAATAAAGCAAAAGTAAAGAACCTGAGTTTGTTATGGTCAAGAACCTGATATCCCCAGCAGAGTCGCCATGCTGTGGCGCCCGTTTTCGATCGGAGCCTCGAACGGATCCGCAACGTTGCTTTCAGTGATTCGTGAATTAAACCACCGGCTTTAAAGAGTCGTCACCTAATTATTATAGTGAACTAGGAAACTTTTACATAGCATAAAATGCTATAATGATCTCCATTTAATGGTCTGCGAAATTTAATGAGATTCTAGATAAGAGTTCTTTATTATCCTAAAGGAAATGGATTAAGAATCCTTCAAGATCCACTAACTTGTGGTTGTCCAGTCAAACCTAGGTTTAAAATACATGTTTTTGAGAAGCATAAGGTTAATAAATGATGTTGCAAATAAATATTTGTTTTGAAAAATATATGTTTTTGATAAACTTACATGATGTTTGTTTAAAAAATGCATGGAAAATAGTCTTGTTGGGAAAGTATATATTGTATGTAAAATTGATTTTTGATAAAGATATGCCTTTATGTGGAAAAAATATATGTGAAGAGCCTAAAATAGACTAGCGAAGGGATTTCCAATTTTAAACTACTCTCCTTTCTAATTTATTAATCATAAATCTACCTATTCTACGCATTTCAATATTTATACAAGATTACATAATAAAATTGCAACAAAAGTAATGGCGGAATTAAGGAATAATAATGAACAGTGACTAGGGGCGAACGATATTGTCATCCATCCCGTTTTGTTTAAGAATCCCGAGGCTGGAGAATGCAAGGAAATTGATGTGGATATGGTGAGTCTCGTAGCGAGACTCTTGGTTGCTCCCGATGTGTTTCATGTAAAATAAAGAAAGGAAAAGAGTTAGAATATATCTAAAAAACTTATTAAAGAATAGACAAACATTAATATAAATTTAATCCAACTTGTTTTTACTATTCACAGGACCAGCAGGCCCACAAAAACGGTCCAAACAATTTAAATAGAAAAATTGGGCTTCAAGATATATGAGATTTTAAAATAAAGAGCAGGCCCAAGAAAATATAAATTTTCAGATCTTAAAGGAGAACTAGTTAGTCCCATATATGTGGTAGGTCCAGTTAATAAACATCCACATTTTATGCATATATAGGCCCATATTTGCACACAGAGATATAGAGAGGCCAAGTAATGATAAGATTTGTTATCATATAGAAGATGCAACTCTACATATTAGAACAAACAGTGTACAACACATGTTGACGAATTTCAATCCAATACGGGCAAGAAAAGCAAGTTATACATCTTTCTAGCTCACAAATACTTTATGTTGGACTGTTTATAGGATACAATTTGTTCATATGCCAAAGCCAGACAGTTGCAAGTCCCGACAGAAGCATGTCCCGACATTACTTAACATAATATGCAGATCAACATGTACAGTGTAGATTGTGAATTAAATATATGCAAACTGAGGCCTAAAAATAGGTATGGTGTGAGGTGCTAACACATATATCTTTTAATAATTTAACAAGAATATCACAAAACCCACAAAAAATATCACATCATTTCAGGGAGGATGTTCATTCATACAAGCAAAGACTAAACAAATGACAAATTTGGGAATAACTGGGAAACAAAACACTAGTTAACATAAAGGGAATACACACGACAGACTCATCAACAGGCATCCAAGTACTACTTGGTTATAACCAGTAACACATAGGTCATGAATGATACATGAATGACTTACACAGATGCAAATACTATCCCATATAGTCTGAATCAGCAGATTACACATATTTAAGAAACACAAAAGATGCTAAAATCAATACAGGGTCATCATATGGTTACACGAGAAGACTAAGCAGACATTAAAGATTATGTTGAACCTACATTAGACCTAAATTATCTGAAGAAGATCCGCAATAGGCATGAAATATGTTGATCAGCTTTAATGTCACCACAAATACATGGGCAAAGCAATTGGCAAAAGAAAACAAAAATATGACACTGATGCACCTAATACCATAGCAGGGATTCTGTATTAAGGACAACCTTATACTCGAATTCGCTTAAATTTGAATAATAATTGATTGTTAACAAGAGTCGTACAACTTCAATCAGGTACGAGTATAACTATATCGTAATCGAATTTAGACAAATACTTAGCAGCAAAATATCAATATCTTAAGGCAATATACACAAATATTCATAGACTTCAACAACAATATGGATAGTAACTCACAGGAACTAAATAAACAGATTTGAACCAACATACAGTAAACTGAAATTAAAGAAAAGGGGATTGATTTTACCTCATCCGGGCAGCGAACCGAAGCGTCGTCTTGTGTCGTCGAATCCGCTCAGAGGTGTTTTGTTTTATGCGACTAAGAAAGGGTAAAGCTTAGGATGTTGTGGCTATTCTAATTCGGACTAAGAGTAAAAGGAAAGATTTCTTTCTGATTTTCGATAGCTTTCAAAGTAGTAAAATCGAGTTTTGTTCTTGGTTCCGGAAAACAGTAAGTCGATAGTAAACGAACTGAATATTAGTTCTTTTTTTTTTAATGTTGATCCCCTTCATACAACCTAAAGGGTTCTATTTATATCCCAGAGTATGGACCTCCCCACGATTCGAATTTTGAAATAAAAGAGAGGTGGGAATTCTGAAAAATCATGGCAGAAGGTGATGGGATTTCACCTATTCAGGTTCGATTTGATGGATTAGAGTCGTTACTGTTGATTGTTGTACAAGGGCGCATGGCTCGAGTTGTAAGTGAAGGACGAAGGTATGGGGTGTGATGGTGAGGATTTTTGGGGTTTGCAGGTGCTGGTTTTCGGGGTGTCAGGTAGCAGTGCGTGGGTCAACGTTTATCTGGTGGATAAAATGGCGCGACGGCGATGTTTGATGGGTAAGGGGAGGTGCGGCGGTCGCTGGTTTGATTTGGAACATGGGAGGTTCTTAGTTGGTTTTAGGTTTAGTTAGTTTGATTGGGAATGGAAGAGATGAAGTTGGGTTGTTTATTTGGTTAAAGGGATATTGGGCTGGACGATGGAATGAAGAATTGGGTCCGCACGAGTTGGGGAATAAAGGGTGTGGGGATTGGGCTGAAATGGGGTTTCTAATGTTGGGCTGGCCGAAAATGGGGTATAAAATGTTGAGGATTAATTAAATCAATGATGAATTCTCCTAATTAATTAAAATATGCTTCTTCGTCCTAATTAATTTCAAAAGTGCACACACACACATAAATTACGGTATAAAAGATTTAATATATATATATATATTTAATTTAAGTGAAAAATGTAATATTCATATGAAAATGATTAATTTAGTAATTGGTGAAAATATTAAGAGAAAATCAATCACCAACGCTGATGTCAAAATATTAAAATTATTTTGCTTATATTTTAATTATAAAATGTAATACCCGATATTTTAAAATTATGCGGTAATTAGTGAAAATATTAAAACTTAGCATTTTTGGATAATTTTCAAGACTGAGAAGCATAATGAATTAATTAAAGATAAAAGGACGACCTGAACAAATAGTTGGTAAAAATGTGACAAAATTGGGTGTCAACACATATTTATTAACTATTTTCATATTTCTTACAACCATTCCTCGCTTGTTCCATAGTTCGCGTCCCCACTTGCTCCTAACAAGCTATTGTTATCCAGAGGTTATTTAGAATTACAACATGTTGCATAGTGAAGACCTTACCAGTTCAATATCTATAACATGCTTTAGCTTACTAACATTGATACATGTAATTCTCAATAATACGTGGTCTGGCCCTTTACGCACGAACGAGAGGCTTATATCTCATTCCACTACCATGGATAACTCGATCCTTATATGTGACTTGAGCTCACTATTCTAAGTACGTCACTTTACGTGATCTTCTTGCATTTACTCATGGTCACTCTTCACACGATTTGATTGTGGAAATCCATTCTCGTTAATGATATACTGGGACAATTCCCAATTTATTCTTGGTAAGACCTTACAATTTAGGTTGCACGTACATAACTTATTCCCAAAGAACTGAGGTTGGTATCTTCCTTATAACTGGCATAGCGCATAATGATGCTGCAACTAGTAGTGCCTGCAATAGATTGTTCACTCTTTGTTCATTCACTCGAACGGGAAAGTAGGCATCAATATGCTTCTTTGGATCAAATGTACTATTTTACTTTTCACCATTTACATCTTCCATTTCATGTTTCAATACTGCCTTCTTCAAGTCTTCCAACTCTCTAAGTACTGCAGTAACAGGAGAACTATCTATTTCTATGAATACAGTTTGCATATTGCCATAGATTTCAGAGTTGCTAGCTTTTTGCTTGATACTCTCCTTTGCACTTTCAACCATCTTCTTCCGAATCGGTTGTTTCTTAAGACCAACCAAGCTTTTAGTATGCATAGGGGACTGTGGGAGGACATCATTTGAAGGAGGCATTCCAATCAAACCACATAACAGTCATAAATCCCAATAGTAAGATATCATAATGATACGAAGAAGGATTCTTTAGGTTAAACTCTTTTTGTTGTGCCAACTGAGTAGCCATACTGTGATTGAAAAATTAGAGTCCAGCTATTATCAAAGCTGGTATTAAGGTAGCAAATATGTATGCTGGAGGAACTTTTCCCATATCCTTAAGTACAGTACAGTGATATAAAGAAGCAGATTCCAAAGGAAGGGAACTATAGAGCCTTTTAGGAATTCCAGATGTAACTTTGCCTGTCACCATGAATGACAGAGCTGACCACACAAGAACCATCAACGGAGCTCCATAATCAGCTATGAAGCTTCTAAACCAGCATGTGCCGTACCACAATGACCTTGCTTTCCTACTCTTTAAGGCTGTATAAAGAAGGCCAATAGTGAATATGATTCCAAGTAGCCCCTTTGTGTAAAGCCAATGAAATTGATATTCCTTTGAACTTGGATACTCCGATTTAGGAATATGAAACTCGCTAACTAATCCCTTAATTGCCTCTTGCATGAAAAGCATAGTAATAAGCATGTCAAAAGTCACCCAGCAATCCTTGTAAATATAGTTGGAGCTAATATCCCTGGTCGGGATCTGATTCTGGAAATCCAGTCCTGCTTGTAGCAAGGAACTTGTCCTAATCTTGTGCTAAGGTCTTTTTAAAAAAAAATAGAATATCTTGCAGATTCCAACAACTCAGCTCTATAGCAAGATTCTAGGTCAAGAATGAAGGTAACCATCATCCTAAATGCCCTGTAGCTTCATGTCTATAAGTGTGGTGCACAACATATCCATAAACAAGACTCTACTAACCATATATTTAGCATATAATAGTAACTTCTTATGGTCTATGAGGGCTACCACGAGAGACCCTGCTAATAAATGAAAAAAGTAAACTGGAACTAGCTGTGTAAAATTTTGTAACCAGAAGGATCCAACCTATATACATATACATATCAAGGTCGATAAGGTCATACATGACTACTATACACATGACATCTGTCTACAAGTCTCTAAAGAGTAACATCATAAGGTCGGGACAGGGCCCCGCCATACCCTTATGTATATCAAAAATATCATATCACGACTAGACTGCAACTCTAGAACAAATAGAGAGCTCCAATATCAACTGAACTAGCAACCTACTAGTGCAAACTGTCACCCTCTTTACCTAAGCCTGCGGGCATGAAACATAGTGTCCCCCGACAAACAAGACGTCAGTCGTACTGATGTACCGAGTATGTCAGATGTGAAAAATATCATAACAAGGATGTAAAAATAAACTGAAATAGAAACAGCCGACATAGACAGTCGGTAGCAACAACCGATAGAAACAGCTGACCAGTAATGCATGCCTCTAAGGGCCCTAATATGCCTCAATAACATGCACAATACAAATGTGGTATACATATATATATTTACCTTATCGGGCATCTTCCTTCCTATAACAGCCTATGTGGGCATCATATCATTTCAGCCTCATTGGGCATCTTCCTTTTCGTGATAATTTATACCAGTTGCAGGTGGTGTACGTATATAATGCCATTTTTTCCCCATCTCTTGCATATATATAATTCATACCATATAGTAGTGTATATAACACATATGGGTCCAGCGTAATACATGAATATAATGCTTGAATGACAATAAAATATTCTAAACTTATCGGGTAACATAATATCCTTGTAACTTCGGCTAATATTGGAATATTGACATCTTTCTCATATATCTCAATAAGGATTTAGAAACATATTCAGACATGTTTTTAACATAGGAATCAATAATATGAACATCCTTAACTACTAAGAGTAGAATAATTTTTCATTACATGAAACATGAAAAAAAAAGAATTTGTCTTAACATACCATAGTTATTTTTATTAAATGAGGCAGCGCCGCGGCCCAGTACGCGGCCCAGTCCAGAAGGCACTTTTCACGGAACAGTGGGATAAGTTGTGTATATTTGGTATATATTAGAATTAGTCTTGTACCTTAATTAGGATTGTAATATTACCATAATTGTATAGTCAGTCTCCTTATAGAATAGGGATTTAGATGTAAAGTAGGAATAAGATTCTCCTATTGTAACTTGTATATATATGCCTTTCATCAATAAGAATAATCAAGAGATTAATTCTTTCATGGTATCAAAAGTCTAGGTTATTTTTCTTGCTTCCGCTACTCATTTCTTTCTCAAATTCCTCTTGAAATCTGTGACCAAATCCCCCCCCCCCCCTCGGTTTTTAGCAAAATCCAAGCCTTCTCCTCTCCTCCCCCTAAATCTTGTCCAAAGTTTGTTCTATTCATCATGACTGATAAGAACACTTTTCATCATGCCCTCACAGTTTCTAACATCAAGAGTGTTCTCCCTATTGTTCTTGACCTAGAAAACGTCCAATATGGGATGTGGGCAGATTTATTCAAGATTCATGCAATGGCACATCAGGTTATTCACCACATCATCCCTCCACCTACTCCTACGCAGGGTGATACGGCGACTATAGAGGTTGTGCCTACCAAAGAAGACGATCCAAAATTATGGGTCACACTTGATGCAAATGTTCTCTAATGGATTTATGCTACTATCTCCATGGACCGTTTACAGACGAATATGGAGCCCAACTCCACGGCTATGGCTGCATGGAATCGATTGCATGATATTTTCCAAGATAACAGTCACTCCCGCATTGTTATCCTTGAGCATGAATTTTCGCAAGTTGCTATGGCGAATTTTCCTAACGTTTTTCTAATTGTAAATGACTCAAGGACTTGGCAGATCAACTTCGTAACGTGGGTGCTCGTGTTACAAATAGTCATCACGCCCTTCAGATGGTGTCGGTCTGTCCGAGGCCTATACAGGGGTTCCTTCAATTATTCGTCAAAGTAACCCCCTTCCGGAGTTCTATCAAGCATGCTTCATGCTCACTTTGGAAGAAGCGGGTTTGGCTAAAAAAATGTCTATAGGGGCTAGTCCCGACGTCATGATGACTGCTTCAAAATTTTCCCATTCCAATTCCACCAACGTGACCCAAAATCACAACAACGGTGGTGGTAAAAAGGGCCAAAATCAAAAAAATAATGGCAAAAATCGTGGCGGCAACAACAGAAGCAACCAGAATAGTGGCAGTGGCGGATCAGCCACCGCGAGAAGTCAACAGCAGCAGGTCTGGGGCCCATAGTGGGCCCCTGGAAAATGGCAGTGGATCGGCTCCAAGACAACACCGCGACACGCGATGTCAGCCCATGTCGCGCGGCCCAACTTTTTCGAGGTCGGTTCTCGGGTCGAGCTCGGGTTTGGACCGCATGGGCTAGGACACGGAATACTCGGGCCTAGGCCCCCTCAATCCTATCACGCAACATGACCCACACAAATCGACATTGAAGCCGCAATTCACACGCTTGGCTTGACTCAACAGGGCCCTAATTGGTACATGGACACAGGCGCCACTACCCACATGACATCCGACCAAGGTACTCTTTCATCTTATTTCAATTTGAGCAGTAATCGTGGTATAATTATTGGTAATGGGAAATTCAATTTCAATTAAGGGTTATGGTCATAAAAATTTGTCCCCTCCTCATCCACCACTTGTCTTGAAAAATATCCTTCATGCCCCAAAACTAATTAAAAATTTGGTGTCTGTCCGTAAATTTACCACAAATAATAGAGTTTCTATTGATTTTGATCCATTTGTGTTTTCTGTGAAGGATTTCAAGACGAAGAGTCCTCTCATGAGGTGTAACAGTGTGGGAGATCTTTATCCAATCACACCAAGTCTCAGCCTCTCGCGTCAAGCCATGCCATCCACTTTTGCAGCTCTTGCTCCTTCCTTGTGGCATGCTCTTCTAGGTCATTCGGGGTCGTCTATTTTATCTACTTTAGATAGACATAAGTTTATTTCATGTAAGGGTACGCATAGTACTCCAAATTGTCAATCCTGTTCTTTAGGAAAAATTATTAAGTTACCATTTGTAACTTCAAATTCTCATACTTCAATGTCATTTGATATTATTTATAGCGATTATGGACTTCTCCAGTTCTCAGTTCAATGGGTCATCGATATTATGTTTTATTCTTAGATGATTATTCTAAATTTTTATGGATGTTTCTAATTGAGAAAAATCACAAGTTTTTTCCATCTTCGTAAAATTTAGAGCTTTCATAAGAACTCAATTCAAACGGAAAATAAAGAATATTTAATGTGATAAGGAAAAGAGTATGACAATGGGGAGTTTAGGGAATTATGTGCTCCAAATGGGATAAATTTTCATTTTTCTTGTCCGCATACGTCTTCACAAAATGGGAAAGCTGAACGAAATATTCGTACCATTAATATCATTATCCGCACCTTATTAGTTCATTCTTCCGTTCCTCCGTTGTTTTGGCATCATGCACTACAAATTGCTACAAATCTATTTAATATTTTTTCCTCTAAAGGTTTGACATATGCATCCCCTCTTCAAGTATTATACAACAAGACTCCTTCGTATTCTCATCTTAGGGTCTTTGGATACTTATGTTATCCATTGTTTTCATCTACCACAATCAACAAACTTCAGGCACATTCTACCCCTTGTGTGTTTTTGGGTTATCCGTAAAATCACCATGGTTATAAATGCTTTGATTTATCTTCTAAACGAATCATCATTAGTCATCATGTTATCTTTGATGAGTCCCAATTCCCTTTTTCTAAAGTAGAAAAACTTGTGCCTAGTTCGTATGAGTTTTTGGATGATGATATCTCCCCCTATATTCTACGTCATGTTTCAGATCTGTCCCAAAGTTCGTCTCCAGTGCCGCGACGCCTACTAGGCAGTAAAGAAATTCCAGTACCTCCTCTGTCAGCGCCGCAGCCCTTTGGGGAGGCGCCACGACGCCAAACTTTCAGTAGTCACTGGAACGAAGGCGCCGCTCCCTAGACCGCGGCGCCCCCTACGGTCTAGCCACAAATGCCTGCGAAAAATTCCCAAAATTTCACCCAATCCAGCCCCGAGTCATGGTCTAGTCACCCGCGGTCAAAGGAGTATTTTTAAACCAAAGAGACATTTTAATTTAAATTATAATATTCTTAAATCACCCTTACCCCGTAATCTTGTGTCTTCCTTAAATAACCCTAATTGGAAAATTGTCATGACCGATGAATATAATGCTCTTATTGATAATAAGACGTGGGAGTTGGTACCCCGTCCATCTGGTGTTAATATTATTCAGTCTATGTGGATTTTTGCTCATAAATAAAATTATGACGGTTCATTTGCAAGGCATAAGGCTCGGCCTGTAGGTGATGGTAAAACTCAGCAGGTTGGTGTGGATTGTGGTGAGACATTTTTCCCGGTGGTCAAGTCGGCTACCATTCGTACTGTTCTCATCTTGGCTCTTTCGAAATCATGGCCCATTCATCAGCTAGATGTGAAGAATATTTTCCTAAATGGTGATCTCAAGGAGACAGTGTATATGTGTCACGACCCGACCGGGCATGGCAGTGCCCTACACAGGCACACTACGTATATACATCGAGAAAATCAGCGGAACATACATGAAACTTATAAAATAAAACAACAGAAGTAAAACAACAGGTTAGCCGATAGAGCTACCTTCCTGTACATATAAATACTGGCCAAGCGATTGCCTCCTTTCCTTCTGGTGACCACATATGTGACTACAGACCTCTAAGAGTTTTAACATAACAACTGTGGCGTGACAGGGCCCCGCCATACCCCTGAATATACATGAATCTACAACCTCAGGGAAAATCGTACCAAGAGATAAGACTCCGGAGCAAATGGAGCTTTTTCCCAAAACTGAACCGAGATCCTAAGAGCAAGGATCACCAACCTGGGTACCTAAAACCTGCGGGCATGAACGCGGCCCGAAGAAGTCGATTACAGTGCAGAATATGGAGCAAATAACGTCTGATGTGCAGATCATAAGCGTACAAAGAATGACAGGACAAGTATAAAAGTACATACGGATCCTAGTGTCATTACCTCTTATGAACTTAATCGTACCTTATTATCTTTTCCCATTTTTCAATAAAAGTTATAGTCACATTCTTATGTACATGATTAGGAAAAATCATTAAGTTCATTACCATATAACTTACTTAACTTTCATAACATAATCCGGCCCCTTATGGAGGGACGCATATACCACCCGATGCGGGGGCCGATCAAGTCACAAATATCAAAGCGTGCGTGGAATCCCCATCACTGCCGGCTATAAGTGTAAAATATAACCATGTGACGCGCGTGGCATCCCACCTCATTTGGCGGCGTACATACACAACACATATATATATATCTCCCGCGTGGAATCCCACATCACCGGTAGTAGGTGTAACATATAACCATGTGACGCGCCGTGGCATCCCACCTCATTTGTCGGCGTACATACATGCACACATATATATATATATATATATATATATATATATATATATATATATATATATATAACGCGCATGCCCAAATCCCACATCGTATAAGCATGGCCATAACGTGCCTCGGCATCCTCATCGTAGTGCAGTCTTCGTAGAGCTAGCCCATGGAGTAATAATATAACGTCGCATGCCGGAATCCCACATCATATAAGCATGGCCATGGAGTAATAAAACACGCGCATCTAACCCGCATCTGGTGCGTGCCGGCATCCTCGTTGTATAAGCATGGCCAAGATCAATCACAATGGAAGCATACGTGGAATCCCCGTCGGCTGCCAGTGCGTCGATAAAATGTCCAGCATCTAACCCGCATCCGGTCACATGCCGGAATCCCACATCGTATAAGCGTGTCGGATCAATCATAATGGAAGCATACCGTGGAATCCACATCATCGCGTCGACGCGTCCAAGTAAACTTATAACAAGACAACCGGCCCTCCAACTGAGAGTCACGACAACGTAACATATAATACTTGCACTTAAAGCTATCACAAGCAAACACCGACAAGTTCATTAAACCTTTAGACTTCCATTTTTATAAACTCATGGCACTTCCGTTTCTCACATAAAAATCCGAGAATTTAACCCCAAGTACTACGCACCTCTACTCCTTTAGAAAGACTCTTTTTTCAAATAAAACTTCCAAGATACTAACGACCGTAGTATCAAGTCATATCTACCTTCAAAACAAGTCACGATACCTTTTTAGAGATACATTTACCGGCTTCTAAATCAAGTGACTTCATTCTTAAAAACTTTAAGCAAGTGATACCTTTAAATCAAATTTCCCTTCCTTAAATCAAGTTATTTCTTTGCTTACCTTATTAGAGAAAACCATTCTCTTAACCTTCCATAAAGCCGTTATAACCAACTTCCCATAAAGCCGTTATAACCCTTTATGGTTTTAGACAAACTCATTCCTTTTATAACCAAGAGACTTATACTTTTTAAAACCAAGTATTAAATACTTTCAAATCAATTCTCTTAACCTTTAAAAATACAATTAGTCTCTTAACTTTCAAGAAAACAAGTTTCTTAACTTTAGAAATCACGTCTTTCCAAATCGAGTATTCTATACTTGTAAATCAAGTAAATCAATTCATTTCTTCCTTTGAGAATCAAGTCTCCTAACCTGAAAAATAAAGTCTCTTAACCTTAAGAAATCAAGTCATTTATCTTTCCATAAAGCAAATATAACCAACTTCCCATAAAGTCGTTATATTCACTTTATACCTTAGCCAAAATATAATTTCCTATCCAAGAGACTTATACGTTTAAAACGGAACAAGTATCACATACTTTAAAACTCTTCAAGTCCCTTAACTTTAATAAAACATTAGACATCCTTAATACTTTCAAAGAAGTGAGTTAATATCCTAACTCACCCGACTTGGCTATTTATAAAACTAGTAAAGGACATCAAGGTGTGCATGCGTCTACCGTACTACATACGTGCAACTAGTCATGCTCAAAAGATAGGAAAAGTTCTACATAGAGTAAATCACACAACTACCTCTTAACTTCTAAGAGTAGAAGGAAACATGAAATGATACCACCGGTATATTCCATACATAGAATCATGCCAAAGGAAGGAAAAGGTTCACATACCTCGCGACGATTATCGACAAGTAGCAAAATGCTCCAAAGTACTTCAATCTTGATAGCTAATCCATCCTTCAAGTAGGATACGCTATACTTAGTACTTCAACCTATAATGGTCACAATACGTCCATTAACCTCTTACTTCAAACGTAGAATATTCTAAGTGCTAAGTCACTAAATTCTACGGAAACTATCTTTTTCCGAGATTTTTCTATTGAGATATGCTTACAATACACTCAAGAACCTTGGTTTAAAGTGTGGAGCTTATAGGACAAGAAACAAAATTTATTTTCTTTTCAAGTGCCATGAACCCGAGAGCAAAGCTAGAGCTCTTCAAATTTTGTGAAAATTTTCTAAGTGTTTGGACAATGTCTTGCTACTACTAGTATTATATAGGGACATGGAGGGTCAAGATGCAAACAAATGGGTGGTTTGGATGAGCTCTTATTTAAATATCAAGCCTTGTGGGTCCTTGACCAAGTCAACTTTCTCAAGCTCACACTTGCAAGACTTAATCATCCTACCAAAGGTCAAATGACCCTTTTGTCCATGGCATTTTTCGTCCAAGCTCACTAAAGGGGGGGTGACACGTGTCGCCCTCCCATTCGTCACAATAATACGTTTTCCGACAATTTCATAATTTCATAAGTCTCAAATCTTAACACTGTGAGTTCTTACGTACGTTCTTAAAACATGTCCTGCAAATACGGGGTGTAACAATATGCATCAGCCCTTGGGGTTTAGGGATACTAGATATCCTAATCATGACTGTTTATTGAAGAAGTTCTTGTATGGGCTTAAGCAGTCTCCACGGACTTGGTATAAGAGGTTTGCTGATTTTGTTTCAACTATGGGTTTCTCTCACAGCAGGTCTGATAATTCATTATTCATATATCATCGGGGTTCTTCCATGGCTTATATACTATTATATGTTGATGATATTAACTTGAATGCCTCTTCTGATGCTCTGCGAAAGTCTATTATGACAATGCTCAATTTTGAGTTTGTCATGAAGGACTTGGGCACATTGAGTTTTTTTTTGCGGATTGCTGTCACTCGTCATGCAGGTGGATAGTTCTTATCACAGAGAAAGTAAGCAGCAGAGATCATTGAGAGGGCTGTGATGTCATCCTGTAAGTCCATTTTTACTCCAGTTGGTACTAAACCCAAGTTGGGTGCTGTAGTTGACTCTTCTTAAGAGGATCTGACTCACTATCGTAGTCTTGCAGGCGCCCTTCAGTATCTTACGTTCACGCGATCAGACATTACATATGTCGTCCAGCAGGTGTGTTTGATTATGAATGATCCCAGAGTTGAACATATGAATGCGCTCAAACGCATTCTTAGGTACATTCAGGGAACACTTGAGTATGTCTTGCATTTGTATATTTGTCGACGTCTTCACTTGTCTCCTATACAGATGCTGATTGGGGTGGTTGTCCTAACACCAGACGGTCTACGTCTGGCTATTATATATTTTTAGGTAATAACTTGGTCTCATGGTCTGCCAAGCGTCAATCCACGCTTTCACGTTCAAGTGTATAGGCCGAGTATCGAGGGGTGGCCAATGTGGTTTCTAACTTATGTTGGTTACGTAATCTTCTGTTAGAGCTCCATTTTCTTATCGAGAAAGATACCATGGTGTATTGTGATAATATCAGTTTCATCTATCTTTCTGGTAATCCAGTTCAGCACCAGCGCAAAAACACATAGAGATGGATATTCACTTTATTCGAGAGAATGTAGCTAAAGGAGAAGTACGCGTCTGTCATGTCCCTTCCATATATCAAATTACAGACATCTTTACAAAGGGTCTTCCCTCGGTCCTTTTTGAATATTTTAGAGACAGTCTCAGCGTACGAAGATTGCCCGCTATGACTGCGGGGGTGTTTTAAATGAGGCAACGCCACGGCCCAGTATCACGACCGAACCGGGCAGGCGGTGCCTACTGGGCACCCGCATAGGTATACATCAGAGAATAGCAGCGGAACATACATAAATTCATAAAATACTTAGACAGTAAATATCAACAGGCTAGCCGATAAGGCCACCTTCCGTGAAATATACATAACCCAAAAAAAATAGTTACATCTTTGTTCTTACAACACAATCCACAAGATATGACTACAAACCTCTAAGAATAACAACTGTGACGGGACAGGGCCCCGCCATACCCGTGAATGTACATAAATCTACAACATCAGGGAAACCGTACCAAAAGATAAGCCTCCAGAGAAACGGAGCTTCTGACAACTGATCAGTGATCCTAAGAGTGAGGATCCACCACCTGCTTACCCCTACCTGCGGCATGAACGGCCCACGAAGAAATTCGACACAATATGTACCAAGTATGTAAAACTGGAAAATACTGTAATTTACATCATAAGTCTAAAATAAAGCTGGAGACATGTATGATAATCAAATTAACAATATATTGTGCCTTACTAACAATGAGAGTAACAAAATATACATTTTCGGTTCTTAAAATAGGAAGCTTGTAATTAACCTAGGACCATCCGCCCGTAGTATTATCACGCAATCCTACTCCTGGGGCTAATTCACCCGCATAAATCGTATGGACCCGCATGAGGTAATTTCCTCGCATAGGACTGGTCCGCCCCGCATAGGACTATTTCACCCGCATGAGCCCTACGGACTCGCATGAGGTATTCCTCGCATCGTGGGGAGCAAATCCACGGAATATGCAAATGCAACAAGCCCGAGGAATGATCCCGTAAAGAACAATATAACACAAGCACAACCGGCTACCATAAATAACATAAGCAAGTTAAGTAAACCCCTTAACTTCTCATTAGACTTAATTAGCATGCACTCTCATTTCAGTTAACTTAAGGCACTATCATATCATGAAAATCCTGGAATTTAACCCAAAGTACTACGTATTTATATTCTTTTAAAATGACCCATTTTCATATAAAAACCCCAAGATACTAACACCCGTAGTATCAAGGCTTGTCTACTTTTCATAACAAGTCACTACACCTTTTAGATTATACATTTAGACTTCTAAATCAAGTGACTTTTTACTTTAAAACTTTAAACAATTGATGCCTTTAAATCAATTTGCCTTTCTTCATTTCAAATCATTTTTCTTTATTTACATCACTAGAGTAAACCATTCTTTTAACTTTCCATAAAGTTATTATAACCAACTTCCCATAAAGCCGTTATACTAACTTTATGCTAAGGCATTTTTATCCTTTAAAAACAAGTGAGTTAATTCTCTAACTCAACCAACTTGGACATTCTTAAAACAAGTCAAGGATACCAAATGAAACTGAATTCATTACAAGCTCGTACGTCTACCGTACTATACATTTATAACTACTCATACTCAAGAGATAAGAAAAGCTCCACATACCTCTTCGGTTCAATCCACTTGCTAAGTTAAATATGCCATACATAGTATGTCAACCTATAATGACCATAATATGTCTATTAACCTCTAGATTCAAACGTAGAATATTCTAAGTGTAAAGTCACCAAATTCAACGGAAAATCAGACAACACTTCCTTTGTTTCTACGTACTTTTCCACCTTTTTCAAGGCCCAAATTCAATAACCAAGCATGCCACATTTAAGGCTCAACAATGTAGCTAACAAAAGGGGATTACACGCCTAACAGGACGTGTAAAATTCTGCCCCACAATTGATGTCAAAATAGTCCAAAAGACAATGCCATTCACGGCTAATAGGTGCAACAACATATAATCCTTTCCAATTCCTTTTTAATCCAATTTGTTTAGTCTAACATGTTATATAATCACAATCGATTATAACAACTACCATCTTCTATTAGATAACATGCGACGATTATAACTATCGGCCAAATTGTATTTCAATTTCAATGGCTAACAAGGTCATTTTCGGATTTAGGCTTCCAATATCCATAACACTTATATATCTCCAATACATATATCTCATGCTTGTTAAAATGTATAACTACAACAACATGAAATCTTATAACACTAAGAGGACAAGATTGTTACCTTGACAAGCCTTAATCCAACTCCAAGATTCAAAGTCGCTCCTTAGCAACTTAGCTCATTTCCTTCACGCTCCAATCCGCTATTTGAAGCCTTTAGAAGTTCACAAACAACTTTCCTTCAATTTCCACACAAAACTATGAAAACGACTTAGGTTTTCACCTTGTGACTAATGTAAAAATGAAGCTTTTTCGGGATCTTTCTATTGAGACATCCTTACAATACCCTTAGGAACCTTGGTTTAAAGTATTGTGAATGGTGGACAACAAATGAAAATTTTTGTCTTGCAAAGGGGACCTAACCCGAGAGCTCAAGAACAAGAGCAATGTTTTTCTTGAAATTTTTCTAAGTGTGGAAGACTTCTCTTGCTACTAGTATGCTTATATAATTAAATGGAGGGTCTAGATCAATACACTTGTGTGGTTTGGATGAAAGGGATTTAAATATCAAGCCAAGTGGGCTCATTGACTTGGTCAATAATATCAAGCTCTAGCTTAGCAAGACTTGATCATCTAAGCTTTGGTCAAATGACCTTCTTGTCCTTGGTCTAAATCTTCCAAGACCATCCAAGGTGGGGTGACACGTGTCACCCTCCCATTTGTCGTAATATTTCATTTTCCGACATTTCCATAATTTCGATAAATTCTATGAGTCTCAAGTTTTAGCGTCCTGATTTCTTACGTATGTTCTTATATACATGTCCTGAAATTTCGGGGTGTGACATTCTTCCCCCCTTAGAAACATTCGTCCCCGAATGTTCTTTTGGAGTCAATCTAAGGGATAGCGACATAGTCTCCTTTTACAACCCCCTACATAACAACAATGCCGCACGTGGCCACATAATAGCACTTAAGCAAAATACTTCAATTAAAACTTGACAGTAAGGGAAATGAATTACCTGAAGGTGTAGAGAATAAGTGAGGATACTTCCTCAACATGTCCTCATCTGCTTCCCAAGTCATCTCCTCCTTATTATCATTCCGCCACAAGACTTTGACGGAAGCCACGTCCTTGGTCCGCAGTCGCCTGACGTGGCGATCGAGTATCGCTATGGTACTCTCCTCATATGATAATCCCTCTGTCACCTGGACCCCGTTAGCTGGGAAAACTCTCGATGGATCTCCGATACACTTCCGCAACATAGAAACATGGAAGACCGGATGTACCGCCTCTAAATCCGATGCCAGGTCCAACTCATAGGCAACCTTGCATACTCTACGGATGATCTTGTAAGGCCCAATGTACCTTGGGCTAAGTTTACCCTTTTTTCTGAACCTCATCACACCCTTCATGGGTGATACCTTCAAGAAGACCCAATCGTCAACCTGAAACTCCAAATGTCGACGTCGATTATCTGCATAAGAATTCTGCCGACTCTGAGCTGCTAACAGTCTCTCCTGGAAAAGCTTCACCTTATCCACAGCCTGCTGAATCAAGTCTGGGCCAACCAACTGAACCTCGCCCACGTGGAACCAACCGATCAGCGACCTACACTTCCGCCCATACAAAGCCTCATATGGCGCCATCTGAATGCTAGAATGGTAGCTGTTGTTATAAGTAAACTCCACAAGAGGCAAATGATCATCCCAGCTACCCCTGAAATTAATAACACAGGCCCGCATCATATCCTCAAGTGTCTGGATAGTACGCTCTGCCTGTCCGTCGGTCTGATGATGAAAAGCGGTACTGAGACTCACCTGTGTCCCTAACCCCTTCTGAAAAGACCTCCAGAAGTTAGACGTAAACTGGGCTCCTCTGTCTGATATAATATATATAGGAACTCCGTGCAGTCTCACAACATCTCTGATATACAGTCTAGCATAATCCTCAGCCGAATACGTAGTCCTGACTAGAAGAAAGTGGGCTGATTTCGTCACCCTCTCTACAATAACCCAGATGGAATCACACTTCCTCTGAGTACGAGGTAACCCTGTAACAAAATCCATATTGATCACCTCCCACTTCCATGTCGTAATATCAATTGCCTGCAATAGCCCACCGGGCTTCTGGTGCTCGATCTTGACCTGCTGACAATTCGGACACTGAGCAACAAACCCTGCCACGTCCCTCTTCAGGCCATCCCACCAATATATACATCTGAGGTCATGGTACATCTTAGTCGACCCCGGATGAATAGAGTAACGAGCAATGTGTGCCTCTCCTAGAATCTGCTGACGAAGTCCAGCAACATCGGGAATACATAATCTGCCCTCGAATCTTAGCACCCCATCAGGCGCTACCTCAAATAAACTCTTCTCCCCTCGAAGAGCCATATCTCGATACCGTATCATAACTGGGTCCTCATACTGTCGCCTCTTCACCTCCTCAATGATGGAAGACTCGGAAATCTCATGAACCCGTACCCCACTATCATCGGTATCGACCAACCGAACCCCAAGGCTCGCTAGCTGATGGATTTGACGGACCATTTCTGTCTATCTGGTTGCACCTCTGACAGACTCCCCATAGATCTACGACTCAAAGCATCTGCAACCACGTTGGCTTTTCCCAGATGGTATAGGATATCAACATCATAATCCTTCAACAACTCTAACCACTATTTCTGTTGCAAGTTCAACTCCCTCTGCCTGAAGAAGTACTGGAGGCTCTTGTGGTCTGTATAAATATCCACATGAACCCCGTATAAATAATGTCTTCAAATCTTCAAGGCATGAATAAATGCGGCCAACTCTAAGTCGTGAGTAGGGTAATTCCTCTTATGCTTCCGTAGCTGCCGGGAAACATAGGCTATAACCTTGTCGTGCTGCATCAATACGCACCCTAGCCCGATACCCAAGGCATCACAATAAATCATATAGCCCTCTAATCCCTCGGGAAGTGTAAGAACTGGAGCCGTCGTAAACTTTTCCTTCAGTAACTGGAAGCCCTTCTCACAAGCTTCTGTCCAGTGGAACTTAGCCGCTTTCTGAGTCAGTCTAGTCAATGGTGCTGATATCGAAGCAAACTGCTCCACAAATCTACGATAATAACCTGCCAGCCCCAAGAATTTGCGCACCTCCGTCGGAGTAGTAGGTCTCGGCCAAGTCTTGACCGCCTCAATCTTTGTTGTATCAACCTGAACAACATCGGCCAGATAATGTGCCCCAAGAATGCCGAGGCGGCCAAAACTCACTTGGAGAACTTGGCATACAACTGCCGGCTCCGGAGGACCCCAAGTACCGTCCTCAAGTGATCTGCATGCTCCTGCTCTGTGCGAGAATAAACCAGGATGTCATCGATGAATACTATAACAAACGTATCCAAAAATGGCTTGAACACCCGGTTCATCAAATCCATAAATACCGCTGGAGCGTTGGTCAAACCGAAAGACATCACCCTGAACTCATAGTGCCCATCTGGGTCACGAATGCGATCTTGGGATATCTGCCTCTCTAACTCTCACCTGATGATAACCGGACCGCAGGTCTATCTTGGAGAAACACCTCGCACCCTGCAACTGGTCAAACAAATCATCAATCCTGGGGAGGGGGTATCTATTCTTGATGGTTACCTTATTCAGTTGCCTGTAGTCAACACACATACGCAGCGTCCTATCCTTCTTTTTAACAAACAAGATCGGTGCTCCACAGGGAGAAATACTAGGCCTAATAAAGCCTTTTTCCAGCAAATCTTTCAGCAGGTCCTTCAACTCCCTCAACTCAGCAGGTACCATCCTGTACGGCGGAATAGATATAGGTCGAGCGTCTGACAACATATCAATACAAAACTCAATCTCCCTCTCGGGAGGGATACTTGGGAGATCATCTGGGAATACATCTGGAAACTCTCTAACCAGCGGAACGGACTGAAGAACTGACACCTCAGCCTCTGTATCGAATACCCAAACCAGATGATAGATGTACCCTTTCCGCACCATCTTCCTAGCCTTGAGGTAAGAAATAAACCTACCCCTCGGCGACGATGTATTGCCCTTCCACTCAATAACTCGCTCACCAGGAAACTAGAATCGGACCAACCTATCTCTACAATCAACGTTGGCATAATAAGAAGACAACCAGTCCATACCCATAATGACGTCAAAATCTGTCATCTCCAACTCTATCAAGTCTGCTAGGGTCTGACGACTGTATTTAAACACCGGACAATCTTTTTACACCCGCTCAGCTAACACCGAATCACCCACTGGCGTAGCTACCTCAAAAGGCTTTATCGACACCGGCTCTATCCCTATTCTACCAGCAATAAGAGGGGACATATAGGACAAGGTAGAACCTGGATTTATCAAAGCATAAATGTCATAGCATGAAATAAATAATGTACCTGTGAAGACATTCGGGGAAGCCTCCTGATCTTGCCGGCTGGCTAAGGAATATATGCGGTTCTGTGGACCGCTAGAACTAGGACCTCCACGACCTGCTGCGTGGCTGCGGTCCGTGAACACCTGCCTGCAGGGCACATAACCCTGAAGATGAAGACCCGACAAGCGACCACGTAGTTGAACCATACCACCCACGCCGCCTCTGGTCGGACAATCCCTCTTCATATGGCCCTGCTGGCCACAAGAGAAACAAGCTCCCGAAGCAGTACGACACTCGCCCGGGTGAGATCTACCGCATCGAACACACCGAGATAGGGGCGGTCTCGATCGGTTACGATCTCTGCCTCCCTGAAACCCCAAAGTCCTGGAGCCCTGACCTGCTCCTAAATAACCCGGCTGATCAAACCTCCTGCCAGAAAACCGAGAAGGAGCACTCTGTGCCGGCTGAAATATGGACCTAGCCTGCTGCTGAGGTTGTCCGCCTCGAAAATTACCCTGAAACCCTGCTGGCCTGGGTCTGGCTGATCCTCTCTCTCTTTGTCCTCTATCCCCTGTGCATAATCCTGCATCCTGGCAATATCCATACCTGGCTGAAGGGCCACTCTCAGGCATGCAATAATCATATAACGGTTTAGCCCCATTACATAGTGATGAACTCTGTCTGCCATGTCAGCCACAATGGTGAGCGCATACCTGGCCAATGAGTCAAACTCCAGGTTGTACTCTCTGATATTCCTCTCATTCTGTCTCAATGTCAAGAATCTATCCACGCAGGCTCTCCTCATCTCAGGAGGCAAAAAGTGATCAAGGAAGGCCTCCGTGAACTCATCCCCAACAGCTGGAAGAGCACCCACACCTCTAGACAGCTCCCATGACTCAAACCAGTTCAACACACTATCGCGTAACCGGTAAGAAGCTAACACAACGGACTCTGTCTCCGAGGCCCTAAGCACCTGCATAGTCCGCTGTACCTACCGAATAAACTCCTGAGGATCCTCCTCAGATCTCGAACCATAGAACTCGGGTGGATTACAACCCAGAAAATCCCGAATCCTCAAACTGTCGGCTCTAGGGTTAGCTACCTGCTCCTGTCGGTGCTTCCCTGGCACTATGCTAGTCAATAACCTGATATGCTCTCCATAATCTCTATACTCTGCCCCTGACTGCGGAACTGGAGGCTCAGGTATCGGATCCTCTGGAGCTACGGCCGCTCTCGGCTCCTCTAATACTGCCGGCGTGACTGAACTCGCCGACCGCCTGACCTCGGGCATAGTGCGGGCACGAGTCCTAGTAACCCTCTGCGTACCACTAGCGGCTCCTGCGGTACCTTGCCGCCACGGGCCTGGTCGCCTTCCGTGGAGGCATAACTGATACATAAGAATACGTCAGAGAGGATTCAACCTAATAAGAAAGATTTACTGCACGATCTCAGAGAGAGAAGAATGGAAACCAATCCTAAATGTCCTGCAACCTCCTGATTATAGATGTGGTGCACAACAAACCGATAATCAAGACTCTACTAGACACGGTATGTAGACATTTTCCGAGGACTAACTGCTCTGATACCACTTTTGTCACGGCCCGGCCCCGGGCCCGCGACTGGTGCCCTACCTGGGCACCTCTTACAGGTATACATCAGATAATAGCAGCGGAACATACATAAATTCATAAAATACTAAGACAGTAAATATCAACAGGCTAGCCGATAAGGCCATCTTCCGTGAAATATACATAACCCAAAAAAAATAGTTACATCTTTGTTCTTACAATCCAATCCATAAGATATGACTACAGACCTCTAAGAATAACAACTGTGACGGGACAGGGCCCCGCCGTACCCCTGAATGTACATAAATCTACAACATCAGGGAAACCGTACCAAAAGATAAGCCTCCGGAGAAATTGAGCTTCTGACAACTGATCAGTGATCCTAAGAGTGAGGATCCACCACCTGCTTACCCCTACCTGCGGCATGAACGCAGCCGAGAAGAAATTCGATTACCTGATATGTACCAAGTATGTAAAACTGGAAAATACTGTAATTTACATCATAAATCTAAAATAAAGCTGGAGACATGTATGATAATCAAATTAACAGTATACTGTGCCTTACTAACAATGAGAGTAACAAAATATACATTTTCGGTTCTTAAAATAGGAAACGTGTAATTAACCTAGGACCATCCGCCCGTAGTATTATCACGCAATCCTACTCCTGGGGCTAATTCACCCGCATAGGCCGTATGGACCCGCATGAGGTAATTTCCTCGCATAGGACTGATCCGCCCCGCATAGGACTATTTCACCCGCATGAGCCCTACGGACTCGCATGAGGTATTCCTCGCATCGTGGGGAGCAAATCCACGGAATATGCAAATGAAACAAGCCCGGAGAATGACCCCGTAAAGAACAATATAACACAAGCACAACCGGCTACCATAAATAACATAAGCAAGTTAAGCAAACCCCTTAACTTCTCATTAGACTTAATTAGCATGCACTCTCATTTCAGTTAACTTAAGGCACAATCATATCATGAAAATCCGGGAATTTAACCCAAAGTACTACGTACTTCTATTCTTTTAAAATGACCATTTTTCATATAAAAACCCCAAGATACTAACACCCGTAGTATCAAGGCTTGTCTACTTTTCATAACAAGTCACTACACCTTCTAGATTATACATTTAGACTTCTAAATCAAGTGACTTTTTACTTTAAAACTTTAAACAATTGATGCCTTTAAATCAATTTTCCTTTCTTCATTTCAAGTCATTTTTATTTATTTACATCACTAGAGTAAACCATTCTTTTAACTTTCCATAAAGTTATTATAACCAACTTCCCACAAAGCCGTTATACTAACTTTATGCTTTAGACACTAAGACATTTTTATCCTTTAAAAACAAGTGAGTTAATTATCTAACTCAACCAACTTGGACATTCTTAAAACAAGTCAAGGATACCAAATGAAACTGAATTCATTTAAAGCTCGTACGTCTACCGTACTATACATTTATAACTACTCAAGCTCAAGAGATAAGAAAAACTCCACATACCTCTTCGGTTCAATCCACTTGCTAAGTCCAATATGTCGTACGTAGTATGTCAACCTATAATGACCATAATATGTCTATTAACCTCTAGCTTCAAACGTAGAATATTCTAAGTGTAAAGTCACCAAATTCTACGGAAAATCGGACATCACTTCCTTTGTTTCTACGTACTTTTCCACCTTTTCAAGGCCCGAATTCAATAATCAAACATGCCACATTTAAGGCTCAACAATGTAGCTAACAAAAGGGGATTACACGCCTAACAGGACGTGTAAAATTTTGCCCCACAATTAATGTCAAAATAGTCCAAAAGACAAGGTCATTCACGGCTAATAGGTGCAACAACATATAATCCTTTTAAATCCAAGTTGTTTAGTCTAACATGTTATATAGTCGCAATCGATTATAACAACTACCATCTTTTATTAGATAACATGCGACGATTATAACTATCGACCAAATTGTATTTCAATTTCAATGGCTAACAAGGTCATTTTCGTATTTAGGCTTCCAATATCCATAACACTTATATATCTTCAATACATATATCTCATGCTTGTTTAAATGTATAACTACAACAACATGAAATCTTATAACACTAAGAGGACAAGATTGTTACCTTGACAAGCCTTAATCCAACTCCAAGATTCAAAGTCACTCCTTAGCAACTTAGCTCATTTCCTTCACGCTCCAATCCGCTATTTGAAGTCTTTAGAAGTTCACAAACAACTTTCCTTCAATTTCCACACAAAACTATGAAAACGACTTAGGTTTTCACTTTGCGACTAATATAAAAATGAAGCTTTTACGGGATCTTTCTATTGAGACATCCTTACAATACCCTTAGGAACCTTAGTTTAAAGTATTGTGAATTGTGGACAACAAACGAAAATTTTTATCTTGCAAAGGGGACCTAACCCGAGAGCTCAAGAATAAGAGCAATGTTTTTCTTGAAATTTTTCTATGTGTAGAAGACTTGTCTTGCTACTAGTATGCTTATATAATTAAATGGAGGGTCTAGATCAATACACTTGTGTGGTTTGGATGAAAGGGATTTAAATATCAAGCAAAGTGGGCTCATTGACTTGGTCAATAATATCAAGCTCTAGCTTAGCAAGACTTGATCATCTAAGCTTTGGTCAAATGACCTTCTTGTCCTTGGTCTAAATCGTCCAAGACCATCCAAGGTGGGGTGACACGTGTCACCCTCCCATTTGTCGTAATATTTCATTTCCCGATATTTCCATAATTTCGATAAATTCTATGAGTCTCAAGTTTTAGCGTCCTGATTTCTTACGTATGTTATTATATACATGTCCTGGAATTTCGGGGTGTAACATTCTTCCCCCCCTTAGAAACATTCGTCCCCGAATGTTCTTTCGGAGTCAATCTAAGGGATAGCGACATAGTCTCCTTTTACAACCCCCTACATAACAACAATGCCACACGTGGCCACATACTTAAGCAAAATACTTTAATTAAAACTTGACAGTAAGGGAAATGAATTACCTGAAGGTGTAGAGAATAAGTGAGGATACTTCCTCAACATGTCCTCATTTGCTTCCCAAGTCATCTTCTCCCTATTATCATTCATACAAGACTTTGTGAGCAACGTCCTTGGTCATGATCGCGACACGGCGATCGAGTATCGCTATGGGACTCTCCTCATACGATAATCCCTCTTTCACCTAGACCTCGTTAGCTAGGAAAACTCTTGATGGATCTCCGATACACTTCCGCAACATAGAAACATGGAAGACCGGATGTACCGCCTCTAAATCCGATGGCAGGTCCAACTCATAGGCAACCTTTCCTACTCTACAGATGATCTGGTAAGGCCCAATGTACCTTGGGCTAAGTTTTCCCTTCTTTCCGAACCTCATCACACCCTTTTTGGGTGATACCTTCAAGAAGACCCAATCGTCAACCTGAAACTCCAAATGTCGACGCCGATTATCGGCATAAGACTTTTGCCGACTCTTATCTGCTAACAATCTCTCCTGGATAAGCTTCACCTTATCCACAACCTGTTGAATCAAGTCTTGGCCAACCAACTGAACCTCGCCCACGTGGAACCAACCGATCGGCGACCTACACTTCCGCCCATACAAAGCCTCATATGGCGCCATCTGAATGCTAGAATAGTAGTTGTTGTTATAAGCAAACTCCACAAGAGGAAAATGATCCTCCCAACTACCCTTGAAATCAATAACCGCAGTCGCGGCATATCCTCGAGTGTATGCGGATAATGCGTTACGCACATGCGGCTTGCGAGGATGAAAAGCGATGCGAGACTCACGTGTCCCTAACCCCTACGGAAAGACCTCCGAAGTTAGCGTGGCGGGCTCCTGCATGCGATATAATAGATATAGGAACTCCATGCAGTCTCACAACCTCTCTGATATACAGTCTAGCATAATCCTCAGCCGAATACGTAGTCCTAACTGGAAGAAAGTGGGCTGATTTCGTCACCCTCTCTACAATAACCCAGATGGAATCACACTTCCTCTGAGTACGAGGTAACCCTGTAACAAAATCCATGTTGATCACCTCCCACTTCCATGTCGGAATATCAATCGCCTGCAATAGCCCACCGGGCTTCTGGTGCTCGATCTTGACATGCTGACAATTCGGACACTGAGCAACAAACCCTGCCACGTCCCTCTTAAGGCCATCCCACCAATACATACATCTGAGGTCATGGTACATCTTAGTCGACCCCGGATGAATAGATTAACGAGCACTGTGTGCCTCTCCCAGAATCTGTTGACGAAGTCCTGCAACATAGGGAACACACAATCTGCCCTCGAATCTTAGCACCCCATCAGGCGCTACCTCAAATAAAATATTCTCCCCTCGAAGAGCCGTATCTCGATATCGTATCATAACTGGGTCCTCATATTGTCGCCTCTTCACCTCCTCAACGATGGAAGACTCGGCAATTTCACGAACCTGTACCCCACTATCATCGGTATCGACCAACCGAACCCCAAGGCTCGCTAGCTGATGGATCTGACGGACCATGTCCTGTCTATCTGGCTGCACCTCTGACAGACTCCCCATAGATCTACGACTCAAAGCATCTGCAACCACGTTGGCTTTTCCCGGATGGTATAGGATATCAACATCATAATCCTTCAACAACTCTAACCACCGTCTCTGCCGCAAGTTCAGCTCCCTCTGCCTGAAGATGTACTGGAGGATCTTGTGGTATGTATAAATATCCACATGAACCCCGTATAATAATGTCTCCAAATCTTCAAGGCATGAATAACTGCGGCCAACTCTAAGTCGTGAGTAGGGTAATTCCTCTCATGCTTCCGTAGCTGCCGGGAAGCATAGGCTATAACCTTGTCGTGCTGCATCAATACGCACCCTAGCCCAATACCCGAGGCATCATAATAAATCACATAGCCCTCTAATCCCTCGGGAAGAGTAAGAACTGGAGCCGTCGTAAACTTTTCCTTCAGTAACTGGAAGCCCTTTTCACAAGCTTCTGTTCACTGGAACTTAGCCGTTTTCTGAGTCAGCCTAGTCAATGGTGCTGATATCGAAGTGAACTGCTCCATAAATCTACGATAATAACCTGCCAGCCCCAAGAAGTTGCGCACCTCTGTCGGAGTAGTAGGTCTCGGCCAAGTCTTGACCGCCTCTATCTTTGTTGTATCAACCTGAATATCGTCAGCCCCGATAATGTGCCCCATGAATGCCACTAAGGCCAACCAAAACTCATACTTGGAGAACTTGGCGTACAACTGTCGGCTCCGGAGGACCCCAAGTACCGTCCTCAAGTGATCTGCATGCTCCTGCTCTGTGCGAGAATAAACCAGGATGTCATCGATGAATACTATAACAAATGTATCCAAAAATGGCTTGAACACCCGGTTCATCAAATCCATAAATACCGCTGGAGCGTTGGTCAAACCGAAAGACATCACCCTGAACTCATATTGCCCATACCGGGTCCTGAATGCAGTCTTCGGGATATCTGCCTCTCTAACTCTCACCTGATGATAAACGGACTGCAGGTCTATCTTGGAGAAATACCTCGCACCCTGCAACTGGTCAAACAAATCATCAATCCTGGGGAGGGGGTATCTATTCTTGATGGTTACCTTATTCAGCTGTCTGTAGTCAACACACATACGCAGTGTCCCATCTTTTTTTTTAACAAACAAGACCGGTGCTCCCCAGGGAGAAATACTAGGCCTAACAAAGTCTTTTTCCAGCAAATCTTCCAGCTGGTCCTTCAACTCCCTCAACTCAGCATGTGCCATTCTGTACGGCGGAATAGATATAGGCCGAGTGTCTGGCAACATATCAATACAAAACTCAATCTCCCTTTCGGGAGGGATACCTGGAAGATCATCTGGGAATACATCTGGAAACTCTCTAACCACCGGAACGGATTGAAGAACTGGCACCTCAGCCTCTGTATCGAATACCCGAACCAGATGATAGATGTACCCTTTCCGCACCATCTTCCTAGTCTTGAGGTAAGAAATAAACCTACCCCTCGACGATGCTGTATTGCCCTTCCACTCAATAACTGGCTCACCAGGAAACTGGAATCGGACCAACCTGTCTCTACAGTCAACGTTGGCATAACAAGAAGACAACCAGTCCATACCCATAATGACGTCAAAATCTGTCATCTCCAACTCTATCAAGTCTGTTAGGGTCTGACGACTGTATATAAACACCGGGCAATCTTTGTACACCCACTCAGCTAACACCGAATCACCCACGGGCGTAGCTACCTCAAAAGGCTCTATCGACACCGGCTCTATCCCTATTCTACCAGCAATAAGAGGGGACACATAGGACAAGGTAGAACCTGGATCTATCAAAGCATAAACATCACAACATGAAATCAATAATGTACCTGTGACGACATCCGGGGAAGCCTCCTAATCTTGCCGGTTGGCTAAGGAATATATGTGGTTCTGTGGACCGCTAGAACTAGGACCTCTACCACGACCTCTGTCGCGGCCTGTCGGTCCATGAACACCCTGCCCTCCGGGGCGCATAACCACAGAAGATAAAGACCCAGCAACTGACCCTGTAGGCTGAACCATACCACCCACGTCGCCTCTGGTCGGACAATCCCTCTTCATATGGCCCTGCTGGCCACAAGAGAAACAAGCTCCCGAAGCAGTACGATACTCGCCCAGGTGAGACCTACCGCATCGAACACACCGAGATAGGGGCGGTCTCGATCGGTTACGATATCTACCTCCATGAAACCCTGAAGTCCTGGAGCCCTGACCTGCTCTTGAATAACCGGGTTGATCAAACCTCCTGCCAGAAAACTGAGAAGGAGCACTATGTGCCGGCTGAAATGTGGACCTAGCCTGCTGCTGAGGATGTCCGCCTCGCAAATTACCCTGAAACCCTGCTGTCCTGGCCCTCTTGGGCTGGCCTGGGTCTGGTTGATCCTCTCTCTCTCTATCCTCGATCCCCTGTGCATAATCCTGCATCCTGGCAATATCCATACCTGGCTGAAGGGCCACTCCCAGGCATGCAGTAATCATATAACAGTCTAGCCCCATCACATAGCGATGAACTCTGTCCGCCATGTCAGCAACAATGGTGAGCGCATACCTGGCCAATGAGTCAAACTCCAGGTTGTACTCTCTGATATTCCTCTCATTTTGTCTCAATGTCAAGAATCTATCCACGCGTGCTCTTCTCATCTCAGGAGGCAAAAAGTGATCAAGGAAGGCCTCTGTGAACTCATCCCAAACAGCTGGAAGAGCACTCACACCTCTAGACAGCTCTCATGACTTAAACCAGTTCAACGCAATATCGCGTAACCGGTAAGAAGCTAACACAACGGACTCTGTCTCCGAGGCCCTAAGCACCTGCATAGTCCATTGTATCTGCCGAATGAACTCTTGAGGATCCTCCTCAGGTCTCGAACCATAGAACTCGGGTGGATTACAACCCCAAAAATCTCGAATCCTCAAACTGTCGGCTCTAGGGTTAGCTACCTGCTCCTGTCGGCGCTGCCCTGGCACTATGCTAGTCAATAACATGATATGCTCTCCATAATCTCTATACTCTGCCCCTGGCTGCGGAACTGGAGGCTCAGGTATCGGAACCTCTGGAGCTACGGCCGCTCTCGGCTCCTCTAATACTGTCGGCGTGGCTGAACTCGCCGACCCGCCCACAACCTCAGGCATAGTCTGGGCCTGAGTCCTAGTAACCCTCTGCGTACCTAGCGACTCCTGCCGCTGCCTTGCCTTCGGGCCAGTCGCCTTCCGTGGAGGCATAACTGATACATAAGAATAGGTCAGAGAGGATTCAACCTAATAAGACAACTCTACTGCACGATCTCAGAGAGAGAAGAATGGAAACCAATCCTAAATGTCCTGCAGCCTCCTGATTATAGATGTGGTGCACAACACACCGATAATCAAGACTCTACTAGACACGGACTGTCGACACTTTCCGAGGACTAACTGCTCTGATACCACTTTTGTCACGACCCGACCCCGGGCCCGCGACTGGTGCCCTACTTGGGAACCCCTTACAGGTATACATCAGAGAATAGTAGAGGCCACCTTCCGTGAAATATACATAACCCAAAATAACAGTTACAACTTTGTTCTTACAACCCAATCCACAAAATATGACTACAGACCTCTAAGAATAACAACTGTGATGGGACAGGGCCCCGCCATACCCCTGAATGTACATAAATCTACAACATCAGGGAAACAGTACCAAAAGATAAGCCTCCGGAGAAATGGAGCTTCTGACAACTAATCAGTGATCCTAAGAGTGAGGATCCACCACCTACTTACCCCTACCTGCGACATGAACGCAGCCCCAGAGAAAGGGTCGATTACCTGATATGTCTGAAGTATGTAAAACTGGAAAATACTATAATTTACATCATAAGTCTAAAATAAAGCTGGAGACATGTATGATAATTAAATTAAAAGTATATTGTGCCTTACTAACAATGAGAGTAACAAAATATACATTTCCAGTTCTTAAAATAGGAAGCATGTGATTAACCTACGACCATCCGCCCGTAGTATTATCACGCAATCCTACTCCTGGGACTATTTCACCCGCATACGCCGTATGGACCCGCATGAGGTAATTTCCTCGCATAGGATTGGTCCGCCCCGCATAGGACTATTTCACCCGCATGAGCCCTACGGACTCGCATGAGGTATTCCTCGCATCGTGGGCAGCAAATCCACAGAATATGCAAATGCAACAATCCCGGGGAATGACCCCGTAAAGAATAATATAACACAAGTACAACCGGCTACCATAAATAACATAAGCAAGTTAATCAAACCCCTTAACTTCTCATTAGACTTAATTAGCATGCACTCTCATTTCAGTTAACTTAAGGCACTATCATATCATGAAAATCCGGGAATTTAACCCAAAGTACTATGTACTTCTATTCTTTTAAAATGACCCTTTTTCATATAAAAACCCCAAGATACTAACACCCGTAGTATCAAGGCTTGTCTACTTTTCATAACAAGTCACTACACCTTTTAGATTATACATTTAGACTTCTAAATCAAGTGACTTTTTACTTTAAAACCTTAAACAATTGATGCCTTTAAATCAATTTGTCTTTCTTCATTTCAAGTCATTTTTCTTTATTTACATCACTAGAGTAAACCATTCTTTTAACTTTCCATAAAGTTATTATAACCAACTTCCCATAAATCCGTTATACTAACTTTATGCTCTAGACACTAAGGCATTTTTATCCTTTAAAAACAAGTGAGTTAATTCTCTAACTCAACCAACTTGGACATTCTTAAAACAAGTCAAGGATACCTAATGAAACTGAATTCATTTAAAGCTCGTACGTCTACCGTACTATACATTTATAACTACTCATGCTCAAGAGATAAGAAAAGCTCCACATACCTCTTCGGTTCAATCCACTTGCTAAGTCCAATATGCCGTACGTAGTATGTCAACCTATAATAACCATAATACGTCTATTAACCTCTAGCTTCAAACGTAGAATATTCTAAGTGTAAAGTCACCAAATTCTACGGAAAATCGGACAGCACTTCCTTTGTTTCTATGTACTTTTTCACCTTTTTCAAGGCCCGAATTCAATAACTAAACATGCCACATTTAAGGCTCAACAATTTAGCTAACAAAATGGGATTACACGCCTAACAGGACGTGTAAAATGCTGCCCCACAATTGATGTCAAAATAGTCCAAAAGACAATGCCATTCACGACTAATAGATGCAACAACATATAATCCTTTCCAATTCCTTTTTAATTCAAGTTGTTTAGTCTAACATGTTATATAGTCGCAATCGATTATAACAACTACCATCTTCTATTAGATAACATGCGACGATTATAACTATCGATCAAATTGTATTTCAATTTCAATGGCTAACAAGGTCATTTTCGGATTCAGGCTTCCAATATCCATAACACTTATATATCTCCAATACATATATCTCATGCTTGTTAAATGTATAACTACAACAACATGAAATCTTATAACACTAAGAGGACAAGATTGTTACCTTGACAAGCCTTAATCCAACTCCAAGATTCAAAGTCACTCCTTAGCAACTTAGCTCTTTTCCTTCACGCTCCAATCCTCTATTTGAAGCCTTTAGAAGTTCACAAACAACTTTCCTTCAATTTCCACACAAAACTATGAAAACGACTTAGGTTTTCACCTTGCGACTAATGTAAAAATGAAGCTTTTCCGGGATATTTCTATTGAGACTTCCTTACAATACCCTTAGGAACCTTGGTTTAAAGTATTGTGAATTGTGGACAACAAATGAAAATTTTGTCTTGCAAAGGGGACCTAACCCGAGAGCTCAAGAACAAGAGCAATGTTTTTCTTGAATTTTTTCTAAGTGTGGAAGACTTGTCTTGTTACTAGTATGCTTATATAATTAAATGGAGGGTCTAGATCAATACACTTGTGTGGTTTGGATGAAAGGGATTTAAATATCAAGCCAAGTGGGCTCATTGACTTGGTCAATAATATCAAGCTCTAGCTTAGCAAGACTTGATCATCTAAGATTTGGTCAAATGACCTTCTTATCCTTGGTCTAAATCGTCCAAGACCATCCAAGGGGGGTGACACGTGTCACCCTCCCATTCGTCGTAATATTTCGTTTCCCGACATTTCAATAATTCCGATAAATTCTATGAGTCTCAAGTTTTAGCATGCTGATTTCTTATATATGTTCTTATATACATGTCCTGGAATTTCGGGGTGTATTACAAGCCTCATAGCATCACGGCCCAGTCCAGAAGACACTATTCATAGAATAGTGGGATAAGTTATGTATATTTGGTACATATTAGAATTAGTCTTGTACCTTAATTAGGATTGTAATATTACCATAATTGTATAGTCAGTTTCCTTATAGAATAGGGATTTAGATGTAAAGTAGGAATAGGATTCTTCTGTTGTAACTTGTATATATATGTCTTTCATCAATAAGAATAATCAAGGGATTAATTCTTTCATGGTATCAAGAGTCTAGGTTATTTTCCTTGCTTCCGCTACTCAATTCATTCTCAAATTCCTCTTGAAATCCGTGACCAAATCCCCCCCCCCCCTCGATTTTTAGCGAAATTCGAGCCTTCTCCTCTCCTCCCCCCTAAATCTTGTCCATAGTTTGTTCTATTCACCATGACTGATAAGAACATTTTTCATTCTGCTCTCACAATTTCTAACATCAAGAGTGTTCTCCCTATTGTTCTTGACCTAAAAAAGGTCCAATATGGGATGTGGGCAGAGTTATTCAAGATTCATGCAATGGCACATCAGGTTATTCACCACATCATCCCTCCACCTACTCCTACGGAGGGTGATACGACGACTATAAAGGTTGTGCCTACCAAAGCAGACGATCCAAAATTATGGGTCACACTTGATGCAAAGGTTCTCCAATGGATTTATGCTACTATCTCCATGGACCTTTTACAGACGATTATGGAGCCCAACTCCACGGCTATGGCTGCATGGAATCGATTGCGTGATATTTTCCAAGATAATAGTCACTCCCGAATTGTTATCCTTGAGCAGGAATTTTTGCAAGTTGTTATGGCGAATTTTCCTAACGTTTCTTCTTATTCGACTCAAAGACTTGGCAGATCAACTTCGCAACGTGGGTGCTCCTGTTACAAACAGTCATCACGTCCTTCACATGGTTGTCGGTCTGTCCGAGGCCTATTCAGGGGTATCACGACCCGACCTCGGGCCCGCAACTGGTGCCTTACCCCGGGCACCCTAGTGATCATACATCAGAGAAAAACCAGCGGAAATAACTCATAGACATGGAACAATATAAAATAAGAAATAGGCTAACCAATAAGGTCACCTTTCTGCATATATATATATATATATCAAAACCCGAATAGTTACATCTTTTACAAACCCAACTCACAACAGGACTACAGACCTCTAAGAGTTTGACATAACAACTATGACAGTACAGGGCCCCGCCATACCCATGAATGTACAAGTACCTACAATAACAGAGAACCATACCAAACGATAAGCCTCCGGAGAAACGGAGCTTCCTAATACGCAAAACCGTGATCCTATGAGCGAGGATCAACAACCGGTGTACCTCTACCTGCGGCATGAACGCAGCCCCCCAAAGGAGGTCGATCTGGCGGTACCAAGTATGTGGCCCGAAATCTTGTAATGAAATCACATTTCATCCTTTTAAAAGACCATTTCACAATATATAAGCAGTCATGTCAAGTCAAGGACGCATGCCCTCCAAATCATTACTCACATATAACCATGGGTCTCACGCCCACAATATAAATCATGCCCGTGGAATTCCTTCCTCACTGTCGGCAGTCCATGATGTAAAACAACACCCATATGTGTACCTGAACACTAGATCTTACATGCGTCATAAAACCGATCGGGCCAAGTAGAAGAGCCAACTACCAGATCCAGCCTGCATCATAAAACTTAATGGGCCAAGTACGGAAGCCAACTACCAGATCCAACCTGCGTCACGCAACTGACCGGGGCAAATATCTTAAGCCAACGTAACAGAGCCTACCGTATCACGAGATATGACCGGGGAAAGTATCTTAAGCTATCTACCAGAGCCTGCCGATACACGATAAATGACCAGGACAAGTATCTAAAGTGTGCTTGTAACTACATGTACAAATCAAGTCCGTGACCACTCATCACTGCGGCAAGCTTCATGGATAGCTAGTCCATGGACTAATAACATGACCCGGGAATTTAACTCGCACCATGGCCACATGCCCCCGGAATCTCTCATCGGTGTAAGCATAGCCATGGAACAATCATAGTGGAAGCATACCTGTGGGCCTCCCAACAGTGTCGGTATGTTCAAGTAAATAACAAGATAACAATCATAGTGGAAGCATACCCGTGGACCATCCAGTAGCATCGGTATGTCCAAGTAAATAACAAGATGGCCGGCCCTCCATCGAGAGACGCGGTAACATAAGAATACAACACTTGCACAACAAGGCTATCACAAGCAAGCATAGGCAAGTTACCATACTTTTAAACTTTCATGTTATGCCAACAATCCGAGTTTTAACCCCAAAGTACTACATACTTTAATTCTATCATAAAGATCCCATTTTACGTAAAAGCCACACGATACTAATACCCGTAGTATCAAAACAAGTTTTTTTTCCAAACCAAATTACTACACCTTCAGAAAATCTTTACAAGGCCTTTAAAATCAAGTAAGTAAACTGTTCTTTTATCCTCCTCAAGTCGTTATAACTAACTTCCCATAAAGCTATTATAACACTTATTCTTCAAGCAATTCAAAACAACTACAATCATTTGGAAAACCAAGAGAACTTATTCTTTTAAAACCAAGTATCAATTTCTTTCCAAATAATGATTCACAACTTTTTAGAATAATTCAAGGCCCTTAAGATTTAGAAGTCAAGTCAAGTACATCAAAAATGAAACCAAATTCATTTAACACACGTACGTCTACCGTACTATATATTTCACAACAATCATGCTCAAAAGGATAGGAAGAATCACATACCTCTTCGGCTAATCCACTTGCCAAGTCGAATATGCCGCGCGTAGAATTTCAACCTATAATAATCAAATACGTCTATCAACGTCTAGATTTCTTCATAGAATATTTCTAAGTATAGGGTCTCTTATTCTACGGAAAATCGGGCAGCACTTCCCCTGTTTTTACGTACTTTTCCACCTTTTTCAAGGCCCGAAATCCAATAACCAACATGCCACATTTAAGGCGCAATAATACAACAATACTAAAGAGGATTACACGCCTAACTGGACGTGTAAAATTCTGCCCCATAGTATATAAAACAGTCCATTAGTCCAAAGTAAAAACAGTCCAATGTAAATACAGTCCAATATAAATACAGTCCAATGTCCACCAATACCATCCATTAGTCTATTAGTTGGTGTTCTTGGCCAATTACTACAATCAAACTTATCCAATTTTCTGCTAGCATGCCGGAATTACTTCTTTAATCTTTCAACTTATATTCCAATCTTTATATAAGTTATAATAACTTTGTTATTAACTGTCAACAGGTAATAGGTAATGTTTTTACCATTTTAATGGCTAGCATGCCAATTTCTCGATTTTAGCAACTTAACAAGGTCCAAATATTTTCCATCTTTCTTCCATGTATCACATACTCATTTATATACTACCAACATATATAATATCCAACTTCACAAAGAGGACAAAGTTCATTACCTCAAAGAGCCCAAAATAATCCAAGAACTAAAAGTCGATCCGTAGCAAGTTTAGCTCCTATTCCTTACGTTCCAATCTGCTCCAAGTAACCCTTAAAAGCTCCTAACCAACTCCTCCTCAAAATCCAACTTCAAAAAGTGAAGAACACTTTAGGTTTCAAACCTTGCAAGATTCGGCCAAGGGGTAACTTTTAGGCTAGGGTTGTGAAATCTTGTCTAACACTTGGTTAATAACCTTCCTAACACATCAAGGAAGAACACTTAAGAGTTTAAGAATTGTTGGACAACGTTTGGTCAAGATTCTTGGCCATAGCCGAGAGCAACAAGGAAGGGAGGGAGCATTTTCAAGTCTTGAAATAATTCTAAGTGTGAGATGATTTCATCCTACTAGTGTGATGATATAATACCACCAAGGGCTAGAATTAAAACATGTGTGTGGTTGAGATTAGGGACAAGTGTGTGTGGGTCCCACAAGCCACTTGTCCTCACAAATATCTTCCTCCACTTGTCCACACCTTTCTCGCCCAACATGGGCCCACACGGGGTGACATGTGTCGCCCTTCTATTCGTCCAAAATATTTTCATCTCCCAAAAACATCCATAATGGCCAAAATCTCAAAAATAATGTGGGCCCCACAAAACCGTAAATTTCTCCCGTGGGCCCCACGTGATCAATTCTGGAAATAAAATTCTATAATTCTCTTATATTCCAAGAAGTCCAACTACCAAAATTGAGAATCCAATTCCCAATAATAAACCTTTTTCCTTCACGAGGTTCGGAATATTTTCCGTCGGAAATTCAAAATTTTCTTCCCTTTCGTACTTAGTGTTATATTCTCCTACGTACGTCCTCACATACATACTCTGGAACTACGGGGTGTAACATTCTTCCTCCCTTAGAAACATTCGTCCTGAATGTTCCTTCTAAGTCTCCAATAACACATGCGTCGGTATAGTCTTCACTACTATACTTACAAAACCAAATATGCCACATATGACCATAATATAACACACATACAAATACTTAAATTCCAAGCCAACGAGGAATCACCTCTAAAGTGTATAACATCACTATTAACTCTCACTCATGGTCTAAAGGATACTCTCTTCGCACCTTTACTTCACATAAATAATCACTTCCATTCTTTTAACACATGTTCACTTCTTTTCTTACTCGTCGTACCCTTCTCGTACACCCAAACTCTTTCTAGTACACGTACCACATTTCAGTCATCGCTTCAGTTTTCAAAATCTTGGAGTTAGTACCTCCAAACTTGGTCATTACTAGCTTCAATTTCCTTTAAGGCCATTCTCGGCCTTCACGACGACTCGGGTGAACGTCGCTACAATCTGATAACGGTTACCAAGACTTGGGCCTTGCACCCGCGTGACCCTATCACCTAGCGTGACCACCCCAAAATACCCCACTTTATTCCGGGTTGCAGGTTGACCCGCGATTGGTCCTCAACCCGACCCATTATCCCACTAAATCCTCATTCCTCGAACAAATCTCACTATTCAAGTCATGAAAGCCTAGTGGTCTTCTTATCTTAAGTACCCACTTTCATTTCACACCACTCATGGACTTATCACACTAATATACTCCACGTATACTATGTACTCTGACCAAGATCAACCGTAAAATCTTTTACTCAAGACGGCCTTGCATCAAAGGTCTCCACGGTTATCAAAATTCTAAGGCTCACAATTTCCATGTCCCCAAACTTACCTGTACATAACACTTAACATATAACCATCTTATCAATGCATATGTCTCTAAAGGGTTAAAGATATACCTGTAACTACTGCTTCATTTTCCCTTTGTCGCTCTAATCATAATCACCTTGTTGTATGTAGCTATAGAAGGCGATGAACCAGCCACCGATCCCGAAGGATGAGTCTTAACATCTACGCTGCCTCTGGTCGGACAATTCCTCGCAAAATGGTTGTTACACCCCGTATTTACAGGACATGTTTTAAGAACGTACGTGAGAATCCCAAATGTTAAGATTAGAGACTTGTAAAAATTTATCGGAATTATGGAATTGTCGGAAAACGTAATATTGTGACGAATGGGAGGGCGACACGTGTCACCCCCCCTTATGTTGTCTTGGACGAAATTAAGCATGGGTATAAGGGTCATTTGACCATTGTTAGGATGACAAAGTCTTGCAAGTTGAAGAGCTTGACAATGTTGACTTAGTCAATGGGACCACAAGTCTTGATATTTAAAAGAATTGCATCCAAACCACACATATGTATTAATCTTAGCCCTCCATGTTGCTATATAAGGATACTAGTAGTGAGACAAGCTTTCTATACTTAGAAAAATTTCAAGAAATTGGAGAACTCCTCTACTATGCTCTCGGGTTCAAGGTCCAAAGAAAGAAAAAAAAATTTGTTTGTTGTCCAATAAGCTCCACACTTTAAGCCAAGGTTCATGAGGGTATTGTAAGGGTATCTCAATAGAAATATCCCGGAAAAAGATTGTTTTCGTATTAGTCGCAAGGTGAAAACCTAGTTGCTTTCCTAGGTTTTGATTGGAAGATTAGAGGAAAGTTGTTTGTGATATTCTAAGGGTCTCAAGTGGCGGATTGAGGTGTCAAGAAGAGGCTCTAAGTTGCTAAGGAGAGACTTTGGATTTGAAGTTGGATTAAGACTCGTTGAGGTAATAATCTTGTCTATTAAAGTGTTACAAGATTATATATTGTTGTTAGCCTTACATTTTACTAGCATGATGTATATGTGTTGAAGATTTATAAGTGATATGGATGGTTGTAGCCTAAAATCCGAAATGTCATATAAGCCTTTTGAAGATTGAATTACAATTTGGTCGTTATTTAGAATCGTCGCATGTTACTTACTTGAAGATTATAGTAGTTATAATCGATTGCGACTTGATATCATGTTATGCTAACAATTTGGATTGAAAAGGAAATTGGATAAGAATTGGTGTTGTTGTATCTCAAGTTGCCGGATTTACACTTGTAGTTGTATTAGTTTGATATCAATTGTGGGGTGGAATTTTACACGTCTAGTAGGCGTGTAATCCCCTATTGTTAATTGCATTGTTGGGCCTTAAATGTGGCGTGTTTGGTTATTGAATTCGGCCTTGAAAAAGGTGGCAAAGTATGTAGAAACAAAGGAAGTGCTGTCCGATTTTCCGTAGAATTTAGTGACTTTGCACTTATAATATTCTACGTCTAAAGTAAGAAGTTAATGGACGTATTATGGCCATTATAGGTTGAAGTACTAAGTATAGCGTATTCTACTTGAAGGATGGAATAGCTATCAAGGTGGAAGTACTTTGGAGCATTTTGCTACTTGTCGATAATCGTCGCGAGGTATGTGAACCTCTTCCTTCTTTTGGCATGATTCTATGTATGGAATATACATGTGGTAATATTTCATGTTCCTCACCTCTTAGAAGTTAAGAGGTATGTATGTGATTTACTCTATGTAAAGGTTATGTCTAGGTTATCCTAAGTTCTTACCAAGTCTTATGGGGATGTTGGTAAGAGTCGTTAGAGGTATTTGGTGCCAAGTTGACTTGGCTAATTTCTGACACAAATGAGAATAAGTATCGAACAAGCCACTGCAGCGTTAATAAAAGAAACTGTAATGACAATTGATTATATTAAAGCAGTAGAATTCTCCATCCGCATAGAAACTAAGATAAGACAAAATTGTATTACATTTTCTAGATCATGGCTACTTGAATGAGATCGTTATAAATAAGTATAACTTATTCACAACGCACCAAAGTATATGTTACTTAATTTAAAAGAGTTTACGTATGAAGTTTTTAAGACTATGAACCTTGAATTCTTAAAAGGTTAAGAAACTTTATTTTTCAAGTTATGGGACTTGATTTCTAAAGGAAGAAATGACTTGATTTAATTGTATAGAATACATGATTTGGAAAGCATGGATTTCTTGATATTCTAAAGATAAGAGATCTTAAATTCTAAGTTAAGAAACCTGATTTCTAAGGTTAAGAGACTTGAAGTATTTTAAAAGTTACGTAACTTGATTTGAAAGTATAAGTCTCCTGGTTATAAAAAGAATGAATTAGTCTAAGGCATAAAGTTAGTATAACGGCTTTATGGGAAGTTGATCATAATAACTTTATGGAAAGATTAAGAGAATGGTTTTCTCTAGTAATATAAACAAAGAATGACTTGAAATAAAGAAGGGCAAATTGTTTTAAAGGTACCAATTGCTTAAGGTTTTTAAGAAAGAAGTCACTTTATTTAGAAGCCGGTAAATGTATTTCTAAAAGGTATTGTGACTTGTCTTGGAAAGTAGAATGACTTGATACTACGGTTGTTAGTATCTTGGAAGTTTCATTTGAAAAAGAGTCATTCTAAAGGAGTAGAGGTACGTAGCACGTTGGGTTAAATTCCCGGATTTTATATGACATTACCGCGTCGAGAATGGGGCAGTATACCTTTATGGGCAGACTATATGACATTACCGCGTCCAAGGAATGGGCCGGGCAGTATACCTTTATGGGCAGACTATATGACATTATCGCGTCCCAGGAATGGGCCGGGCAGTATACCTTTATGGGCAGGCTATGTGACTTTACCGCGTCCCAGAAATGGGCCGGGCAGTATACCTTTATGGGCAGGCTATGTGACTTTACCGCGTCCCAGGAATGGGCCGGGCAGTATACCTTTATGGGCAGACTATGTGACTTTATCGCGTTCCAGGAATGGGCCGGGCAGTATACCTTTATGGGCAGACTATGTGACTTTACCGCATCCCAGGAATGGGCCGGGCAGTATACCTTTATAGGCAGACTATGTGACTTTATCGCGTCCCAGTTTGGGCCGGGCAGTATAGGCATCCCTTCATAAAGGGTCGGATTATGTTATGTAAGGTAAGTAAGTTATATGGTAATGAACTTGATGATTTTCCTAAGTATGTACGTAAGAAAGTGACTATAACTTTTATTGAAAAATGGGAAAAGATAATAAGGTACGATTAAGTTCACGAGATGGTAATGACATGGTAGGTTCAGGTATTTACTTTTTTTACACTTACCTCTGTCATGTTTTTATACAGATATGTTTTAATTGTTGTACCTTAATTCCGTTCCATATTAAATTTTTGTTATCGACCCCTTGGGAAGTGCGTTCATGCCCGCAGGTATTAGGTACACAGGTTGGTGATCCATGCTCTTAGGATCTCGGTTTAGTTTTTGGGAAAAAGCTCCATTTGCTCCGGAGGCTTATCTCTTGGTATGGTTTTCCCTGAGGTTGTAGATTCATGTATATTCAGGGGTATGGTGGGGTCCTGTCCCGCCACTGTTGTTATGTTAAAACTCTTAGAGGTCTATAGTCACATATTGTGGGTCAGTTTGTAAAGGAAAGGAGGCAATGCTTCGGTTGTATATATATGTCCAGGAAGGTAGCCCTATCGGCTAACCTGTTGTTTTATTTCTGTTGTTTTATTTTATAAGTTTCATGTATGTTCCGCTGATTATCTCTGATGTATGCCTGTAAGGGTGCCCAGGTAGGGCACCAGTCGCGGGCCCGGGGCGGGTCGTGACAAAAGTGGTATCAAAGCAGTTAGTCCTCGGAAAGTGTCTACAGACCGTGTCTAGTAGAGTCTTGATTATCGGTGTGTTGTGCACCACATCTATAATCAGGAGGCTGCAGGATATTTATGATTGGTTTCCATTTTTCTCTCTTTGAGATCGTGCAGTAGAGCTGTCATAGTAGGTTGAATCCTCTCTGACCTATTCTTATGTAACAGTTATGCCTCGCGGAAGCGACCAGGGCCTGAAGGGCTAGGCAGCAGCAGGAGCTGCTAGTGGTACGCAGAGGGTTACCAGGACTCGGGCACAGACTATGCCTGAGGTAGTAGGCGGATCGGTGAGTTCAGCCACGCGCGTGATAGAAGGCCAGGCGGCGGTAGCAGAGGTTCCTGCACCGAGCCTCCAGTTCGCGGCCGAGCGCAGTTTAGAGATTATGGAGAGCAGATCAGGCTATTGACTAGCATAGTGGTAGGGCAGCGCCGACAGGAGTAGGAAGCTAACCCTAGAGCCGACAGTTTGCGGATTCGGGATTTTCTGGGTTGTAGTCCACCCGAGTTCTATGGTTCGAGGTCTGAGGATGATCCTCAAGAGTTCGTTCGGCAGCTACAGCGGACTATGCGAGTGCTTAGGGCCTCGGAGACAGAGTCAGTTGTGCTAGCCTCTTACCGGTTACGCAATATTACGTTGAACTGGTTTGAGTCATGGGAGTTGTCGAGAGGTGAGGGTGCTCTTCCAGCTGTTTGGGAGGAGTTCACAGAGGCCTTCCTGGATCACTTTTTGCCTCCTGAGTTGAGGAGAGCCCGCGTAGATAGGTTCTTGTCATTGAGGCAGAATGGGAGGACCATCAGAGAGTACAACCTGGAGTTTGACTCGTTGGCCAGGTATGCGCATACTATTGTGGCTGACATGGCGGACAGAGTTCACCGCTATGTGATGGGGCTAGACCGTTATATGATTACTGCATGTCTGGGAGTGGCCCTTCAGCCAGGTATGGATATTGCCAGGATGCAGGCTTATGCACAGGGGATCGAGGACAGAGAGAGAGAGGACGGCCGGACCACAGTCGGCCAAGAGGCGGGGCGGCGGGTTCGAGGTAACTTTCGAGCGGGCGGCCTCGTGGCAGAACTAGGTCTACATTGCGGCCCGGCAGTGCTCCTCCACAGTTTTCCGGCGGGGGTTTTTACAACCCCGGGAATGCAGGGGCCGGTCAGGTCTCTAGAACTTCAGGGTCTCAGGGAGATGGGGGTTCCAGTCAGTCGAGGCCATCTTTGCCTCAATGCGCCCAGTGTGGTAGGTTCCATTCTGGGGTATGCCGCGCCGGTACGGGTGCTTGTTTTTCTGTTGGTCGTCTAGGTCATATGTTAAGAGAGTTTCCTTATAGAGGGGGTCCTGGTGGGACAACCACGATCTTTGGATCGATTGCGGGTTCTTCGCCTTCAATAGCTAGGCAGATGTTCATGCACCGACTGTGCCGTGGTCGTGGTGGAAGTTCCCAGTTTTAGCGGTCCTTTGAACCGCCTATATGATTTCAGGTATGTCTTTGACCCTTTAGAAACTTGTATGCATGATAAAGTTGTTGTATGTTTAAGTGTCATGAACAGATTATATTGAGACTATGTATATGCTAGAAGGGGTTGGAAGTACGAAAAGATAATCCCTTTTGGGCTTATGATGGACGGATATGCGTGTGCGAGGTATTAGGGCCATAAGTGGCATAATTAGGTTTCATTAAGTGTAGTTGTATGAGATTATGCCGAGAAATGATAGAGTGAACTCCGAAAGAACATTCGAGGATGAATGTTTCTAAGGGGGGAAGAATGTTACACCCCGTATTTACAGGACATGTTTTAAGAACGTACGTGAGAATCCCAAATGTTAAGATTAGAGACTTGTAAAAATTTATCGGAATTGTCGAAAAATGTAATATTGTGACGAATGGGAGGGCGACACGTGTCACCCCCCTTACGTTGTCTTGGACGAAATTAAACATGGGTATAAGGGTCATTTGACCATTGTTAGGATGACAAAGTCTTGCAAGTTGAAGAGCTTGACAATGTTGACTTAGTCAATGGGACCACAAGTCTTGATATTTAAAAGAATTGCATCCAAACCACACATATGTATTAATCTTAGCCCTCCATGTTGCTATATAAGGATACTAGTAGTGAGACAAGCTTTCTATACTTAGAAAAATTTCAAGAAATTGGAGAACTCCTCTACTATGCTCTCGGGTTCAAGGTCCAAAGAAAGAAAAAATTGTTTGTTGTCCAATAAGCTCCACACTTTAAGCCAAGGTTCATGAGGGTATTGTAAGGGTATCTCAATAGAAATATCCCGGAAAAAGATTATTTTCGTATTAGTCGCAAGGTGAAAACCTAGTTGCTTTCCTAGGTTTTGATTGGAAGATTAGAGGAAAGTTGTTTGTGATATTCTAAGGGTCTCAAGTGGCGGATTGAGGTGTCAAGAAGAGGCTCTAAGTTGCTAAGGAGCGACTTTGGATTTGAAGTTGGATTAAGATTCGTTGAGGTAATAATCTTGTCTATTAAAGTGTTACAAGATTATATATTGTTGTTAGCCTTACATTTTACTAGCATGATGTATATGTGTTGAAGATTTATAAGTGATATGGATGGTTGTAGCCTAAAATCCGAAATGTCATATAAGCCTTTTGAAGATTGAATTACAATTTGGTCGTTATTTAGAATCGTCGCATGTTACTTACTTGAAGATTATAGTAGTTATAATCGATTGCGACTTGATATCATGTTATGCTAACAATTTGGATTGAAAAGGAAATTGGATAAGAATTGGTGTTGTTGTATCTCAAGTTGCCGGATTTACACTTGTAGTTGTATTAGTTTGATATCAATTGTGGGGTGGAATTTTACACGTCTAGTAGGCGTGTAATCCCCTATTGTTAATTGCATTGTTGGGCCTTAAATGTGGCGTGTTTGGTTATTGAATTCGGCCTTGAAAAAGGTGGCAAAGTATGTAGAAACAAAGGAAGTGCTGTCCGATTTTCCGTAGAATTTAGTGACTTTGCACTTATAATATTCTACGTCTAAAGTAAGAAGTTAATGGACGTATTATGGCCATTATAGGTTGAAGTACTAAGTATAGTGTATTCTACTTGAAGGATGGAATAGCTATCAAGGTGGAAGTACTTTGGAGCATTTTGCTACTTGTCGATAATCGTCGCGAGGTATGTGAACCTCTTCCTTCTTTTGGCATGATTCTATGTATGGAATATACATGTTATACCCCGTATTTCCAGAGTATGTACGTGAGCGCGTACGTATTATAATTTGAGCCTTAAAAGTTGGCTAGTTTCGAAAATTGTACACAACACCCGAAAGGAGTCGTTTTTTTAAACGTTTCCCGACTTTCGTAGGGAAAATTCCGCTATGTCATTAATAATTTTTGCGGATTTTTAGAGAGACGAAACATTTTGGACCAACGAGAGGCGACACTTGTCACCTCAATTGGAAGAGTGGACGGACGAAATGGGCTAGTCTTGCACGTTTTTGGTGTTGAAATTTTGGTCAAGGTTAGGTAGGATATTTTGTGTAGATGGATAAGGTAGCATGGCTTAATCTTGGCCTTACACTTGCCTAACACTTGGATGGATCTTGGCCATTGGTTGGCCATTCCTTGACCTATAAATACCCTCTAAGTTGAAGACTTTCTTCATCCAAAACTTGAGCAATCTATCTAAGTCTCAAATACTCCCTCCTCTTGTCTTGCTATCGTCCAAAGTCCTCCCCTTTGAGCAAGGCCCTTGGCGAGCCTCCCTCCCTTTGTGGTACCACTAGCAGTGGGTACACCTAGCCTTGTTGTCTCGTATAAATACCCTTTTTGTGGTATAGAAATACTCTCCTAGTATTGTTATAATGCCCAAATACCTTGGCCTAAATACCTTGTAGTATTCCCAAGGTTACACTTTTACAAAAGCCAGAAAATACTATTATACTTCCTCGATACAAAACGAAACCTAAGTAAATCTTCACCCGTAGTTGAAGTCATAAGTAGAAGTTGGTTAGAACTTCTAAGGGTTGGTTGGAACGGTTGGGCGCCGGAGTAGGAGCTAAACGTTGTTCAGATCGACATATAACTTGGATAATTTTGGGCTTAACGAGGTAAACACTCTTGACCTTCAGTTGTAATTGGAAATTACATGTTGTAGGAGTATATAGTTAAGTATACTATATATAGAACTGAACATAGTTGTGCGGCAATGTCTTTTGACTTAAGCTGAATAATACTTACAGATGTCTTGCGACTTAAGCTGAATTTAAAGAAGTGGAATCTGTAATTACATAGGACTGTATTACAGTAGACTTGTGTAGAATTACTGTGTAGTAGAATTGTACACGTCTGGTTAGACGTGTTAACCCCCAGTTGGCTTGGTAGCCGGCCTCGATAGAGAGGAGATTTCTGTTTGTTGCGGGGAGAGTCTGCGAATTTTACGTAGAATATTCTACGCCGGGATCTAAAGATATTAATAGGCGCGCTTGTGGCCTCTATAGGTTGAAATACTACGTGTGGCGCGATCTACTCGGCTTAAGGTGCGGTAAGCGGTTTGAGGTACTTGAGCGTTTTGCTATTAGTCGATAATCGTCGCGAGGTATGTGAACCTCTTCCTATCTCTTCTAGCATGATATGTGTGAACTATCTAGTGCGGTGAAGCGTCACGTGTGCTAAATGTATTTGATTGGTTTAAAACATAAAGTGTTATAACGGCTTTATGGGAAGTTGGTTATAACGACTTTATGTAGGTAAGAAAATACTTGTGGTTTTAAGAGGTAATCGGTTTGAACTATAATCTGGTGGCTATGTGATAATAAAGAATTTGAAGTATTTCAAAAGATTTTTGAATCATTTTGCGAGAATAATTAAAAATTGGTTTTTGGAAACTTTATAGTTATAAAAGCTTTATGGTAATTAAGGAATAACGGATTAAAAATGTTTCTTGATTTGAAATCGAATGTGTATCGACAAACCATCTGCGGCGTTAATAAAAGGAAATGTTTTGGACAGATTTAGTATTATTAAAACCAGTAGAAACTTCCATCTGCATAGAAGCTAAGATGAGACAAAATGACATTTCCTAGATCATGGCTGCTTAATAAGATTGATTATAAACAAGAATAACCTACTCACTTATAAGACATAGGTTTCTCAAAACGTTTAAAGGAGAATTATGTTTTAAAGGATTTAAAACTATGAACTACGAAACCTTTTCTAAAATGAGAAACTTGAGCATTTGAAATTAGGCAAACTTGAACGTTTGGAAAATAAGGTTGTTACTTGATTTTACAAAGGAAAGCATTTTGGTTTACTTAACAATGTTAATCACTCTAATTTTATACTACGGGTATCGGGTGACCTTTGTAAAAGAAATGGATCTTAAAAGGAATTTAACGTACGTAGTACTTTAGGGTTAAAATTCGGACTTTGACATAAAATGAAAGTACCTTGAGTTGTGTGTAACTTGCTTATGCTTGTTGTTATGAAACTTGACCATGTTACGTGTGATAGCCTTGTTATGCAAGTACTGTGTTCTACTCGACTACCGGTTCATCCGGAATGTATTTCACTTGATTACGGTTCATCCGGAATGTATTTCACTGACACGGTTCATCCGAATGTATTTCACCCGACACGGCTCATCCGAATGTATTTCACTGATTACGGCTCATCCGGAATGTATTCACTTGACTAGGTTCATCCGGAATGTATTTCACTTGACTCGGCTCATCCGGAATGTATTTCACTCGACTCAGGTTCATGGGATGAACCGGAATGTATTCCACACGTTTCTATATTGGGTCCATAAGATGGGCCGGCACATTATACGTATCACATGATTTGTACCTAGGCTGGCGGTGAGGAAGAAGTTCCACGGGCATGAGGATGACTTTGAGGCGTGAGTCACGACTTGACATGATCGCTTTTATGTTGTGAGCGTAGTTTGGTTATCATACATGTCTCTGCTTTATATAGACTATTATGATTTCATTTACGATATTTCTGATTTCACATACTTGGTACTGTTGTCTCGACCTCCTTGGTGGCGTATAAAGAGGTCGAGCCTCTACCACGAGAACAGACCGAACCGTGGCTCTCCGTATGGCACGCCCAGAAGATGGCCGTGAGGCATGCCTCGAGATCGCAAGCGACCGGTACCATTTGTTGGGTCGTCGAGCAAGGCTCGCGACAAAGTGACAAAGTGGTATCGAAGCGCTTAGTCCTCGGAAAGTGTCTACAGGCCGTGTCTAGTAGAGTCTTGATTATCGGTGTGTTGTGCACCACATCTATAATCGGAGGCTATAGGACATTTAGGATTGGTTTCCATTCTTCTCATTCCGAGATCGTGCCCTGAGGCGTGTGATAAGTTGGGCCCTCCGACGTATCCCACTTTTACCGCTTATGCCTCGCGTAAAACGGCGAGCCCAGATGGGCAAGGCAATCGGAGTCATTAGCGAGATCTGAGGAGTACGAGCGCGAGCGTCGATACACGAGCAGTGCTCACGGCGGGTTTAGCGGCGCCGCCAAGACCAAAGAGTTTAGAGCGCAGCGATGGCTGCTGAGACTTCTGATACACGAGCCTCGGTCCGGCTGAGCCGATGAGATGGGTACAAGGAGATGGCGATTCTTGGCGAGTCGTGGCAGATATGAGGATAGGTTGGATGCGATTCCGGCCCAATAGCACCGTAGTTCACCCCGGCGAGCGGTTTGAGGCTACGTGACTTTACGAGTTGTAGCGCCCGATGTTCATGGATCGAGAGCGAGGATGACCCTCGGGAGTTTATCCGACTCTACGGATCGTGAGTGATCGAGCCTCGCAGGCGAGTCGGTGGTATTGGTTCGCATCACCGCGTGATCTGCGATTGGTAGTTTGATTCGTGAGCTGTCGGGAAGAGCATGCACTTCCAGCAGATTTGGGACGAGTTCTCGAGGCATTTCTTGCACATTTCTTGCCTCGCGAGATGAGAGGCTCGGGTAAACAGATTTTTGACGTTGAGGCGGGGCGGGCGGGCGGTTAGAGAGTACAATGTGAGTTCGACTCATTAGCTCGGTATGTTCCAGTAGTGGCGGATATGGAGGACAGAGTACACCGCCACGTCACCGGGCGATTACTTGGCGAGGCTTATGCGGTGTAGCTCTTGGTAGGGCATGGACATTGCCGCGTGCGAGCTCATGCACTAGGATGTGAGGCACGGAGAGGTCGGCGGAATGGCCAGATCGGCGAGAAGAGGCGAGCAGCGAGGTCCTTTGGTAACTTTCGAGGCGGACCGCCTCAGCCCGATCTAGTTATGTACCTCCGCCCGATGCAGAGTGGTCCTCCCGATCTTGGGGACGTTCGGGGTATTCGAGGCTGGTCGAGCTCGGGGCTTAGTTCCGCGGTATACGTGAGTGCTAGCGGCCGGATTCGTGTCCCCTCGGTGTGCGCGATGTGGCAAACATCATCGGGAATGTCGTCTTTTTGGTGCTTGTTTCACTGCGGCCGTCGAGGCCATGTGACGAAGGCGTGCTTATAGGAGAGTAATGCCGGCGGCTTAGCGCGACCTGGATCGATGGCGTGTTCATCCGCGCCTACGATTATGCGCCTGCAGGCGGACTTATGATTAGAGTGGAGCGGTAGCTTCGTATATCATAACCCTACAGAGGCTTGTATGTTTTGATGTTATGTTAATGTGTTAAGTGTTATATTCGGATAGCTTTGTGCTAAAATGTGATTTAGGAACAGTTGGGAAAAAGGGTAAGCACAGGGTGAGAAAATGATGAACCTTAGAATATTACAGTTGAGACCTTAGATGTAAGCCGACTTGAGTACAAGATTTTGCTAGTGATCCTTGTCAGAGTGCATTTTATGCCTGGACTGTATTGTGTGATAAGTCCCTGGGTTGGGTAAATGAAAGTGCGTATCTTTCCTGATGTGATTTAGCAAGGTTGTTCCGGATCGAAAGCGAGAGTCGGCGTGTGAGGCTCGGGTTGAGGACGTGTTGCATGTCAACCCGTGGCCGGAATAAGGTGGGTCACTTTGGGTGGTCGCCGGTGGTAGAGTCACGAGGTGCTAGGCCCAGTTTAGATGACCATCGATGAGTTTGTGGATATGTTCGGCACAGGCGGATCGTGAAGGTCGGAAGTGGCCTTAAGGAAGATTGAGGCTAGTAAGATAACCAAGTTGGAAGTGGTGACTCCAAGGGCTGGAAAACAGAAACGTTGACGGAAGTGTGGTGCGGATACTAGAAAGAGTCCGAGTGTTCGAGAAGGGTACAACGAGATGGGGAGAAGTGAGCGTGTGTGATCATTTCTTGTAAAGGGAGAAGGTCGAAGTATGTATATTTTTGACCTCGGGGATCGCGTGCGATCGGTACCATTTGTTGGGTCGCGGAGTGACACTAGAACCTCGCGCAAAGTGACAAAAGTTTGTGATGTTAGAGGTGTTTCCTCGTGGACTTGGATGTAAGTATTTGCGCAGGTGTTTCTGTGGCCAGGTGTGGCAGGATTGTTCTCGTAAGTATAGTAGTGAAGACTATCTTTGGCGCGTGTTTGTTTGAGGCTTAGAAGGAACATTCGACGAATGTTTCTATGAGGAAGAGAATGTTATACCGTATTTCAGTATATGCGTGAGCGTGACGTATTATAATTTGAGCCTTAAAAGTTGGCTAGTTTGAAATTTGTACACAACACCCGAAAGGAGTCGTTTTTCTAAACGTTTCCACAAAGATTCGTAGGAAAATTCCGGCTATGTCATTAATAATTTTGCGGATTTTTAGAGAGGCGAAACATTTTGGATCAACGAGAGGCGACACTTGTCACCTCAATTGGAAGAGTGGACGGACGAAATGGGCTAGTCTTGCGTTTTTGGTGTTGAAATTTTGGTCAAGGTTAGGTAGGATATTTTGTGTAGATGGATAAGGTCGCACATGGCTTAATCTTGGCCTTACACTTGCCTAACACTTGGATGGATCTGGGCCCGTGGTTGGCCCTTCCTTGACCTATAAATACCCTAAGTTGAAGACTTTCTTCATCAAAACTCGAGCAATCTATCTAAGTCTCAAATACTCCTCCTCTTGTCTTGCTATCGTCCAAAGTCCCCTCCCTTTGAGCAAGGCCCTTGGCGAGCCTCCTCTCCCTTTGTGGTACCACTGGCCAGTGGGTACACCCCCCCTAGCCTTGTTGTCTCGTATAAATACCCCCTTTTTGTGGTATAGAAATACTCTCCTAGTATTGTTATAATGCCCAAATACCTTGGCCTAAATACCTTGTAGTATTCCCAAGGTTACACTTTTACAAAAGCCGGAAAATACTATTATACTTCCTCGATCCACAAAACGAAACCCTAAGTAAATCTTCACCCGTAGTTGAAGTCATAAGTAGAAGTTGGTTAGAACTTCTAGGGTTGGTTGGAGCAGTTGGGCGCCGGAGTAGGAGCTAAACGTTGTTCGGGATCGACGTATAACTTGGATGATTTTGGGCTTAACGAGGTAAACACTCTTGACCTTCTGTTGTAATTGGAAATTACATGTTGTAGGAGTATATAGTTAAGTATACTATATATAGAACTGAACGTAGTTGTGCGGCAATGTCTTTTGACTTAAGCCTGAATAATACTTACGGCAATGTCTTGCGACTTAAGCTGAATTTAAAGAAGTGGCGAATCGTAATTACATAGGGCGTATTCAGATGAACTTGTGTAGCATTCTTGTGTAGTAGAATTGTACACGCCCGGTTAGGCGTGTTAACCCCGTTGGCTTGGTAGCGGCCTAGATAGAGGAGGAGATTTACGCTGTTGTTGCGGGGAGGTGCTGCCAATTTTACGTAGAATATTCTACGTCGGGATCTAAAGATATTAATAGGCGCCTTGTGGCCTCTATAGGTTGAAATACTACGTGTGGCGCGATCTACTCGGCAAGGTGCAATGACGGTTTGAGGTACTTGGGCGTTTTGCTATTAGTCGATAATCGTCGCGAGGTATGTGAACCTCTTCCTATCTCTTCTAGCATGATATGTGTGAACTATCTAGTACGGTGAGCGTCACGTGTGCTAAATGTATTTGATTGGTTTAAAACATAAAGTGTTATAACGGCTTTATGGGAAGTTGGTTATAACAACTTTATGTAGGTAAGAAAATACTTGTGGTTTTAAGAGGTAACCGGTTTGAACTATAGCTGGTGGCTATGTGATAATAAAGAACTTGAAGTATTTCAAAAGATTTTTGAATCATTTTGAGAGAAGTAATACTTGGTTTTGGAAACTTGAGAGTTATACTAGCTTTATGGGAAGTTAGGTATAACGGCTTAAAAATGTTTCTTGATTTGAATCGAATATGTATCGACAAACCACCTGCGGCGTTAATAAAAGGAAATGTTTTGGACAGATTTAGTATTATTAAAACCAAGAGAAACTTCCATCCGCATAGAAGCTAAGATGAGACAAAATGACATTTCTAGATCATGGTCGCTTAATAAGATTGATTATAAACAAGAATAACCTACTCACTTATAAGATATAGGTTTCTCAAAACGTTTAAAGGAGAATTATGTTTTAAAGGATTTAAAACTATGAACTACGAAACCTTTTCTAAAATGAGAAACTGGAGCATTTGAAATTAGGCCAACTTGAGCGTTTGGAAAATAAGGTTGTTACTTGATTTTACAAAGGAAAGCATTTTGGTTTACTTAACAATGTTAATCACTCTAATTTTATACTACGGGTATCGGGTGACCTTTGTAAAAGAAATGGATCTTAAAAGGAATTTAACGGACGTAGTACTTTAAGGTTAAAAATCCGGACTTTGACATAAAATGAAAGTACCTTGAGTTGTGTGTAACTTGCTTATGCTTGTTGTTATGAAACTTGACCATGTTACGTGTGATAGCCTTGTTGTGCAAGTATTGTGTTCTACTCGATTACCGGTTCATCCGGGAATGTATTTCACTTGATTACCGGTTCATCCGGGAATGTATTTCACCGACACGGCTCATCCGGAATGTATTTCACTGACACGGTTCATCCGGAATGTATTTCACTGACACGGCTCATCCAGGAATGTATTTCACTTGACTACCGGCTCATCCGAATGTATTTCACTTGACTAGGCTCATCCGAATGTATTTCACTCGACTCACGGTTCATGGATGAACGGGAATGTATTCCTGCGTTTCTATATTGGGTCCATAAGATGGGCGAGACACGTTATACGTATCACATGATTTGTACCTAGGCTGGCAGTGAGGAAGAAGTTCCACGGGCATGAGGGATGACTTTGAGGGCGTGAGTCCCTGACTTGACATGACTGCTTTTATGTTGTGAACTGTAGTTTGGTTATCATACATGTCTCCTGCTTTATATAGACTATTATGATTTCATTTACAGTATTTTATAGTTTCACATACTTAGTCGCAAGGTGAAAACCTAGTTGCTTTCCTAGGTTTTGATTGGAAGATTAGAGGAAAGTTGTTTGTGATATTCTAAGGGTCTCAAGTGGCGGATTGAGGTGTCAAGAAGAGGCTCTAAGTTGCTAAGGAGCGACTTTGGATTTGAAGTTGGATTAAGATTCGTTGAGGTAATAATCTTGTCTATTAAAGTGTTACAAGATTATATATTGTTGTTAGCCTTACATTTTACTAGCATGATGTATATGTGTTGAAGATTTATAAGTGATATGGATGGTTGTAGCCTAAAATCCGAAATGTCATATAAGCCTTTTGAAGATTGAATTACAATTTGGTCGTTATTTAGAATCGTCGCATGCTACTTACTTGAAGATTATAGTAGTTATAATCGATTGCGACTTGATATCATGTTATGCTAACAATTTGGATTGAAAAGGAAATTGGATAAGAATTGGTGTTGTTGTATCTCAAGTTGCCGGATTTACACTTGTAGTTGTATTAGTTTGATATCAATTGTGGGGTGGAATTTTACACGTCTAGTAGGCGTGTAATCCCCTATTGTTAATTGCATTGTTGGGCCTTAAATGTGGCGTGTTTGGTTATTGAATTCGGCCTTGAAAAAGGTGGCAAAGTATGTAGAAACAAAGGAAGTGCTGTCCGATTTTCCGTAGAATTTAGTGACTTTGCACTTATAATATTCTACGTCTAAAGTAAGAAGTTAATGGACGAATTATGGCCATTATAGGTTGAAGTACTAAGTATAGCGTATTCTACTTGAAGGATGGAATAGCTATCAAGGTGGAAGTACTTTGGAGCATTTTGCTACTTGTCGATAATCGTCGCGAGGTATGTGAACCTCTTCCTTCTTTTGGCATGATTCTATGTATGGAATATACATGTGGTAATATTTCATGTTACCTCCTACTCTTAGAAGTTAAGAGGTATGTATGTGATTTACTCTATGTAAAGGTTATGTCTAGGTTATCCTAAGTTCTTACCAAGTCTTATGGGGGATGTTGGTAAGAGTCGTTAGGAGGTATTTGGAGCCAAGTTGACTTGGCTAATTTTACGGCACAAATGAGAATAAGTATCGAACAAGCCATTGCAGCGTTAATAAAGAAAAATGTAATGACAATTGATTATATTAAAACGAGTAGAATTCTCCATTTGCATAGAAACTAAGATAAGACAAAATTGTATTACATTTTCTAGATCATGGCTACTTGAATGAGATCGTTATAAATAAGTATAACTTATTCACAACGCACCAAAGTATATGTTACTTAATTTAAAAGAGTTTACGTATGAAGTTTTTAAGACTATGAACCTTGAATTCTTAAAAGGTTAAGAAACTTTATTTTTCAAGTTATGGGACTTGATTTCTAAAGGAAGAAATGACTTGATTTAATTGTATACAATACATGATTTGGAAAGCATGGATTTCTTGATATTCTAAAGATAAGAGATCTTAAATTCTAAGTTAAGAAACCTGATTTCTAAGGTTAAGAGACTTGAAGTATTTTAAAAGTTACGTAACTTGATTTGAAAGTATAAGTCTCCTGGTTATAAAAAGAATGAATTAGTCTAAGGCATAAAGTTAGTATAACGGCTTTATGGGAAGTTGGTTATAATAACTTTATGGAAAGATTAAGAGAATGGTTTTCTCTAGTAATATAAACAAAGAATGACTTGAAATAAAGAAGGGCAAATTGTTTTAAAGGTACCAATTGCTTAAGGTTTTTAAGAAAGAAGTCACTTTATTTAGAAGCCGGTAAATGTATTTCTAAAAGGTATTGTGACTTGTCTTGGAAAGTAGAATGACTTGATACTACGGTTGTTAGTATCTTGGAAGTTTCATTTGAAAAAGAGTCATTCTAAAGAGGTAGAGTGCGTGTACGTTGGGTTAAATTCGGATTTTATATGACATTACGCGTCGTGAATGGGCGGCAAGATACCTTTATGCGGACTATATGACATTACCGCGTCCAGGAATGGGCGAAGTATACCTTTATGGGCAGACTATATGACATTACGCGTCGAGAATGGGGCAAGATACCTTTATGGGCGAGCTATGTGACTTTACCGCGTCCGAAATGGGTCGGCAGATACCTTTATGGGCGGTATGTGACTTTACCGCGTCGAGAATGGGCGGCGGTATACCTTTATGGCGCACTATGTGACTTTATCGCGTTCCAGGAATGGTAAGGCGGTATACCTTTATCGGCAGACTATGTGACTTTACCGCATCCCAGGAATGGGCCGGGCAGTATACCTTTATAGGCATACTATGTGACTTTATCGCGTCCAAGTTTGGGCCGGGCAGTATAGGCATCCCTTCATAAAGGGTCGGATTATGTTATGTAAGGTAAGTAAGTTATATGGTAATGAACTTGATGATTTTCCTAAGTATGTACGTAAGAAAGTGACTATAACTTTTATTGAAAAATGGGAAAAGATAATAAGGTACGATTAAGTTCACGAGATGGTAATGACATGGTAGGTTCAGGTATTTACCTTTTTTACACTTACCTCTGTCATGTTTTTATACAGATATGTTTTAATTGTTGTACCTTAATTCCGTTCCATATTCAATTTGTTATCGACCCGTGAGGCTGCGTTAAATGCCCGCAGGTATTAGGTACATAGGTTATTGATCCCTGCTCTTAGGATCTCGGTTTAGTTTTTGGGAAAAAGCTCCATTTGCTCCGGAGGCTTATCTCTTGGTATGGTTTTCCCTGAGGTTGTAGATTCATGTATATTCAGGGGTATGGTGGGGTCCTGTCCCGCCACTGTTGTTATGTTAAAACTCTTAGAGGTCTATAGTCACATATTGTGGGTCAGTTTGTAAAGGAAAGGAGGCAATGCTTCGGTTGTATATATATGTCCAGGAAGGTAGCCCTATCGGCTAACCTGTTGTTTTATTTCTGTTGTTTTATTTTATAAGTTTCATGTATGTTCCGCTGATTATCTCTAATGTATGCCTGTAAGGGTGCCTGTAGGGCACGATGTGAGCCGAGCCGGTCGTGACAAAAGTGGTATCAAAGCGATTAGTCCTCGGAAAGTGTCTGAGCCGTGTCTAGTAGAGTCTTGATTATCGGTGTGTTGTGCACCACATCTATAATCAGGAGGTTGCAGGATATTTATGATTGGTTTCCATTTTTCTCTCTTTGAGATCGTGCGATGGAGTCATAGTAGGTTGAATCTCTCGACCTATTCTTATGTCGATTATGCCTCGCGGAGCGACGAGGCGAAGGGCAAAGCGGCGGCGAGAGTCGCTAGTGGTACGCAGAGGTTACGAGGACTCGAGCACAGACTATGCACGAGGTAGTAGGCGGATCGGTGAGTTCAGCCACGCGGCGGTATTAGAAGGCCGAGAGCGGCGGTAGCAGAGGTTCGTGCGAGCCTCGATTCGCAGCCCAGGGGCGAGTTTAGAGATTATGGAGAGCGGTCGGGCTATTGACTAGCATAGTGGTAGGGCGGCGCGAGAGTGAAGCTAACCTGAGACCGGTTTGCGGATTCGGGATTTTCCGGGTTGTAGTCCACCCGAGTTCTATGGTTCGAGTCCGAGGATGATCCTCAAGAGTTCGTTCGGCGCTACTGACTATCACGAGTGCTTAGGGCCTCGGAGACAGTCGATTGTGCTAGCCTCTACCGATACGCAATATTACGTTGGTGGTTTGAGTCATGGGAATTGTCGAGAGGTGAGGTGCTCTTCCGGTGTTTGGGAGGAGTTCACGAGGCCTTCTGGATCACTTTTGCCTCGGAGTTGAGGAGAGCCCGCGTAGATAGGTTCTTGTCATTGAGGCGAGAATGGGAGGACCATCGAGAGTACAACACAGGTTTGACTCGTTGGCGGTATCGCATACTATTGTGGCGATACGGCGGATGAGTTCACCGTATGTGATGGGGCTAGACCGTTATATGATTCTGCGTATGCAGGAGTGGCCCTTCAACTAGTTATGGATATTGCGGGATGCGAGCTTATGCACGAGGATCGAGGCGAGAGAGAGAGGACCGGCCAGAACCGATCCGGCCAAGAGGCGGGGCGGCGGGTTTGAGGTAACTTTGGCGGAGAGCCTCGGCAGCGAACTAGGTCTACATTGCGGCCCGACCGAGTGCTCCTCCACGATTTTCGGCGGGGTTTTACAACCCGGGAATGCAGGCCGGCCAGTCTCTAGAACTTGATGTCTCGGGGAGATGGGGTTCGGTCGATCGAGGCCATCTTTGCCTCGTCGCCCGATGTGGTAGGTTCCATTACGGGGTATCCGCGCAGATGCAGTGCTTGTTTTTGTTGGTCGTCTAGGTCATATGTTAAGAGAGTTTCCTTATAGAGGTCTGGTGGGGCCTGATCTCTTGGATCGATTGCTTGGGTTCTTCGCCTTCAATAGCTAGGCAGGATGTTCATGCACCGACAGGCCGTGGCAGGGGTCGTGGTGGAAGTTCCCAGTTTTAGCGGTCCTTTGAACCGCCTATATGATTTCAGGTATGTCTTTGACCCTTTAGAAACTTGTATGCATGATAAAGTTGTTGTATGTTTAAGTGTCATGAACAGATTATATTGAGACTATGTATATGCTAGAAGGGGTTGGAAGTACGAAAAGATAATCCCTTTTGGGCTTATGATGGACGGATATGCGTGTGCGAGGTATTAGGGCCATAAGTGGCATAATTAGGTTTCATTAAGTGTAGTTGTATGAGATTATGCCGAGAAATGATAGAGTGAACTCCGAAAGAACATTCGAGGACGAATGTTTCTAAGGGGGGAAGAATGTTACACCCCGTATTTACAGGACATGTTTTAAGAACGTACGTGAGAATCCCAAATGTTAAGATTAGAGACTTGTAAAAATTTATCGGAATTGTCGGAAAATGTAATATTGTGACGAATGGGAGGGCGACACGTGTCACCCCCCTTATGTTGTCTTGGACGAAATTAAACATGGGTATAAGGGTCATTTGACCATTGTTAGGATGACAAAGTCTTGCAAGTTGAAGAGCTTGACAATGTTGACTTAGTCAATGGGACCACAAGTCTTGATATTTAAAAGAATTGCATCCAAACCACACATATGTATTAATCTTAGCCCTCCATGTTGCTATATAAGGATACTAGTAGTGAGACAAGCTTTCTATACTTAGAAAAATTTCAAGAAATTGGAGAACTCCTCTACTATGCTCTCGGGTTCAAGGTCCAAAGAAAGAAAGAAAAAATTGTTTGTTGTCCAATAAGCTCCACACTTTAAGCCAAGGTTCATGAGGGTATTGTAAGGGTATCTCAATAGAAATATCCCGGAAAAAGATTATTTTCGTATTAGTCGCAAGGTGAAAACCTAGTTGCTTTCCTAGGTTTTGATTGGAAGATTAGAGGAAAGTTGTTTGTGATATTCTAAGGGTCTCAAGTGGCGGATTGAGGTGTCAAGAAGAGGCTCTAAGTTGTTAAGGAGCGACTTTGGATATGAAGTTGGATTAAGATTCGTTGAGGTAATAATCTTGTCTATTAAAGTGTTACAAGATTATATATTGTTGTTAGCCTTACATTTTACTAGCATGATGTATATGTGTTGAAGATTTATAAGTGATATGGATGGTTGTAGCCTAAAATCCGAAATGTCATATAAGCCTTTTGAAGATTGAATTACAATTTGGTCGTTATTTAGAATCGTCGCATGTTACTTACTTGAAGATTATAGTAGTTATAATCGATTGCGACTTGATATCATGTTATGCTAACAATTTGGATTGAAAAGGAAATTGGATAAGAATTGGTGTTGTTGTATCTCAAGTTGCCGGATTTACACTTGTAGTTGTATTAGTTTGATATCAATTGTGGGGTGGAATTTTACACGTCTAGTAGGCGTGTAATCCCTATTAATTGCATTGTTGGGCCTTAAATGTGGCGTGTTTGGTTATTGAATTCGGCCTTGAAAAAGGTGGCAAAGTATGTAGAAACAAAGGAAGTGCTGTCCGATTTTCCGTAGAATTTAGTGACTTTGCACTTATAATATTCTACGTCTAAAGTAAGAAGTTAATGGACGTATTATGGTCATTATAGGTTGAAGTACTAAGTATAGCGTATTCTACTTGAAGGATGGAATAGCTATCAAGGTGGAAGTACTTTGGAGCATTTTGCTACTTGTAGATAATCGTCGCGAGGTATGTGAACCTCTTCCTTCTTTTGGCATGATTCTATGTATGGAATATACATGTGGTAATATTTCATGTTCCCTCATACTCTTAGAAGTTAAGAGGTATGTATGTGATTTACTCTATGTAAAGGTTATGTCTAGGTTATCCTAAGTTCTTACCAAGTCTTATGGGGGATATTGGTAAGAGTCGTTAGGAGGTATTTGGAGCCAAGTTGACTTGGCTAATTTTACGGCACAAATGAGAATAAGTATCGAACAAGCCATTGCAGCGTTAATAAAGGAAAATGTAATGACAACTGATTATATTAAAACGAGTAGAATTCTCCATTTGCATAGAAACTAAGATAAGACAAAATTGTATTACATTTTCTAGATCATGGCTACTTGAATGAGATCGTTATAAATAAGTATAACTTATTCACAACGCACCAAAGTATATGTTACTTAATTTAAAAGAGTTTACGTATGAAGTTTTTAAGACTATGAACCTTGAATTCTTAAAAGGTTAAGAAACTTTATTTTTCAAGTTATGGGACTTGATTTCTAAAGGAAGAAATGACTTGATTTAATTGTATACAATACATGATTTGGAAAGCATGGATTTCTTGACATTCTAAAGATAAGAGATCTTAAATTCTAAGTTAAGAAACCTGATTTCTAAGGTTAAGAGACTTGAAGTATTTTAAAAGTTACGTAACTTGATTTGAAAGTATAAGTCTCCTGGTTATAAAAAGAATGAATTAGTCTAAGGCATACAGTTAGTATAACGGCTTTATGGGAAGTTGGTTATAATAACTTTATGGAAAGATTAAGAGAATGGTTTTCTCTAGTAATATAAACAAAGAATGACTTGAAATAAAGAAGGGCAAATTGTTTTAAAGGTACCAATTGCTTAAGGTTTTTAAGAAAGAAGTCGCTTGATTTAGAAGCCGGTAAATGTATTTCTAAAAGGTATTGTGACTTGTCTTGGAAAGTAGAATGACTTGATACTACGGTTGTTAGTATCTTGGAAGTTTCATTTGAAAAAGAGTCATTCTAAAGGAGTAGAGGTACGTAGCACGTTGGGTTAAATTCCCGGATTTTATATGACATTACCGCGTCCCAGGAATGGGCCGGGCAGTATACCTTTATGGGCAGACTATATGACATTACCGCGTCCAAGGAATGGGCCGGGCAGTATACCTTTATGGGCAGACTATATGACATTACCGCGTCCCAGGAATGGGCCGGGCAGTATACCTTTATGGGCAGGCTATGTGACTTTACCGCGTCCCAGAAATGGGCCGGGCAGTATACCTTTATGGGCAGGCTATGTGACTTTACCGCGTCCCAGGAATGGGCCGGGCAGTATACCTTTATGGGCAGACTATGTGACTTTATCGCGTTCCAGGAATGGGCCGGGCAGTATACCTTTATGGGCAGACTATGTGACTTTACCGCATCCCAGGAATGGGCCGGGCAGTATACCTTTATAGGCAGACTATGTGACTTTATCGCGTCCCAGTTTGGGCCGGGCAGTATAGGCATCCCTTCATAAAGGGTCGGATTATGTTATGTAAGGTAAGTAAGTTATATGGTAATGAACTTGATGATTTTCCTAAGTATGTACGTAAGAAAGTGACTATAACTTTTATTGAAAAATGGGAAAAGATAATAAGGTACGATTAAGTTCACGAGATGGTAATGACATGGTAGGTTCAGGTATTTACTTTTTTTACACTTACCTCTGTCATGTTTTTATACAGATATGTTTTAATTGTTGTACCTTAATTCCGTTCCATATTCGGTACCTGTTGTACTGACCCCCTTCGGGGGGCTGCGTTCATGCCCGCAGGTATTAGGTACACAGGTTGGTGATCCTTGCTCTTAGGATCTCGGTTCAGTTTTTGGGAAAAAGCTCCATTTGCTCCGGAGGCTTATCTCTTGGTACGGTTTTCCCTGAGGTTGTAGATTCATGTATATTCAGGGGTATGGTGGGGTCCTGTCCCGCCACTGTTGTTATGTTAAAACTCTTAGAGGTCTATAGTCACATATTGTGGGTCAGTTTGTAAAGGAAAGGAGGCAATGCTTCGGTTGTATATATATGTCCAGGAAGGTAGCCCTATCGGCTAACCTGTTGTTTTATTTCTGTTGTTTTATTTTATAAGTTTCATGTATGTTTATTGATTATCTCGATGTATGCTGTAAGGGTGCGGGTAGGGCACGATCGCGAGCTTGGGCGGAGTCGTGACAAAAGTGGTATCAAAGCGATTAGTCCTCGGAAAGTGTCTGAGCCGTGTCTAGTAAGTCTTGATTATCGGTGTGTTGTGCACCACATCTATAATCGTGAGGCTGCAGGATATTTATGATTGGTTTCCATTTTCTCTCTTTGAGATCGTGCGATGAAATTTGTCATAGTAGGTTGAATCCTCTCGACCTATTCTTATGTATGATTATGCCTCCGGAGGCGACGAGGCGAGAAGGGCAAAGCGGCAGCGAGGCGCTAGTGGCACGCAGAGGTTACCAGACTCGGGCACGCACTATACGAGGTAGTAAGGCGGATCGGTGAGTTCACCACGCCAGCGATATTAGAGGCGAGAGCGGCGATAGCAGAGGTTCCTGTGCCGAGCCTCGATTCGCGGCCGAAGCAGTTTAGAGATTATGGAGAGCGGTCGGGCTATTGACTAGCATAGTGGTAGGCGGCCGGCAGAGTAGGAAGCTAACCCTAGAGCCAGCGGTTTGCGGATTCGGGATTTTACAGGTTGTAGTCCACGAGTTCTATGGTTCGAGGTCCGAGGATGATCCTCAAGAGTTCGCTCTGCCTACGGATTATGCGAGTGCTTAGGGCCTCGGAGACAGTCGGTTGTGCTAGCCTCTACCGGTTCGCAATATTACGTTGGTGGTTTGAGTCATGGGAGTTGTCGAGAGGTGAGGTGCTCTTCCGGTGTTTGGGAGGAGTTCACGAGGCCTTCGGATCACTTTTTGCCTCACGAGTTGAGAGAGCCGCGTAGATAGGTTCTTGTCATTGAGGCAGAATGGGAGGACCATCAGAGAGTACAACCTGGAGTTTGACTCGTTGGCCAGGTATGCGCATACTATTGTGGCTGACATGGCGGACAGAGTTCACCGCTATGTGATAGGGCTAGACCGTTATATGATTAACGTATGCAGGAGTAGCCCTTCAACTAGGTATGGATATTGCGGAGATGCGAGCTTATGCACGAGGATCGAGGAGAGAGAGAGGACCGGCGGACTGATCCGGCCAGAGGCGGGGCGGTCGGGTTTGAGGTAACTTTCGAGGCGGGCGGCCTCGGCAGCGAACTAGGTCTACATTGCGGCACCGAGTGCTCCTCCACGATTTTCGGCGGGGTTTTACAACCGGGAACGAGGACGGCCAGTCTCTAGAACTTGGTCTCGGGGAGATGGGGTTCCGGTCGATCGAGGCCATCTTTGCCTCAACGCGCCGATGTGGTAGGTTCCATTACGGGGTATGCCGCCGATGCAGGTGCTTGTTTTTGTTGGTCGTCTAGGTCATATGTTAAGAGTTTCCTTATAGAGGGTCTGGTGGGACAGCCGATCTCTTTGGATCGATTCGGGTTCTTCGCCTTGATAGCTAGGCGGGATGTTCATGCACGACGGCCGTGGCGGTCGTGGTGGAAGTTCCCGATTTAGCGGTCCTTTGAACCTTTATATGATTTGGTATGTCTTTGACCCTTTAGAAACTTGTATGCATGATAAAGTTGTTGTATGTTTAAGTGCGTGAGCAGTTATATTGAGACTATGTATATGCTAGAAGGGGTTGGAAGTACGAAAAGATAATCCCTTTTGGGCTTATGATGGACGGATATGCGTGTGCGAGGTATTAGGGCCATAAGTGGCATAATTAGGTTTCATTAAGTGTAGTTGTATGAGATTATGCCGAGAAATGATAGAGTGAACTCCGAAAGAACATTCGAGGACGAATGTTTCTAAGGGGGGAAGAATGTTACACCAGTATTCTGAGGACATGTTTTAGAACGTACGTGAGAATCCCAAATGTTAAGATTAGAGACTTGTAAAAATTTATCGGAATTGTCGGAAAATGTAATATTGTGACGAATGGGAGGGCGACACGTGTCACCCCCCTTATGTTGTCTTGGACGAAATTAAACATGGGTATAAGGGTCATTTGACCATTGTTAGGATGACAAAGTCTTGCAAGTTGAAGAGCTTGACAATGTTGACTTAGTCAATGGGACCACAAGTCTTGATATTTAAAAGAATTGCATCCAAACCACACATATGTATTAATCTTAGCCCTCCATGTTGCTATATAAGGATACTAGTAGTGAGACAAGCTTTCTATACTTAGAAAAATTTCAAGAAATTGGAGAACTCCTCTACTATGCTCTCGGGTTCAAGGTCCAAAGAAAGAAAGAAAAAATTGTTTGTTGTCCAATAAGCTCCACACTTTAAGCCAAGGTTCATGAGGGTATTGTAAGGGTATCTCAATAGAAATATCCCGGAAAAAGATTATTTTCGTATTAGTCGCAAGGTGAAAACCTAGTTGCTTTCCTAGGTTTTGATTGGAAGATTAGAGGAAAGTTGTTTGTGATATTCTAAGGGTCTCAAGTGGCGGATTGAGGTGTCAAGAAGAGGCTCTAAGTTGCTAAGGAGCGACTTTGGATTTGAAGTTGGATTAAGATTCGTTGAGGTAATAATCTTGTCTATTAAAGTGTTACAAGATTATATATTGTTGTTAGCCTTACATTTTACTAGCATGATGTATATGTGTTGAAGATTTATAAGTGATATGGATGGTTGTAGCCTAAAATCCGAAATGTCATATAAGCCTTTTGAAGATTGAATTACAATTTGGTCTTTATTTAGAATCGTCGCATGTTACTTACTTGAAGATTATAGTAGTTATAATCGATTGCGACTTGATATCATGTTATGCTAACAATTTGGATTGAAAAGGAAATTGGATAAGAATTGGTGTTGTTGTATCTCAAGTTGCCGGATTTACACTTGTAGTTGTATTAGTTTGATATCAATTGTGGGGTGGAATTTTACACGTCTAGTAGGCGTGTAATCCCCTATTGTTAATTGCATTGTTGGGCCTTAAATGTGGCGTGTTTGGTTATTGAATTCGGCCTTGAAAAAGGTGGCAAAGTATGTAGAAACAAAGGAAGTGCTGTCCGATTTTCCGTAGAATTTAGTGACTTTGCACTTATAATATTCTACGTCTAAAGTAAGAAGTTAATGGACGTATTATGGTCATTATAGGTTGAAGTACTAAGTATAGTGTATTCTACTTGAAGGATGGAATAGCTATCAAGGTGGAAGTACTTTGGAGCATTTTGCTACTTGTCGATAATCGTCGCGAGGTATGTGAACCTCTTCCTTCTTTTGGCATGATTCTATGTATGGAATATACATGTGGTAATATTTCATGTTCCCTCATACTCTTAGAAGTTAAGAGGTATGTATGTGATTTACTCTATGTAAAGGTTATGTCTAGGTTATCCTAAGTTCTTACCAAGTCTTATGGGGGATATTGGTAAGAGTCGTTAGGAGGTATTTGGAGCCAAGTTGACTTGGCTAATTTCTGACACAAATGAGAATAAGTATCGAACAAGCCATTGCAGCGTTAATAAAGGAAAATGTAATGACAACTGATTATATTAAAACGAGTAGAATTCTCCATTTGCATAGAAACTAAGATAAGACAAAATTGTATTACATTTTCTAGATCATGGCTACTTGAATGAGATCGTTATAAATAAGTATAACTTATTCACAACGCACCAAAGTATATGTTACTTAATTTAAAAGAGTTTACGTATGAAGTTTTTAAGACTATGAACCTTGAATTCTTAAAAGGTTAAGAAACTTTATTTTTCAAGTTATGGGACTTGATTTCTAAAGGAAGAAATGACTTGATTTAATTGTATACAATACATGATTTGGAAAGCATGGATTTCTTGATATTCTAAAGATAAGAGATCTTAAATTCTAAGTTAAGAAACCTGATTTCTAAGGTTAAGAGACTTGAAGTATTTTAAAAGTTACGTAACTTGATTTGAAAGTATAAGTCTCCTGGTTATAAAAAGAATGAATTAGTCTAAGGCATAAAGTTAGTATAACGGCTTTATGGGAAGTTGGTTATAATAACTTTATGGAAAGATTAAGAGAATGGTTTTCTCTAGTAATATAAACAAAGAATGACTTGAAATAAAGAAGGGCAAATTGTTTTAAAGGTACCAATTGCTTAAGGTTTTTAAGAAAGAAGTCGCTTGATTTAGAAGCCGGTAAATGTATTTCTAAAAGGTATTGTGACTTGTCTTGTAAAGTAGATATGACTTGATACTACGGTTGTTAGTATCTTGGAAGTTTCATTTGAAAAAGAGTCATTCTAAAGGAGTAGAGTGCACGTACGTTGGGTTAAATTCGGATTTTATATGGCATTACTGGCGTCGGGAATGGGCGGGCGGTATACCTTTATGGGCAGACTATATGACATTACCGCGTCGAGGAATGGGCGGGCGGTATACCTTTATGGGCGAACTATATGACATTACGCGTCGAGAATGGGCGGGGCAAGATACCTTTATGGCGGCTATGTGACTTTACCGCGTCGAGAATGGGGCGATATACCTTTATGGGCGGAACTATGTGACTTTACGCGTCGAGAATGGGCGGGCAAGATACCTTTATGGGCAGACTATGTGACTTTACCGCGTCGAGAATGGGCAGGCATTATACCTTTATGGGCGGACTATGTGACTTTATCGCATCCCGGTTTGGGTCAGGCGATAGCGTCCTCGTAAAGGGCGGATTATGTTATGTAAGGTAAGTAAGTTATATGGTAATGAACTTGATGATTTTCCTAAGTATGTACGTAAGAAAGTGACTATAACTTTTATTGAAAAATGGGAAAAGATAATAAGGTACGATTAAGTTCACGAGATGGTAATGACATGGTAGGTTCAGGTATTTACTTTTTTTACACTTACCTCTGTCATGCTTTTATACACATATGTTTTAATTGTTGTACCTTATTTAGTTCCATATTAAATTTTTGTTATCGACCGCCGGGCTGCGTTCATGCCCGCAGGTATTAGGTACACAGGTTGGTGATCCTTGCTCGTAGGATCTCGGTTCAGTTTTTGGGAAAAAGCTCCATTTGCTCCGGAGGCTTATCTCTTGGTATGGTTTTCCCTTGTTATACCCCGTATTTCCAGAGTATGTACGTAAGGACGTACGTAGAAAAGTTTGAAGCTTAAAGTAGGCTAGGGCCGAAAATATTTTGTGCACAACACCCGATTAGAATCGTTTTTCGACGAAACATTTTACAAAACTTGCGGAGGGAAAATTCCGGCTATGTCATTTATTATTTTTGCGGATTTTTCCGAGAGACGAAACATTTTGGACCAACGAGAGGGCGACACTTGTCACCCTCAAGTTGGTGGAGTGTGGGGCGGCTTTGGACGAAATGCAAGTCTTGGGTTGGTAGGATATTTTGTGTGTTAGGTGGATAAGGTGGGACCCACAAACACTTGTCAAAATCTTGACCTTACACTTGCCTAACACTTGTCTTGATCTTGGCCATTGGTTGGCCTATAAATACCCCCCTTAGTGAAGACTTCTTCATCCACAAATTGTTCTTAGTCTTTAAAGCTATTCCCGCTGTGTTGAAGTTCTCGTCTAGCCTCCTCCCCTTGGTGAGGCCCGCCGCAGAGCCCCTCCCTGGCCGAAAGTATCCTCCTCCTAGTGGTGCTAGTAGAAGGGTACCCCTACCTTGAGTTGTTTTAGTAAAATACACCCCTCTTGGTAGAAATACTCTCCAAGTATTATTACTATTCCAAAATACCTTAGCCCAAATACCTTATAGTATTCCAAGGTTACTGATTATACTAAAAGCCGAAATACTATTATACTTCCCTTGATCACTAAACGAAAACCTAAGGAAAATCTTCACGATTGGTTGAAGTATTAGGAAGAAGTTTCGTAGAACTTCTAAGGGTTATTTGGAGCGGGTTGGAGCACCCGGAGTAGGAGCTAAACGTTGCTCAGGATCGACATTAAACTTGGATAATTTTGGGCTTACCGAGGTAAATAATCCTATCCTTCTATTGTAATTGGAAATTACATATTGTAGTTGTTTAGAAATGAAAATAAGATTCATAGAAGAGATTTGAACTGTAATAGAAGGATATTACAGAAAAGACTTGAACTGAAATCACATCAGAAGATTATTAATGTAGAAGTGGATAGACCTTTATAACCTTTATAGGTTGAATGTTCTGCGAGTAGCATGTACTACTTGAAAGGTGGACGAGGCTAGCCGGGTTATAGCCGTGGAGCGTTTTGCTAATAGTCGATAATCGTCGTGAGGTATGTGATTCTTCCTATCCTCTTGAGCATGATATTTTAAAGAATATATATATATAGTACGGTAGACGTACGTGTGTTAACTGAACGTAGTTGTACGGCAATGTCTTTTGACTTAAGCCTGGATAATAAGAATCTGGAAGTATTTTAAAGAATATATATATAGTACGGTAGACGTACGTGTGGTAACTGAATAATAATTACGGCAATGTCTTTTGACTTAAGCCTGAATAATAAGAATCTTGAAGTATTTCAAGAGGATTAAGAAACCTTTTTGAAGGAAGAGTAATACTTGGTTTTAAAACTTTAAGGTTATACTAGATTTATGGGAAGTTAGGTACAACGACTTAAGGAAGGTAAAAAGAATGGTTTATTGATTTAAGAAGTTAAGAGACTTGATCTTAAAAGATAAGAGACTTGACTTAATTTAAATTAATCCGAATTTTGTTAAAAAGTGTGAAACCTCATTCGTGAGTAATGAGTACTTGATTTTTAAAAGGAATAATGTTTTACTGATTTCGGAAATCAGAAGAAGTATCGAATAAACCACTGCAGCGTTAATAAGGGAAATGTATTGACTAATTAAGTATTATTAAAACCAGTAGAAACCTCCATCTGCATAGAAGCTAAGATGAGACAAAATGATATTACATTTCCTAGATCATGGCTGCTTAAATAAGATTGATTATGAACAAGAATAACCTACTCACATATAAGGCATATGTATCTCAAATTGTTTTAAGGGAGAACTATATCATTAAGTGATTAAAACTATGAACTACGAAACCTTTCGAAAATGAGAAACTTAAGCATTTGGAATTAAGCAAACTTGAACGTTTGGAAAATAATGTTGTTACTTGATTTACAAAGGGAAGTGTTTTGGTTTACTTAAAAGGACAGTCACTCTATTTTTATACTACGGGTATTGTGTGACTTTTTGAAAGAAACGGATCTTTTAAAAAGAGTTAAGGTATGAAGTACCTTGGGGATAAAAACCCGAAATTGTTAACATAAAGTAGAAAGTACCTTGTGTGAATAACTTGATTGTGTTGGTTTGTGATAGCCTTGTAAATACTTTCTTGTTGATTTGATAAGTAAACATGTTAGGATGCTACGTGTGTTAGTATCTGGTGATGTTTGTGTAAAGGGGTTCCCCTTGTTGTGCTTATGTTGTTTAACGATAAGCTGTTATGTTATTATATCACATACCCCCTTGACTTGTTATACCGAGGGCTTGCCACCGATCTTGGTCTATACGGCTATGCGGTCTGCGTGACTATGCGGAGTGCGGGAGTTCCAGGTTGATCATTCCGGTGTTTTATCCGTCACGGGGATGCCTATCTTCATGCGTGACTACGCGGTCTATTGAGACTATGCGGTGCGGGAGTCGAGGAGTGCAGGGGTTAGCTACCCCCACGCGAGGAATACCTCATGCGGGTCTATGTGCGACTTATGCGGTGCGGGAGTCGAGGTTAGGCATGCATAATGATACTATGGGCGATCGGCCTTGCCCGATCATTCGCGGCCTAGGAAAGACACATTACGATTTACTTATTATTGCTCTTGTTTGTGATATGGCACTATGTGCAAATTGAACTAATTGTATTTGCAAATGGTTTTAAATACTTGATTTCATTGAAAGTACTTCTGATTTCACATACTTGGTACATGTTATCGACCTCGCCGGAGGCTGCGTTTCATGCGGTAGAGGTACACGATCGTCGATCCTAGCTCGCAGGTCGCGATTCAGCGTTAAAGCTCCGTTTCTCGGAGGCTTATCGATGGTATAGTCCCTGTCGTTGTAGGTGCTTACATTCGTGGTATGGCGGGGCCCGTCCCGTTTGTTGTCATATCATTCTTAGAAGTGCATGTAATCTTTATTGTGGGCAGAGTTGTAAAGGGATGTAATCGTTCTAGTTGTTATATATATATGCCAAGGCAAGTTTCTCAAATGAACTGTTTTATTTCATGTCTTGTTTTATATTCATTGATTACTACGATGTATGTCTACTGGGTGTCGGGTAAGGCACGATCACGGGCAGGTTCGGTCGTGACATCCCCGAGGTCGTCGATTCATATATATTCCGGCGTATGGCGGGGCCTTGTCCCGCGACTGTTGTTATGTTAAAACTCTTAGAGTGCGTAGTCACATGTGTGGAGTCGATTTGTAAGAAAGGAGGCAATGCTTGGTTGTATATATATGTCGGGAAGGTAGCCTATCGGCTAACTTTGTTGTTTTATTTCTGTTGTTTTGTTTTATAAGTTTCATGTATGTTTCGCTGATTATCTCTGATGTATACTGTAAGGTGCCTGTGTAGGGCACGATCGCGAGCTTGTCGGGTCGTGTGATAGCCTATGCACGCAGTAAAAACAAGCTCTCTGAACACCCTGACACTCCCCCGCATGGGGGATACCACATTGTCCACACCGAGGTAGGGTGGTATTACACCCCGTAAGTCCAGGACATGTATAAGAGAATGGACACGAGAACACAAGACTTGAAAATTGGTACGAAAGGAAGAATTGTTTTTTCGACGGAAAATCTTCCAAACGTCGGAAAGGAAAAATGTTCATTGATGAGAATTGGATTCTCAAAATGCATTATTTGAAGAGTATGGAACTTATTAACATTATGGAAATTTATTTTTACGGATTTGGTCACGTGGGGCCCACCCGAGGAATTTTACGTTTTGTGGGGCCCACGAGGGTTACGAAATTTTATGGACGAATGGGAGAGAGACACATGGCACCCCCCCATATGGTCTTGGACGAAATTGACAAGGGTATTATGGTCATTGACCAATGTAGAATATCAAGTCTTGCTAGCTTGAGATAATTGACCAAGTCAACTTGTCCACTTGGCTAGATATTTAATCTCCTCCATCCAAGCCACACAAATGTTGTGATCTAAGCCCTCCATTGTGTTATATATACTACACTAGTGCAAGACTAAGTCTCCAACACTTAGAAAAAATTTACACTTGTCTTGCACATTTAAGTGATCTCGGGTTCACCACTAATCCCACACAAATTTTTTGTAATTTTGGTTCATTATTAACAAGACTTTAACCCAAGGTTCCTAAGAGTATTGTAAGGATATCCAAATAGAAAGATCTCGGAAAAATGACGTTTTCACGTTAGTCGCAAGGCGAAAACCTAAGTCGTTTTCATAGTTTTGGATTGGAAATGGAAGAGAAGTTGGTTGTGAACTTCTAAAGGCTTCAAATAGCAGATTGGAGCATAAAGGAGAGGAGCTAAGAATTTCTAAGGAGCAACTTTGAATCTTGGAATTTATAAGGGCTTATAAAGGTAACAATTCTTGTCGTTTTAGTAATTAAGATTACTTATTGTTGTAGCTATGGATATTAGCAAACATGAGGTATATAGTATGAAGTTTGATAAGTGTATTGGCTATTGGAACCCTAATCCGAAACTAGCATATTTAGCCTTTGAGATTACAATTCAATTTGATTATTAGTTTTAGTCGTCACATGTTATATAAAGAAGGAATTATAGTTGTTAAAGTTGTCTATGACTATATAACATGTTAGACCTAAGAACTTGGATTGAAAAAGAATTGGAAAGGACTTGTGTTATTGTACATGTTAGCCGTGAATGGCTTTGGATATTGAACTACTTAGTATGAATTGTGGGGCAGAGTTTTACACGTATTGTAAGGCGTGTAATCCCCTTTGATTGGTTTATGTATTGAGCCTTAAATGTGGCATGTTGGTTATTGATTATCGGGCCTTGAAAAAGGTGGAAAAGTATGTAGAAACAAAGGAGGTGCTGCCCGATTTTTCGTAGAATAAGAGACCATATACTTAGTATTATTCTACGTTAGAAACTAGAAGTTGATAGTCGTGTTGTGGCCATTATAGGTTGACAATTCTACGTGCGGCGTATTCGACTTAGCTTGTGGATTAAGCCGAAAAGGTATGTGAATCATCTCCTCTTCTTCTAGCATGATTCCTTATGATAAAGAAAGTAAGTCCTACTCCTTAAATGATTCATTCCTTGATTGTACTTGGATTGCCTAATATAGAAGTTGTTCTATATACTTCCTTGATTGTACTTTGGATGATTAAATTGTAAGTTGTTATAATCCATTCCCTTAATGAAGTTTGGAGTCTCAAAAGTAAAAGTGTTTTACTTAAAGTACATAGAGTCTTGAAAAGGAAGTGGTTTCCAAATCTTTTGGCTAGTGCCTTAGTTCCAAAACCTAAAGGTTGTTATAATGACTTTAGGGGAGTCAAATGAGTGATTTACTTAATTGATGTAAAAGAGGAGAAATGACATGATTTAAAGAGAAGTAACTTTTTTTAAAGGTGTGAGTTACTCGGGATTTAAATGTATAAGCTACTTGATTTCTAAAGATTAAGAGACTTGAAGTATTTTGAAAGTTAAGAAACTTGATTTGAAAGTATGTGATACTTGGTTTTAAAAGTATAAGTCTCTTGGATATAAAAAGAATAAATTTGTCTAAAACCATAAAGGGTTATAACGGCTTTATGGGAAGTTAGTTATAATGACTTTACGGAAGGTTAAGAAAATTGTCTATTTTGATTGATAGGCATGAGTTGCCTAGGTTGTGAAATTTAAAGTTACTTAGTTTCAAAGCCTTGAAATGAATTTCTAAAGGTGTAGTAACTTGTTTTGAAAAATAGACATGCCTTGATACTACGGGTGTTAGTATCTTGGGGCTTTGTATAAAAATGAGTCTTTTGAAAAGAATGGACGTACGTAGTACTTTGGCTTGTTTAAATGAGAATTATTCTATTTGTGCCTTGATAGTACTTTGGCTTGTTAAATGAGAATTATTCTATTTGTGCCTTGATAGTACTTTGGCTTGTTTAAATGAGTATTATTCTATTTGTGCCTTGATAGTACTTTGGCTTGCTTAAATAAGGATTTCTCTTGGTATATGTAAAAAGAAGGCATGGTAATTGTCTTGGTTTATGTAAAAAGAAGGCATGGTAATTGTCTTGGTTTATGTAAAAAGGAAAGGCATGGTATTGTCTTGGTTTATGTAAAAAGGAAAGGCATGGTAATTGTCTTGATTTGTGTAAAGGCATGGTATTGTCTTGGTTTGCTTGCATATGGGTTGCTCATATAGACATTCGTGCAAGTGTCATATTTCCACATCTCCGCGTCCCTCCATAAAGTGCCGACAACTTGGTTCAAAAGATACCATGGGGTAGCTCCCCATGGGGGTGAGTGGTACACACTCACAGCGGGTCGGTATTTGACTCGGGAGGGTTAAATTCCCGGGATATATATAAGTCATGGATTAGCTATCCGTGATGCGAGTATCGTGTACCGATGACTCATTGCGGGTCCACATGACCTAAGCGGGTGAAATAGTCCCTTGCGGGTGAAATAGTCCCATGATAGGTTGCATTATAACACAGAGGGTGGTTGACCCTAGCACTGGCACGACCTTCATGTTTGAAACGGTAGTGATTTCATTAATGAAAGGATGCAGTGTGTTTATGACTTAAAGTGGAACAGTTGGTCTCATTGTTAAAAACATAACTTAAAAGATAAAAAGGATTGCATTACTCTCATGATTGAAAGGTTCAGTATGCTTATTGAGGTTATATTATATCATGGACTGCCGGCAGTGAGGAAGGATTCCACGGGCATGATTGATATTATGGGCGTGAGACCCATGGTTATATTTGAGTAATGACTTTGAGGGCATGCGTCGACTTGATATATCGCTTATGTATTGTGTCTGTAGGTTGGCTATCATACATGTCTCTATTTTGTTTATTGTTATGATTTCATTCTGATATTCTTGTTTCACATACTTGGTACATTCCCGTCTTGACCTCGCCCGAGGCTGCGTTCATACCGCAGTTTAGGTACGCAATTTGGTGATCTGCAGTGTAGGACCTGCTCGTAGTTTTGGATAGCTCCATCATTGAGTTTATCATTTTGGTATAGATCCTTGATCTGACTTTGTATGATTATGGGTGCTGGCGGGGCCTTGTCCGTCATAGTTGATAAAACTCTTAGAGTGCAGATTCATATGTGGGATTGGACTCATGTACAGTGTAGTGCCTTTTTATTATGTATATTATATGGCAGCCTTGTCGGTTTTTCCCTTGCATGTTCGTTGGTTTTAAAGAAAAAATACGAGGTGTTATTTAGTTCCGCGATTTATTTGTGTCAGTTAGGTAGAATGGTGCCCAGGTAGGGACCGATCCGCGATCGAGGTTCGGGCGTGACAGTGGTATCGAGCGATCGGTCCTCGAATGTCTGAGGCCGTGTCTAGTAGAGTCTTGATTATCGGTGTGTTGCGCGCCACACCCATAAACAGGAGGCTACAGGACATTTAGGAGTTGGATTCTATTCTTCTCACTCTGAGATCGTGCCATAGAGTTGTGTTGTTAAGATAATTCCTCTCTGACGTATTTTTGTGTTACAACTATGCCTCCAAAGAGGGCGATGTGGAAGGGCAAAGCGATGCGAGCTACTAGTCGACTCAGAGAGTTGATAGGGCTCATGCCGAGTATCTGGATATTGTGCGCGATCGACGAGTTTTTCTGCGCCGAGTTTTGAGGCCCGGCACGAGCCTCCATTTCTCGATTCTGGGAAGACTATAAGTCATAAGGAAGCGATTATGTTATTGACCAAGATAGCGGTACTACAATTTCATCGGCGAGAGGTTATTCGGCAGAAATGCAGGCGGTGTACAGAGGGTATGGGGCAACGGAGATCAGCGTAAAGGCTAGGCGGTTGGTTATCCGGTGAGTTTTTGGGACAGCGACCTCAAGTGAGTGAGATATTCGTCGGCCTACCCGATGCGTACCCGCAGCTCACTGGTGGGATATTGGACCCCACAAGGTATTTAGGAGCCGGTCCAAGCTCCAGGGGTCGAGGTTCTCAGAGGAGCAGAGGATTTTCTCAGTCGAGGCCACTTATTCCTTAGTGTTTCCGATGTAGTAAGCGTCATATGGGGAAATGCCGTTATGGCACAGGTGTTTGTTTTTATTGTGGTCGTCCGGGCCATATACTGAGGGTATGTCCTTTTAGAAATAGCACCGGTGAGGTGGCTCAGCCTATGAGGCCGGTGGTTGGTTCCCTTTCCTCCGCGATTGTGCGCCCGGGGCGAGTTTTGTATGCGATTATGGATGCAGGCGGGGCCTTGTCCCGTCATAGTTCAGTAAAACTCTTAGAGGTCTGTATTCATATGTGGGATTGAACTCATGTACAATGTAGTGCCTTTTTATTATGTATATTATATGGCAGCCTTTTCGGCTTTGTCTTTGCATGTTCGTTGGTTTTAAAGAAAAACAATGAGGTGTTATTTAGTTCCATGATTTATTTGTGTCAGTTAGGTAGAAGGTGCGGGTAGGGCACGATCCAGCGAGTTCGGGCGTGGCAGTGGCTTCATCCGCTAGCACCCTACTCCCGAAAACTGAACCTCGGAGCCTTGACTGCTCACGAATACGCGGGCGTCACGAAGGCGCGGAGGACCACTGCATGCGGCGGAGGCGCATAACTAGCCTTCTGCTGAGGCGGTCCGCCTCGAAAGTTATCAAAGGACCCTGCTGTCTTGGCCCTCTTATGTTGATCTCGGTCATTTTGTCAACCTCTACGTTCCTCAGTCCCCTATGCATAAGCTTGTATGCGGGCAATGTCCATGCCCGGCTGAAGAGCTACTCCCGTACAACCCTCTGCTAGATAATCATAAAGTCCTGTGACATATCGGTGCACTCTATCCTCCATGTTTGCCACTAGAGTGGGGGCATACCGAGCTAATGAGTCAAACTCTACGTTGTACTCTCGAACCGTCCGCCCATTCTATCTCAACATCAAAAACCTATCCACTCGGGCTCTCATCATCTGTGGAGGCAAAAAGTGGTTAAGAAATGCCTTCGAGAACTCGTCCCAGCCAGCTGGAAATGCATGCTCCCCCCGGGACAGTTCTCATGAATCATACCAGTTAACTGCAATATTACGCAGTCGATGAGAACCCAATACCACTGACTCTGCCTATGAGGCCTTGATCACCTTCATGATTCGCTGCAACTGTCGAATAAACTCCTGATGATCTTCTTCAGTTCTCGATCCATAGAACTCTGGTGGACTGCAACTCAAGAAGTCCCGAAGCCTCAAACTATCTCCGGTTGGGTGCAGCGGTACTCTGGCTCCCGTCTGTCCTCATGCCTCGCCACAATCCTAGCTAGTAACTGGGCCATCTCCTTATAACCCATATCCTCTGTTCCTGGCCGTGGGACTGGAGGCTCATGTAATGTGGCTTCAGTAGAGACCGCTGCTTCTCTAAACTCTCCTGGGGCTGTCGGCGTCGTAGAACTCGCCGTCTGAAGTACTACCTCAGGTAATGATTGGGTTTGTGCCCTCGTAACCCTCTGTGTTCTACTAGTATCTCCCTCTGTTGCCTTGCCCTTCTGGGCCCTGGTTGCCTTGCGTGGAGGCATAACTGGTACATAAGAATACGTCAGAGGGAGTCCAACTTTATAACACATCTCTATCGCACGATCTCAGAGTGAGAAGAATGGAAACCAATCCTAAATATCCTGTAGCCTCTTGATTATAGGTGTGGTTCACAACACGCCGATAATCAAGACTCTACTAGATACGGTCTGTAGACACTTTCTGAGGATGAACTGCTCTGATACCACTTTTGTCACGACCTGACCTCGGGCCCGCAACTGGTGTCTTACCCCGGGCACCCTAGTGATCATACATCAGAGAAAAAACAGCGGAAATAACTCATAGACATGGAAAAATATAAAATAAGAAACGGGCTAATCAATAAGGTCACATTTCTGCATATATATATATATATATATATATCAAAACCCGAACAGTTACATCCTTTACAAACCCAACTCACAACAGGACTACAAACCTCTAATAGTTTGACATAACAACTATGACAGGACAGGGCTCCGCCATACCCCTGAATGTACAAGTACCTACAATGACATGGAACCATACCAAAAGATAAGCCTCCGGAGAAATGGAGCTTCCCAATACGCAGAACCGTGATCCTATGAGCGAGGATCAACAACCGGTGCACCTCTACCTGCGGCATGAACGGCCCGAAGGAGTTGATCTGGTACCAGTACAGTATGTGGCGAAAATCGTAATGAAATCACATTTCATCATTTTAAAAGACCATTTCACAATATATAAGTAGTCAAGTCAGGGACGCATGCCCTACAAATCATTACTCACATATAACCATGGGTCTCACGCCCAAAATATCAATCATGCCCGTGGAATTCCTTCCTCACTGCCGGCAGTCCATGATGTAAAACAACACTCATATGTGTACCTGAACACTAGATCCCGCCTGCGTCATAAAACCGATCGGGCCAAGTAGAAGAGCCAACTACCAGATCCAGTCTGCATCATAAAACTTAACGGGCCAAGTATGGAAGACAACTACCAGATCCAATGTCACGACCCGACCTCGGGCCCGCGACTGGTGCCTTACCCCGGGCACCCTAGTGATAAAACATCAGAGAAAATCAGCGGAAAATAAAAACTCAAGACATGAACAATATGAAATAAGAAACAGGCTAACCAAAACGGTCACGTTTCTGTATATATATCAAAACCGAACAGTTACATCCTTTACAAACCCTGCCCACAACAGTACTCTGGACCTAAGAGTTTTTATAACAACTATGACGGGAGGCCCGCCATACCCCGAATGTACAAGTACCTACAATGACAATGGACTATACCAAAAGATAAGCCTCGGAGAAACGGAGCTTCCCAACCTGAGCAGTGATCCCATGGCGAGGATCAACAACCGGTGTACCTCTACTGCGGCATGAACGCGGCCAGAAGAGGTCGATAACAGTACCAAGTATGTGGCGAAAATCAGTAATGAAATCATAATGATCTATATAAAGCAGAGACATGTATGATAACCAAACTACGATACACCATATATAAACGATCGTGTCAAGTCAGGGACTCACGCCCTCAAAGTCATCACTCATGCCCGTGGAACTCCTTCCTAATTGTCGGCAGTCTATGACATAAATCATACTCATGTGACGTGCCCGTGGCATCTTACCTCACTGTCAGCGTACACATATACAACACGTATATATATATAACATACCCAAGATCCCTCGCGGTACATGTCTTCGTGGGAGCTAGTCCGTGGGTAATAATCGTACATAACGTGCCCCTAATCCTCATGGTAGTCTGGTCTTCGTGGGAGCTACCCCATGGAGTAATAATATAACATGCCCCCGGAATCCCTCATCGTAGGTACATGTCTTCATGGGGAGCTAGCCCATTGAGTAAAATATAACATGGTCGCATGCCCCGGAATCCCTCATCGTATAAGCATGGCCATGGGGTAATAAAACGTCCGGGTATCTAACCCGCATCCTGGTCACATGCCCCGGCATCCCTCATCGTATAAGCATGGACAAGATCAATCACAATGGAACCATACCCGTGGAATCCTCCGTCACTGCCGGTACGTCCAAGTAAACTCACAACAAGTCAGTCGGCCCTCCAACTGAGAGACGCGGTAACATAGTAATACCACCAAAGGCTATCACAACTAGCATAGACAAGTTTAACATACTCTTAGACTTTCATTTTATGACAACAAATCCGGGTTTTAACCCCAAGGTACTACGTACTTAAATTCTTTCAAAAAGATCCATTTCTTTTACAAAGGTCACACGATACCCGTAGTATCAAAATAGAGTAACTAACATTTTAAGTAAACCAAAACAATTTCCATACCTTCTTTTTGAATAAACCAAGACAAAACCATGCCTTCCTTTTTAAACCAATTTAAGACAAAACCATGCCTTCCTTTTAAACAAAAACACTTCAAATTCTCAAGTCTTTATTCTTTTAGAAATTCAGTTCCTTACTTTGAAATTTTAAAAAATCAATACTTGTGTATAATGATCTTATTAAAGCAGTCATGATCTAGAAAATGTAATACAATTTTGTCTTATCTTAGCTTCTATGCAGATGGAGAATTCTACTCATTTTAAGTTAATTGATTGTCGATACATTTTCTTTTATTAACGCTGCAATGGCTTGTTCGATACTTCTTCTCATTTCCGAAATCCAGATAAATTATACTTTTAAAGACCAAGTATCCATTTCTCACGAATGAGGTTTCACAACTTTTTACACAATTTAAGTCCTTAACATATCAAGTCAATTATAAGTCAAGTCTCTTATCTTTTAAAATCAACGAACCATTCTTTTACCTAAATAAAGTCGTTATAACTAACCTCCCATAAAGCCATTATAACACTTTATGTTTTAAACCAACCAAATTCGTTTAGCACACATACGTCTACCGTACTACATAGTTCACAACGATCATGCTAGAAAGGATAGGAAGAGGTTCATATACCTCGCGACGATTATCGACAAATAGCAAAATGCTCCAAAGTACTATAACCCTGCTAGCTTTTTCCACCCTTCAAGTAGAATACGCTACTCGTAGGACTTCAACCTAAAATGGCCATAAAACGTCTATTAACTTCTAGATCTCTTCGTAGAATATTTCTAAGTACAAGGTTCCTTATTCTACGGAAAATTCGGCAGCACCTCCCCTGCAACTACTTACCACCACCTCTTTCAAGGCCCGATACCAATAGCGACACGCCACATTTAAAGCGCGATGTCTGACAACTCAAAGGATTACACGCCTAACTGGGCGTGTAAAGTTACGCCTCAATATAATATCTGATCCTTACCTTATCAATCTTCCTTCCATATATAAATTACTCAATGATAAAATACTACAACATGTAATCTCCAATTACAATAGAAGGACAAAGATCATTACCTCGATAAGCCCAAAATTATCCAATGCTTAAAAGTCGATCCTTAGGAATCTTAGCTCCAATTCTTTACGTTCCAAACCGCTACAAGCGACCCTTAGAAGCTCCTAACCAACTTCTCTTCAAGATCCAACTCCAAAAAGTGAAGAACACCTTAGGCTAAAAAATGTCAACTTTCGGCCAAGGCAAGCTTTCTAGGCTAGGGGTGTGAAATCTTTTCTAACTCTTGGTTCACAATCTTCCTAACACCTTATGGAAGAACACTTAAAAGTTTAAGGATTTTTGGACAACTTTTGCTCAAGAAACATGGCCAAATCCGAGAGCACAACAAGGAGAGGGGGAGGAGTATTTTGTGACTTGGAATCTCTAAGTGAGTGATGAAGAAGTCTTGCAACTTAAGGGGGTATTTATAGGGAAATCAAGGGCTAGGATCTTAGCAAGTGTGTGGTGAGATTGGGGGACAAGTGTGTGTGGGTCCCACCATCCACATGTCTACACAAAGCTTGGGACAAATGGCTAGACACTTGGCAAGCCATTTCGGCCATGAGCCACATGGCACCACAATTTCGGCCATCTTGGCCACATAGGGGTGACACATGTCGCCCCCCTACTCGTCTAAAATATTTCATCATCCGAAAATATCCATAATAACCAAAATCTCGAAAACAAAGTGGGCCCCACAAAACCGTAAATTTCTCTCGTGGGCCCCACGTGACCATTTCCGAGAAATTAAAATCCATAATTCTAATATATTCCCAGAAGTCCGAATACCAAATCTGGGAATCCAATTCCCATTAACGAACCTTTTTCCTTCACAAAATCCGGAAAATTTTCCGTCGGAAAATCAAATCTTTCTTCATTTCCAATCTTAATGACGTATTCTCGTACGTACGTCCTTACATACATACCCTGGAACTCCGGGGTGTAACATTCTTCCCCCCTTAGAAACATTCATCCCGAATGTTCCTTCTAAGTCTCCAAACACGCGTGCTGATATAGTCTTCACTCTTTGTCACGACCATTCGGGGCGTGGTAGTGCTCAAGGCACCCAAGTAGTCATACATCAGAGTAATCAGCGGAAATATAAAGCAAGACATGAAACAGTTTATAAAATAGGACACAGTTTAAGTGAGAAAACATCGCCTTTCGGCATATATATAAAAACATGGTTTAGCAGTTACATCAAATCTTGACTGGCGAATTTCTGAGACCTCTGAAATATACAACTATGGCGGGACGGGGCCCGCCATACCTCGATACAAAACTATCTACAACAGGGAGATCATACCCAGTAGAGCCTCGGAAAGGATGGAGCTCACGACACCAACGTAGAGATCCACAGGAATGTGGATCTAGCACACCTTTGCCACCTGCGGCATGAGCGACCCAGAAGGAGGTCGATTACAACGGTACTAAGTATATGAAACTGTAAAATACTTAAATGAAAACATATCATTTTAAAATCAGTTTTGCAAGTATGTATGAAACAACGAGGGGCGCGCATAGTGCCATCATAAACAAGAGCAACAATAGGTAAGCAATGTGTCTTTTCTTAGGTGCAAATGATCGAAGCGGGGCCAATTGCGTAGTATCACGCATAAGCCTAATCACGGACTCTCGTAGTCGCATAGGCCACTCACATAGGCGCGTAGGGTACATAACCCCGCATCGAGGTAGCTACTCCTCGGCATCGCTGGACTCGTAGTCGCGTAGCCACATAGACCGCATGAGGTATAACCCCGCACACTAACACGGAACTCTCGTAGCTCGCATAGGTCCCTTGGACCCGCATGAGGTATTCTCGAATCATGGTCCTGCATCACCGAGTCTACCGCGTCGGAGGCGGCTTAACCCCTGTAATATGTCAAGAGGTGAGTGATGTTACACTAACCTAACGAACTTATCGTTAAACAACATAAGCACAACAAGAATACTCTTTTACACAAGCGTTACAAGACTAACACACATAGCATCATATCATTTCTATTTATCAAACCATCTTATTATTCTTTTCACAATTCAACATAAGTGCATTATAAACACATAGGCAAACTGTTTCTTTTATCATTCTTAAGTGGTTATACTTAACTTCCCATAAAGCTAGTATAACTTTTAAACACATTTTAAAAAAACCAATTAGTTCTCTTACAGAAAAAATGATTGATATTCTTTTGAAATGCTTTGAGATCTTTATTATTGGGCTTAAGCGTGAGGCATTCGTAAGTGTTATTCGGGCTTAAGCGTGAGGCATTAGTAAGTATTATTCGAGCTTAAGTCAAAGACATTGCCGTAGTTATTATTCGTTAACACGTATGCGTCTACCGTACTATATATATTGTAAAATATCATGCTTTAGGAAGAATCACATACCTTCTCGTGAAAACCACCGCTAAGTTGAATATGTGCGTTGAGAGTCACTATAATAGTCACAGACATCTATCAAAGACTACTCAAGGTCATTCTAAGCAGAGGGTTCACAATTCTATGGAAAGTTGGGCAGCACTTCCCTGCGGTGAGCTATATAAGTCTCATTGTGAAAGCAGTCCTATGTAAATCTGGTTTGATTATTCTTCTTTTAAACCCTTCTACTGTGGTAATATTCAATTCTATACGTGATATTCTTCTAAGTATTTAATACTTATTCTAATACTACTACGATGAAGTATTCTCTAATTCAAAAGAGGGTTAGGATTAGTTACCTCGGTAAGCCCAATAATATCCTAGAAAAGTCGCGCTGAGCAAGGTTTTGCTCCTAAGTTGTATGCTCAGAAACCTTAGAAGTTCTTCACAACTTCTACTAAGTACTAAGGTATTTGGGCTGGGGTATTTTGGGCATTATAACAATACAAGAAGACAACTTTTCTACCAAAGGAGGGTAGGTTTTGGCTAGGCTCGGGGGGGCCTCGGCCAAACGTCGTAGGCTAGCGGGGGGGTATTCGGCCAGGGCCTTCTGAGGGAGGGGAGGTGTTGGACGAAAAGGCTACAAAGGGAGAGGAGAGGATTTTCAAGACTTGGAAAGCTTTGTGGATGAAGAACTCTTCATCTTAAGGGGGGTATTTATAGGTCAAGAAGTGGCCAACCAATGGCCAAGATTTAGACAAGTGCAAGGCAAGTGTAGGGTGAGGATTAACTATACACAAATATCCTACCAACTCCTTGACTTGTGCACAAGGCACAAAGCGATGCCATTGCTAGCCAATTCGTCCAAATGGACGATTTGAAGTCCACGATTGGAGGGTGCCAAATGTCGCCCTCGTTAGTCAAAATGTTTCGTCTCTCGGAAAAATCCGCAAAAATTAGAAATGGCATAGCCGGAATTTACCCTACGAAAGATGTGGAAACGTTTCGTCGGAAAACTATTCGTTTTGTGAGTTGTGCCCAAAAAAATCGTCCAAGCCTAAACTTTAAGGCTAAACTTTTTGTACGTATTCCCTTACGTACATACTCTGGAAATACGGGGTATAACATTCTCCCCTCCTTAGAAACATTCGTCCCGAATGTTCCTTCCCAAACGATTAACGATAAGATTCTTCATAACTTAAGCGATTGTAAATGCCACACGGCGCCACAGAGCAACACTTAGGCGAGCGATAGCGAAAATTTACAAGTAGGAAAGTGAATTTACGGAGGTGTGGGAATAGGTGAGATACTTCCGCCTCATGTCCTCGCCGGCTTCCGCGTCATCCTCCTCGAGCTCGTTCGCACAAGACTTTGTGGAAGCCCGCGTCCTTGGTCGCGCCTAACTGACGATCGACTATCGCTATGGGAATCTCCTCGTGCGATAACCCCTCGGTCACTGGACATCGTCAATCGGGTGTACCACAGATGGATCCCGATACATCTCGCCGGCATAGATACGTGAAAAACCGGATGCCTTGCCTCGGATCGGACGGCAGATCAACTCGTGGCAACCTTGCCTACCTGCGGACAATCGAAGCGGCCCGATGTACCTGAAATTTGAGTTTCCTTCTTCCCGAATCTCATCACACCGCCATGGGTGACGCTAGGAAAACCCAATCATGAACCTCGAACTCAAGATCTGACGACGATGATCTGCATCGACTTACATGCCGACTACGGTATCGATAGCGCTCTCGGATAAGCCGCCTTATCCACTTTGCTGTACCAAATCTGGTCCCACTATTTGCACCTCGCCACATCGAACCAACCTATAGGCGATCTGCACTTCCTCCCATACAAGGCCTCGTAGGCGCCATCGAATCTTTGGAGTGGTAGCTATTATTATACGCGAACTCAACTAGAGGCAAATGATCCTCCCAACTACCCCGAAGTCAATAACACGGGCTCGCGACATATCCTCGAGAGTGCGGATAGTGCGCTCTGCTGTCCGTCATGCGTGGATGAAATGCGATTACTCGGGCTCACTGCGTCCACTAAACCCTCTGGAAGGACCTCGAGTTAGCCGTAAGCGGGCTCCACATGCGATATGATCGGTAGGGACTCCATGCGATCGGCGATCTCTCGGATGTAAAGTCGGCATAATCCTCGGTAGAAAAGTTCGTCTGACGGGAAGAAAGTGGGCTGATTTCGTCGACTGTCGGCGATAACCCATATAGAATCATGTCTCCTGCGAGTGCGAGGTAATCACGTGATGAAGTCCATGTTGATTACCTCCCACTTCCGGTCGGGATCTCGATAAATGCGTAACAAACCACGGCCTCGGTGCTCTGCCTTCACTGCGACAACACGGGCGAGCTACGAACTCTGCGGCGTCCTCTTCAAGCCATCCCACGATACACGGATCTAAGGTCGTGGTACATCTTGGTCGACCGGATGGATAAATGCTTGTGTGTGCTTCCCCAAGAACCTGCTGCGAAGTCACGAAACATCCGGAACACAATCGCCCTCAAACCTTAGCACCCGTGGTGCTACCTCAAAAGGAACCTTGCACTAACGAAGAGTTGTATCTAGATATAGAATCAAAGCTTGATCATCGAACTGTTTCCTCTTCACCTCGCCGGCGATGGAAGACTCGGCAACCTCGCGAACTCTAACCCAGCGCTATCGAGAATCAATCAAGCGGATGCGCCCGAACGGGCAAAATCAGTGCCTTACCTGCGGCTAGCGATACAACATCGAGAAAACCGGAAATAAAAACTTTAAACATGAAATGAGAGACATGATAAATAAGCAGGCCAACCAGCGATTTGCCTTGACATACATACATAAATACCGACGGTTATCCTTTACAAACCACGCCAGCAGTTCTACAGGACCTCTAAGATTTACAACAACTATGGCGGGACGGGGCCGCCATACCACGAATGTACAAGAACTCTGACTCGGGGAACACATACGATAAGATAAGCCTCGGAGAAAGCGGAGCTTCCACACGCGAATGTGATCCTATAAGCGGGGATCGGCGATCGATGTACCTTTACTGCGGCATGAGCGCGGCCGAAGGAGGTCGATGCAAGTACAGTATGTGAAGCGCAAAATCGTAAATGAAATCATACTAGTCTATATAAAGCGAGAGACATGTATGATAACTAAACTCTGATTCACAACATAAAGCGATCCGTCGAGGACTCACGCCTCAAAGTCACCACTCAAATATAACTATGGGTCTCACGCCCGCAACATCCATCATGTTCGCATCATGGCGCGTGCCGGAATCTGCATCGGTGTAGACATGTCCGTGATGCAACAATAATAAACAAGATAACAATCCAAATGGGCCAGCATACTCGTGCGCTACGCGTCGGTCGGTATGTCGAAGAAACAATAAGGCAACATTCCAAATGGGCGATACTGCGTGCGCTACGCATCGGGTCGATATGTCGAAGAAACAATAGGACAATTCCAAATGGGCGCATACTGCGCTACGCGTCGGTCGATATGTCAAAGGAAATCACAAGGCGATAATCAAAATGAAACATACGTGCGCTACGCATCGTGTCGGTATGTCCAAAGCGATTAATAACAATAATACTATCAGCGAGGACGTGCGTGGAATTTCTCCGTCAATGCGAAACGCGTCAGTAAGTTCTCAACCGATCAACCGACCTCCATGAGACGCGATAACACGAAATACAACGTTTTGCACAACAAAGGCTATCACAACAAGCATAGGCGTTTCACAATAACAAGCATAGGCTAGTTTCACAACAACAAGCATAGGCAAGTATCACACAACTCAAAGTACTTTCATTTTATGCCAAAGTCGGGTTTTTAACCCCAAGTACTACATCGTTAAGTTCTTTAAAAGAGATCCATTACTTTTATAAAAGTCACCCGATACGTAGTATTAGAATGACCAACCCACATTCCTTTTCAAAGTCAAGTATGATATTCTTTTCCTAAATTCGGTTTGCCTAGTTTGATTACTCAAAGCTTCTCATTTTCAAATGGTTTCATAGTTCATAAACTTAATCACTTGATTCCTTTTTAGAACAATTGAGTAATATATGTCTTACATGAGTAGGTTATTCTTGTTTACAACATTCTTATTACAATGACCATGATCTAGAAAATGTATATCATTTTGTCTCATCTTAGTTTCTATGCGGATGGAGGTTTCTCTTGGTTTTAATACAATTCATCATTATTTAATACATTTTCCTTTATTAACGCTATTTGCGGTCTGCCGATACACATTCTGATTTCCGAAATCAGTAAAACATTATCCCTTTAGATAAAACCAAGTACTCATTACTCACGAATGAGGTTTCACCCAAACATTCACATTAAAACAAATAAGTTAAGTCTCTTATCTTATAAGATCAAGTCTCTTAACTTCTAACATTAGTAAACCATTTTCTTTACCTCTCTTAAGACATTATACCTAACTCCCATAAAGCTAGTATAACTCTTTTTAAAACCTTTAAAACCAAGTGTTACTCTTCCTTCAAAGCGATTTATAAATCTTTTGAAATACATCAAGTTCTTTATTATAACAAGCGATTATTATTCAAAACGATTACCTTTTAAAAACCACAAGGTGCTTATCCACATAAAGCTATTATAACCGACTTCCCGTAAAGCCGTTATAACACTTTATGTTTAAACCAATCAAATACATTTATACGTATCGTCTACCGTACTACATAGTTCACACATATCATGCTAGAAGAGATAGGAAGAGGTTCACATACCTCGCGGCAGTATCGACTAATAGCAAACGCTCCAAACAGTCGGCTACTCCTTAAGCCAAGTAAATCGCGCCACACGTAGGACTTCAACCTATAAGGCCACAGTGACATTAACATCTAGACGCGGCGTAGAATATTCTACGAAAATTCGGCACCTCACCGCAACGGCGTTAATCTCCTCTCTATCGAGGCTATCAAGCCAACCGGGGTTATACATCTAACCCTAGCGGGTACAATTCTACTCCACGGTACTACTACACAAGTCTCTTGTAATACGTCCTATGTAATTACAGATTGATTCGATTCTTAATTCTTGGGCTTAAGTCAAAAGACATTGCCACGATACTAAGTTGATTACATATATAGTATCTGACAACTATATATTCAACACTTATGTAATTTCCAATTACAATAGGGGACAAGATATTTACCTCGATAAGCCCAAAATTATCCGAGTTTAATGTCGCTCCCGAGCAAGGTTTAGCTCTACTCAGAGTGCTCGATCCGCTCCAAACAACCCTTAGAAGTTCTAACCAACTTCTCTTAAGTATGAACAACTATGAAGATTTCTTTAGGGTTTAGTTTAGTGGCTAAAGGAAAGTATAATCGTATTTTAGGCTTTTATAAGTGTAACCTTGGGAATACTACAAGGTATTTGGGCCAAGGTATTTGGACATTACAACAATACTTTGGAGAGTATTTCTATACCTGAAGGGGTATTTATACGAGACAACTAGGCTAGGGGTACCCGGCAAAACACCACCAAGGGAGGGGTGGCTCTCGACGAGGGGAAAGGGAGGGCTAGGACGAGAATTCTCAAGAGGGAGGGAGAGGGTTTTCAAGACTTAGGCAATTTGTGGATGAAAGAACTCATCAACTAATGGGGTATTTATAGGTCAAGTGAAGGCCAACCAATGGCGAAGATGAAGACAAGTGCATAGCAAGTGTAAGGCCAAGATTTAGCCATGTGCTACCTTATCCATCTACCACACAACTTGCACAAAATATCCTACCAACTAAAGTGGACCAAAATCGTCCAAGACATGCCATGTTTGCCGTCGAGCCTTCGATGTGAGGGTGACACATGTCACCCTCCGTTGGTCCAAAATGTTTAAATCTCTCGGAAAAATCATAAAATTATAAATGACATAGCGAATTTTCTCTCGAAAGCCGTGGAAAGCGTTTACGTCGACGACTCTATTCGCGTGCCCAAATTTCGAACCAAGCCAATTCTTAAGGCAAAAATTTAATACGTACGCCCTCACGTACATACTCTGGAAATACGGGGTATAACATTCTTCCCCCCTTAGAAACATTCGTCGAATGTTCCTTGAGTCTCAAACAAATCGGCGTCGGTATAGTCTTCTGCTATCGTGCGAAAACAATCATGCCACGCGGCCACAAAAACACGCGTTCACCTCCCCTTTCGTAGAACTCGTCACGAACACTCGAACTCGTTCTAGTATCCGTACCACATACATCCGCTAACGTTTCCAACCTCGAGTCACTACCTCCAACTTGGTCATCCGACTAACTTCGATCTTCTAAGGCGTTCCGGCCTCCACGATCCACACGGTCGAACATATCCACCAACTCATCGATGGTCATCTAAACTTGGGCTAACACCACGGTGACCCTACTCTGGCGGGACCACCCAGCTGACCCCACCTCAATCCGACTCACGGGTTGACCGCAAATGGTCCTCAACCCGACCCCAACGCGCCAAACTCTTGTTCCCGATCGGAACAATCTTACCAATTCCCATCACAGCTACCACTTCCATCTCACACTACCCGCGGACTTATCACACAAATAAATCCCACGTATACTACTACTCGATAAGGGTCAAACATAAAATAAATCTTTAACTCAAGACCTTACCCTACAGGTCTCGATCGTGACATAGTTTAAGGTTCACACTTACCATGTATTCTAACTCATAATATCACAACGCTATCCGTACATAGCACAATAATGAGATCATTAAAACAAGCATACCAAAACTCTAGAGGTTAAGGATATACAGATCAACCGCTCCACTCTAATCATAGGCACACTGCAGGCATGCTATGAAGGCGATGAACCGACCAGCGATCCGGTAGGTGAGTCGTAACATCCGTGCTACCAGTCGGACAGTTCCGCCAAAATGGCCTGCTGGCGCATGCAAAACAAACTCCCAATCTAGCACGACACTCTCCAAAATGGAGTCTACCTGATGGTCCGCGAGGTAGGGGTGGCTTGGTGGTTAACACCCGCTCTCGAAAAATCTGAACCCTTCGAGCCACGACCGCTCACGAAGGCGGTGGAAGTACATAACTAGTCTGCAACTGGCGGTGCGCCTCGAAAGTCGCCAAAATATCCGCCGTCTTGGCGCTCTACCTGTGGCGGTCCACCGTCGATCTGCGCTCGCCGCACCAAGTGCATGAGCACGAATGCGGGCAATGTCCATGCCGGTGAAGAAACACGAACAACTCTGCTAGGTAATCATCGAGCCTGTAACATATCGGTGCACTCGATCCTCCATACTAGCTACTAATGCGGGAACATACCGCCAATGAGTCGAACTCCATTGTACTCCCCGTATGCGCTGCTGCGCCTCAACATCAAAAATCGCCGGCCAGCCCTCGCCGTTTGTGGAGGCAAGAAATGTGCGGAAGGCCCGAAAACTCGTCCCAAGCGGTGGAAGTCGTGCTCTCCCGGAAAGCTCCGCGAGTCAAACCAATCATTGCGGTATAACGCGCGTCACGAACCAAATATCACGGACTCGATCTGAAGCCTTGATCACCCGTGATCTCTGCAGAAGCGGATGAACTCCTGCGGATCATCCTCGGCCTCGACGTAAAACTCGTGCGGGCTACAACTAAGAAATCCCGACCTCAATGCGCCTCGGGTGCACTACAGTCTTCTTTGGGCTGAGGCTGCGCATCGGCTGTCCTCATATCGGCCACACCACGGCGATAATCGGGCCATCTCGCGTGACCCGTCTCCACGCTCGGTGTGGGGCTGGAGGCTCAGTCTTGTAGTCTCATCGCCCACCGCTGCGGCTCTAACTTCTGCTTTGGTCTTTGGCGGCGTCACAAAACTTCGCCGTCGGAAGCACTACCTCAGTCTTGGCCGGGCTGCGCCTCGTGCTCCTCTGAATCCCACTAGCGGCTCGCCGCTTTGCCCTTCGGGCCACGGTTGCCTTTCGCGGAGCATAAGCGGTAAAAGCGAAACACGTCGGAGGGTCCAACTTACAACACGGCTCTAAGGCACGATCTCGGAATGAGAAGAATGAAACCAATCCTAAATGTCCTATAGCCTCACGATTATAGATGTGGTGCACAACACAGATAATCAAGACTACTAGACACGCGGTGCGTAGACACTTTCAGAGGATTAGCGCTGCGATACCACTTTTGTAACGCCCGAACCGGGCGTCATGGTGCCTTACCGGGCACCACTAGCGTCTGACATCGAGAAAACCAGCGGAAATAAAAACTTTAAACATGAAATGAGAGACATGATAAATAAACAGGCCAGCAAGCGATTGCCTTCACATACATCATAAATAAATACGACAGTTATCCTTTTACAAACCACCGCCTAGCAGTTCTCTGAGACCTCTAAGATTTACAACAACTATGACGGGACGGGGCCGCCATACCACGAATGTACAGAACCTACAACTCGGGGAACACATACCAATAAGATAAGCCTCGGAGAAAGCGGAGCTTCCCAACACGCGAATGTGATCTATAAGCGGGGATCGGCGATCGATGTACCTTTACTGCGGCATGACGCGGCCCGAAGGAGTCGATCTAACAGTTGCAGTATGTGAAAGCGCAAAAATCAGTAAATGAAATCATACTAGTCTATATAAAGCAGGAGACATGTATGATAACCAAACTACAGTTCACAACATAGAAGCAGTCAAGTCAGGGACTCACGCCCTCAAAGTCACCACTCAAATATAACTATGGGTCTCACGCCCACAACATCCATCATGTTCGCATCATGGCCGCATGCCCCCGGAATACTGCATCGGTGTAGACATGTCCATGATGCAACAATAATAAACAAGATAACAATCCAAATGGACGCATACTCGTGCGCTACGCATCGGGTCAGTATGTCCAAAGGGAAACAATAAGGCAACATTCCAAATGGACGCATACTCGTGCGCTACGCATCGGGTCAGTATGTCCAAAGGGAAACAATAGGACAGCATTCCAAATGGACGCATACTCGTGCGCTACGCATCGGGTCAGTATGTCCAAAAGGAAATCACAAGACGATAATCAAAATGGAAACATACCCGTGCGCTACGCATCGTGTCAGTATGTCCAAAGCGATTAATAACAATAATACTATCAGCGAGGGCGTGCGTGGAATTTCTCGTCAATGCCGACACGTCCAAGTAAGTTCTCAACGATCAACCGACCCTCCATGAGAGGCGATAACACGGAAATACAACGTTTTGCACAACAAAGGCTATCACAACAAGCATAGGCGCGTTTCTGCGATAACAAGCATAGGCTAGTTTCACAACAACAAGCATAAGCAAGTATCACACAACTCAAAGTACTTTCATTTTATGCCAAAGTCGGGTTTTAACCCCAGTACTACATCGTTAAGTTCTTTTAAAGAGATCCATTACTTTTATAAAGTCACCCGATACGTAGTATTAGAATGACCAACCCACATTCCTTTTCAAAGTCAAGTAACAATATTCTTTTCCTAAATTCCGGTTTGCCTAGTTTGATTACTCAAGCTTCTCATTTTCAAATGGTTTCATAGTTCATAAACTTAATCACTTGATTCCTTTTTAGAACAATTGAGTAATATATGTCTTACATGAGTAGGTTATTCTTGTTTACAACATTCTTATTACTGACCATGATCTAGAAAATGTATATCATTTTGTCTCATCTTAGTTTCTATGCGGATGGAGGTTTCTACGGTTTTAATACAATTCATCATTATTTAATACATTTTCCTTTATTAACATTTGCGGTGGTGCTGTCGATACACATTCGATTTCGAAATCGGTAAACATTATCCCTTTAGATAAAACCAAGTACTCATTACTCACGAATGAGGTTTCACCCAAACATTCACATTAAAACAAATAAGTTAAGTCTCTTATCTTATAAGATCAAGTCTCTTAACTTCTAACATTAGTAAACCATTTTCTTTACCTCTCTTAAGACATTATACCTAACTCCCATAAAGCTAGTATAACTCTTTTAAAACCTTTAAAACCAAGTGTTACTCTTCCTTCAAAACGATTTATAAATCTTTTGAAATACATCAAGTTCTTTATTATAACAAGCCGTTATTATTCAAAGCGATTACCTTTTAAAAACCACAAGGTACTTGCTTATCCACATAAAGCTATTATAAGACTTCCCATAAAGCCGTTATAACACTTTATGTTTTAAACCAATCAAATACATTTAGCACGTATGCGTCTGCCGTCTACATAGTTCACACATATCATGCTAGAAGAGATAGGAAGAGGTTCACATACCTCGCGACAGTATCGACTAATAGCAAAACGCTCAACGATCGGCTACTCCTTAAGCCAAGTAAATCGCGCCACACGTAGGACTTGACCTATAAGGCCACAAGCGACATTAACATCTAGACCTGACGTAGAATATTCTCTGAAAATTCGTGACCTCCCCATGCAGCGTTAATCTCCTCTCTATCGAGGTGGCATCAAGCCAACGAGGGTTATACATCTAACACTGCGGTACAATTCTACTCCACGGTACTACTACACAAGTCTCATGTCTGATCCCATGTAATTACGATTCGATTCGATTCTTAATTCTTGAGCTTAAGTCAAAAGACATTGCCACGATGCTAAGTTGATTCTATATATAGTATCTGACAACTATATATTCAACACTTATGTAATTTCCAATTCTGATAGGGGACAAGATATTTACCTCGATAAGCCCAAAATTATCCGAGTTTAATGTCGCTCCCGAGCAAGGTTTAGCTCTACTCGAGTGCTCGATCCGCTCCAAACAACCCTTAGAAGTTCTAACCAACTTCTCTTAAGTACTTCAAACAACTATGAAGATTTCTTTGGGGTTTAGTTTAGTGGCTAAAGGAAAGTATAATCGTATTTTACGGGCTTTTATAAGTGTAACCTTGGGAATACTACAAGGTATTTGGGCCAAGGTATTTGGACATTACAACAATACTTTGGAGAGTATTTCTATACCACAAAGGGGTATTTATACGAGACAACTAGGCTAGGGGTACCCACGTGGCTACCACCAGGGGAGGGGTGGCTCTCGGCCAAGGGGAAAGGGAGGGCTAGGACGAGAATTCTCAAGAGGGAGGAGAGGGGTTTTCAAGACTTAGGCAATTTGTGGATGAAAGAACTCATCAACTAATGGGGTATTTATAGGTCAGTGAAGGCCAACCAATGGCGAAGATGAAGACAAGTGCATAGCAAGTGTAAGGCCAAGATTTAGCCATGTGCTACCTTATCCATCTACCACACAACTTGCACAAAATATCCTACCAACTAAAGTGGACCAAAATCGTCCAAGACATGCCATGTTTGCCGTCAAGCCTTCGATGTGAGGTGACACATGCCACCCTCCCGTTGATCCAAAATGTTTAATTCTCTCGGAAAAATCCGCAAAAATTATAAATGACATAGCGGAATTTTCTCTACGAAAGCGTGAAACGTTTCGCTAAAACGACTCTATTCGCACTTGTGCCCAAATTTCGAACCAAGCCAATTCTTAAGGCAAAAATTTATCGTCGCCTCACGCATATACTGAAATACGGGTATAACAACGGACACCAAGGCTCGCTAATCGATGCAAATCACGAACCATGTCTCTCTCTCTGCGCACATCCGATAGGCTCCCCGACCTACGACTAGGCATACGCCACAACATTGGCCTTCCGGGTGGTACGATATCAACATCGTAATCCTTAAGCAACTCTAACCACCGTCTGCCGTAAGTTCGACTCCTCCGGTGAAGATATCTTGGAGGCTCTTGTGGTGCGTATAAATATCCACGTGAACCCCATACAAGTAGTGCCTCGGATCTTCAAAGCGTGAATCACGGTACCGACTCCAAATCATGGGTGGGGTAGTTCCTCGTGTTTCTTGGTGTCGGGATGCATATGCTATAACCTGCCATGCTGCGTCAACACACATCCCAACCCGATGCCCGGCATCACAATACGACATAACCATCGGACCTGCGGAAGAGTAAGAACGAGGCGGTTGTCGGTCTCTTTCAAAGAATGGAAACCCCGCTACAAGCATCGGTCCATCAAACTGCGCTTACGAGTCACCCTAGTCAATGGTGCGAGATAGAAGCAAACTTCTCCACGAACGCCGATAATATCTGCAAGGCCCGAGCTGCGAACCTGCAGCCGGAGTAGTAGGTGCAGGCAAGTCCCGATCGCCGATCTTGGTCGTATCCACTCGAATGCCATCAGCCCGACAATATGCCCAAGAAACGCCAAAGTCAACCAAAACTCACATTTGGAAAACTTGGCGCATAACCGCTGGTCTTGAAGAATCGGCCGATCGCCAAATGCTCGCGTGCTCGCTCTGGCGAGAATAAACCAAGATATCATCGATGAACACTATCACAACGTGTCCAAAAATGGTTTGAACACTCGGTTCATCAAATCCATGAATACGCCGGAGCATTGGTCAACCCAAAAGACATGACCACGAACTCATAATGCCCGTCACGGGTCTGAATGCGATCTAGGGACATCCACCTCTCGACTCGCACTGATGATAGCGATCGCATCAATCTTGGAGAAACATCTCGCACCGCAACTGGTCGAACAAATCATCAATCCCGGGAAGGGTATCGTTCTTAATGGTCACCTTGTTCACCTGTAATCAACACATGCGCAGCGTCGCCCTTCTTCTTCACGAACAATACGGCGCTCCCGGGGAGAAACACTAGGCCTGATGAAGCCCTTCTCTAGCAATTCTCTAAGCTGATCCTTCAGCTCTCTCAACTCGGCAGGTGCCATTCTATATGGCGGAATAGAAATAGGCCGAGTGTCTGGCAATATGTCAATACAAAACTCAATCTCCATCTCAGGAGGATACCGGGAGGTCATCCGAAACACGCCTGGGAACTTCGACTACATCGGCGGTGAAAATTTGGTACCGCAGCTTGATATCAAACACGACGAGATGGTAGATATACCCTTCTGCGCACCATCTTCCTAGCCTTGGTAGAAATAAACCTACCTCTACGATACCGTGCTCCCATTCAACAACGGCTCTCCGGAAATCGAACCGCACTACTCTCTCTGCGGTCTACATTGGCGTAGTGAAGCTAGCCAATCCATCCCATAATCACGTCGAAGTCAATCATCTCCAACTCTATCAAGTCGGCTGGTCCGACGATCGTAAATGGTCACAGGACAAGCTCTATATACCCGCCGAGCTACCACCGAATCACCAGCTGGCGTAGCTACCTCGAAAGGTCTATGGATTCGTGCTCTATCCCTATCCTACTAGCAACAAGGGGAGATATATAGGGCAGTAGAACCGGATCTATCAAGGCATAAACATCAAACCCGTGATAAGGTACACGTGGCGACATCGGTGAGGCCTCCGATCTGTCGGTGGACAAAGCATAAATGCGGTTACGAGGACCGCTAGAATCGGACGCGCCACGACCTGCCGCGACATGCGGTCCACGAGTACCTTGCCCTCGGGCGTAAGCTGAATCGGGGATGAAGAAGACCGTGAAAGAACATGGTCGACCCTACCATCAAGATCGCCGGTGGACGATTCCTCGATAGTGACCTGCGGCCGCCAAGAAACAAACTCCCGTACCACAACTCGAAGTGGGATCTACCGTCGGCCGGCGAGGGTGGTCGATCGCCCAGCACCTCCGCCGCTGGACATCGAAGTCTGGGGCCCCAGTGCGCCTCGAATATCTCGGTGGCGAGGGCGGTGCGAGTGCTCGGGCTGGTGTGGTGCAAATCTAGGCGCTGAGGCCGCCACGATAGCCACCAAACGACCTGCCGTCTGGTCCCTGCTTCTTCTCTCGGCCCGGCGATCTACGCTCGCACATCCAAGAGCATGAGTCTGCGTGCGGGTAATGTCCATACCTACCGGAGAAACACACCCGCATGACTCGGCCATATAGTCGTCTATCCGGTGACATAGCGGTGCACCCTATCCTCCATATCTGCTACTATCTTTGGGACATATCGAGCCAATGAATCAAACTCGACATTATACTCCACGGCGGTGCGTCCTCTCGCCTCGCAGTAAAAATCTATCGGCCGCGCCCTCGCCATCTGTGGAGGCAAGAAGTGAGTGAGAAAGCCTCGAGAACTCATCCCAGTACTGGGGGCGTGCTCTCCCGGGATAACTCCCATGAATCAAACCAATCGATCGCGGTATCACGCGGCCGACGCGAACCGGCGTCACAGACTCAGTGTCTGAGGCCTTGATCACCCTCATGATCCTCTGAAGCTGACGGATGAACTCCTGCGGATCATCCTCCGGCCTCGACCCGAAAAACTCTGGCGGGCTACAACTCAAGAAATCTCGTAGCCTCAAACTATCTGCCCTCGGGTGTACCACGGGTGCGACCGGCGCTGGAGCTGGAACTGGAACTGCCGCATCCAGCCTCTCCTCGTATCGGGCCACAACTTTAGCCAATAGCTGGGCCATCTCCTTGTACCCTAACTCCTCCGCCCCAGGCTGTGGGAAAGGAGGTGTGGTGCGTGGTCTGTCTTTGAAATGCGGCGTCATAGAACTCGCCGCCTCGGTATAGACGGGCACGAGCCCTCGTGACTCTGGGTGTCACGCTAGCAGCTCCTCATTGCTTGCCCTTACGGGCGGGTTGCCTTACGTGGAGGCATAATCATTAGAAAGGAATACGTTAGAGGGGTCCAACCTATAACACAGCTCTACAGCACGATCTCAGAATGAAAACAATGGAAACCAATCCTAAATATCCTATAGCCTCTCGATTATTGGTGTAGTGCACAACACCGATAATCAAGACTCTACTAGATACGGTGCAGACACTTTCCGAGATTAATCGCTCGATACCACTTTTGTCACGACCCATTCCGGGCGTGATCGTGCCTACCGGCACCCAGTAGTCATACATCGAGTAATCGGAAATATAAAGCAAGACATGAAACGATTTATAAAATAGGACACAGTTTAAGTGAGAAAACATCGCTTTCGGCATATATATAAAAACATGGTTTAGCGATACATTCGATCTTGTACAGGACTACTGAGACCTCTAAGGAAATATACAACTATGGCGGGACAGGGCCGCCATACCTGGATCAGACAAAACTATCTACAACGGGAGATCATACCCAAAAGTAGAGCCTCGGAAAGGATGGAGCTCACGACACCAACGTAGAGATCCTAGGAATGTGGATCTAGCACTGCTTGCTCTTACTGCGGCATGAACGCAGCCCGAAGGAGGTCGAGACAGGTACTAAGTATATGAAATCAGAAATACTTAAATGAAAACATATCATTTTAAAATCAGTTTTGCAAGTATGTATGAAACAACCAAGGGACCGCACATAGTGCCACATCATAAACAAGAGCAACAATAGGTAAATCAGAATGTGTCTTTTCTTAGGCCGCAAATGATCAAGCGGGGCCAATTGCGTAGTATCACGCAAGCCTAATCACGGACTCGTAGTCGCATAGGCCACTCACATAGGCCCGCATAGGTACATAACCCCGCATCGAGGTAGCTACTCCTCGGCATCGCCCCGGACTCGTAGTCCGCATGGCCACATGCACGCGTGAGGTATAACCCCGCACACTAACCTGGAACTCTCGTAGCTCCGCATAGGTCCCTTGGACCCGCATGAGGTATTCTCGAATCATGGTCCCAGACCGCCTGAGTCTACCCCGCATCGGAGGGCAGCTTAACCCCCGGTAATATGTCAAGAGGTGAGTGATGTTACACTAACCTAACAGCTTATCGTTAAACAACATAAGCACAACAAGAATACTCTTTTACACAAACGTTACAAGACACTAACACACATAGCATCATACCATGTCAATTTATCAAACCATCTTATTATTCTTTTCACAATTCAACATAAGTCTGTTATAAACACATAGGCAAACTGTTTCTTTTATCATTCTTAAGTGGTTATACTTAACTTCCCATAAAGCTAGTATAACTTTTAAACTTCTGTTTTAAAAAAACCAATTAGTTCTCTTCTGTAAAAAAATGATTCAGTATTCTTTTGAAATGCTTTCAGATCTTTATTATTCAGGCTTAAGCCGTGAGGCATTGCCGTAAGTATTATTCAGGCTTAAGCCGTGAGGCATTGCCGTAAGTATTATTCAGGCTTAAGTCAAAGACATTGCCGTAGTTATTATTCAGTTAACACGTATGCGTCCTACCGTACTATATATATTGTAAAATATCATGCTTTAGGAAGAATCACATACCTTCTGAAAACCACCGCCAAGTTGAATATGTCGCGCAGAGAGTCACTATAATAGTCACGTACATCTATCAAAGACTACTCAAGGTCATTCTAAGCAGAGGGTTCACAATTCTATGGAAAGTTGGCGTAACTTTACTGCGGTGAGCTATATAAGTCTACTGTGAAAACAGTTCTATGTAAGTACAGTTTGATTATTCTTCTTTTAAACCCTTCTACTGTAGTAACAGTTCAATTCTATTCTGTGATAATCTTCTAAGTATTTAATACTTATTCTAATACTACTACAGTAAGTATTCTCTAATTCAAAAGAGGGTTAGGATTAGTTACCTCGGTAAGCCCAATAATATCCTAGAAAAGTCGTACTGAGCAAGGTTTTGCTCCTAAGTTGTATGCTCTAGAAACCTTAGAAGTTCTTCACAACTTCTACTAAGTACTAAGGTATTTGGGCTAGGGTATTTTGGGCATTATAACAATACAAGAGGCAACTTTTCTACCAAAGGAGGGGTAGGTTTGGCTAGGCTAGGGGCCTCGCCAAACTTCTTAGGCTAGAGGGGGTATTCGGCCAAGGGCCTTCAAGGAGGGAGGTGTTGGATGAAAAGGCTACAAAGGGAGAGGAGAGGATTTTCAAGACTTGGAAAGCTTTGTGGATGAAGAACTCTTCATCTTAAGGGGTATTTATAGGTCAAAAGTGGTCCAACCAATGGCCAAGATTTGGACAAGTGCAAGGCAAGTGTAGGGTGAGGATTAACTATACACAAATATCCTACCAACTCCTTGACTTGTGCACAAGGCACAAAAAACGTGCCATTGCTAGCCAATTCGTCCAAATGGACGATTTGAAGTCCACCAATTGGAGGGTGCCAAGTGTCGCCCTCCCGTTGGTCCAAAATGTTTCGTCTCTCGGAAAAATCCGCAAAAATTAGAAATGGCATAGCCGGAATTTACCCTACGAAAGCTGTGGAAACGTTTCGTCGGAAAACTATTCGTTTTGTGAGTTGTGCCCAAAAAAAATCGTCCAAGCCTAAACTTTAAGGCTAAACTTTTTGTACGTATTCCCTTACGTACATACTCTGGAAATACGGGGTATAACAACTACTACACTTACAAAACCAATCATGCCACCAATGGCCATAGTATAACATACGCGCAAAATCTCAAATCCAAGACAACGAGGAATCACCTCTAAAGTGTAAAACAACACTATAACTCTCACTCCTGGTCCAAAGGATACTCTCTTCGCACCTTCACTTCACAAAAATGATCATTTCCATTCACTTAACACATATTCGTTTCTTGTCTTACTCGTCGTAACCTTCTCGTACACCCGAACTCTTTCTAGTACACGTACCACATTTCAGTCATCGCTTCATCTTTCAAAATCTTGGGGTTACTACCTCCAACTTGGTCATCTCACTAGCTTCAATTTCACTTAAGGCCATTCCCGGCCTTCACGACCCGCTTCTGGTCGAACGCATTCACGAACTCGTACAACGGTTACCTAAACTTGAGCCTTGCACCCTCGTGACCCTATCACATAGAGGGACCACCACAAATTTACCTCACTTCATTTCGGGCTGCGGGTTGACCCGCAATTGGTCCTCAACCCGACCCATTTTCGCACCAAATTCTTGTTCCCCCCTCCGGAATAATCTTACTATTTCACGTCATGAAAGCTACCACTTCCATCTCATACTACCCATGGAATTATCACATAAATACAGTTCACGCATACCAAGTACTTCGACAAAGACCAATCGTAAAATCTTTTACTTATGACGGCCTTACATCTAAGGTCCCAACTGTTATAAATTCTAAGGTTCACCATTGTCTCGTCCCCAGACTTACCCTTTTTCACTAACCAGGCTTCTAAATCACATTTTAACACAATGCTATCCGAACATAACGCTTAACACATCATCATTTCATCAATGCATACTAGTCTCTAGAGGGTTAAGGATATACCTGAAAATCAAATAGGCGGTTCAAAAGACCGCTAAAACTGGGAACTTCCACCGCGACCTCTGTCGTGGCCTGCCGGTGTATGAACATCCTACCTAGCTATTGAAGGCGAAGAACCCGCAACTGATCCCGTAGTCTGTGATATCCCACCAGTACCACCTCTAGTCGGACAGTCTCTCGCCAAATGGCCCTGTTGGCCGCAAGCATAACAAGCTGTCGAAGTAGTACGACTCTCCCCAACATGGAATCTATCACAGCGACCACACCGAGGCAAAGGTGGCTTCCCCTTGCTACTACCCTCGAGCATCTTTGAACCTGCAACCCTGGAGCCCTGACCTGCTCCCTAATATCCCCGGCGATAAAACCTCCTGCCAGAAGACTGGGAATGAGCACTCTGTGTCGGCTGAAATATTGACCTAGCTCGTTGAGGTATGCGCCTTGAAAGTTATCAAAGGACCTGGCCACGGCCTCTTCTCGCGATCTTGGTCATTCCGTCGACCTCTACGTTCCTCGATCTGCCAGCATGGCTGGATCTGGGCAATGTCCATGCCCGGCTAAAGAGCTACTCCTGTACAACTTTCTGCTAGATAATCGTCAAGTCCTGTGACATATCGGTGCACTTTATCCTCCATATCTGCCACTAAAGAGGGGACATAACGAGCCAACGAGTCAAACTCTACATTGTATTCCCGAACCGTCCGCCCGTTCTGCCTCAACATCATAAATCTATCCGCCCGAGCTCTCCTCATCTGCGAGGGCAAGAAGTGTGTAAGAAATGCCTCTGAGAAATCGTCCCAACCAGCTGGAAGCGCATGCTCTCCCCAGGACAGTTCCCATGAATCAAACCAGTCGACTGTAGTATCACGCAGCCGATGTGAACCCACTACCACCGACTCTGTCTCAGAGGCCTTGCTCACTTTCATGATCCGCTGCAACTGTCGAATAAACTCCTGAGGATCTTCCTCAGTTCTTGATCCATAGAACTCTGGAGTACAGCAACTCAAGAAGTCCCGAAGTCTCAAACTATCAAATCTAGGGTGAACCACTGGTACTACCGGAACCTCCGACTCTCATCTGTCCTCATTCCTAGCCACAAGCCTAGCTAGTAACTGGGCCATCTCCTTGTAACTCATATCCTCAGCTCCTGGCCGTGGAACTGGAGACTCAGGTATCGTAGCCTCAGTAGCTACTGCTGCTGCTCTAAACTCTGTTGGGGCTGGCGGCGTCGTAGAATTTGTCATCTGTAGCACTACCTCAGGTAAAGACTGGGTCTGTGCCCTGGTAACCCTCTGTGCTCTACTCGCAACTCCCTCTGCTGCCTTGCCCTTCTGGGCCCTAGTTGCCTTGCGTAGAGGCATAACTGGTACATAAGAATACGTCAGAGGGAGTCCAACTTATCACACAGCTCTAAGGCACGATCTCAGAGTGAGAAGAGTGGAAACCAATCCTAAATATCCTGCAGCCTCCTGATTATAGGTGTGGTGCACAACACGCCGATAATCAAGACTCTACTAGATACGGTCTGTAGACACTTTCCGAGGATTAACTGCTCTGATACCACTTTTGTCACGACCCGACCTCGGGCCCGCAACCGGTGCCTTACCCCGGGCACCCTAGTGATAAAACATCAGAGAAAATCAACGGAAAATAAAAACTCAAGACATGAACAATATGAAATAAGAAACAGGCTAACCAAAACGGTCACCTTTCTGTATATATATCAAAACCGAACAGTTACATCCTTTACAAACCCTGCCCACAACAGTACTACAGACCTCTAAGAGTTTTTATAACAACTATGATGGGACAGGGCCCCGCCATACCCCTGAATGTACAAGTACCTACAATGACAGAGGACTATACCAAAAGATAAGCCTCCGGAGAAACGGAGCTTCCCAACACGCAAAACCGTGATCCTATGAGAGAGGATCAACAACCGGTGTACCTCTACATGCGGCATGAACGCAGCCCCCCGAAGGAGGTCAGTACAACAGGTACCAAGTATGTGAAACTGAAAATAATGTAATGAAATCATAATCTTCATATAAAGCGAGACATGTATGATAACCAAACTACAGTACACCATATATAAACAGTCATGTCAAGTCAGGGACTCACGCCCTCAAAGTCATCACTCATGCCCGTGGAACTTCTTCCTCACTGTCGGCAGTCTATGACATAAATCATACTCATGTGACGCGCCCGTGGCATCTTACCTCACTGTCGGCGTACACATATACAACACGTATATATATATAACATGCCCCCGACATCCCTCCTCGTGGGTACATGTCTTCATGGGGAGCTAGTCCATGGAGTAATAATTGTACATAACGTGCCCCCGGAATCCCTCATCGTAGGTACAGGTCTTCATGGGGAGCTAGCCCATGGAGTAATAATATAACATGCCCCCGGAATCCCTCATTGTAGGTACATGTCTTCATGGGGAGCTAGCCCATAGAGTAAAATATAACATGGTCGCATGCCCCGGAATTCCTTATCGTATAAGCATGGCCATGGGGTAATAAAACGTCCGGGCATCTAACCCGCATTCTGGTCACATGCCCCGACATCCCTCATCGTATAAGCATGGACAAGATCAATCACAATGTAAGCATACCCGTGGAATCCTCCGTCACTGCCGGTACGTCCAAGTAAACTCACAACAAGTCAGCCGACCCTCCAACTGAGAGACGCGGTAACATAGTAATACCACCAAAGGCTATCACAACTAGCATAGACAAGTTTAACATACTCTTAGACTTTCATTTTATGACAACAAATCCGGGTTTTAACCCTAAGGTACTACGTACTTAAATTCTTTCAAAAAGATCCATTTCTTTTACAAAGGTCACACGATACCCGTAGTATCAAAATAGAGTAACTAACATTTTAAGTAAACCAAAACAATTTCCATACCTTCTTTTTGAATAAACCAAGACAAAATCATGCCTTCCTTTTTAAACCAATTTAAGACAAAACCATGCCTTCCTTTTAAACAAAAACACTTCAAATTCTCAAGTCTCTATTCTTTTAGAAATTCAGTTCCTTACTTTGAAATTTAAGAAAACCAATACTTGTTTATAATGATCTTATTAAAGCAGTCATGATCTAGAAAATGTAATACAATTTTGTCTTAACTTAACTTCTATGCAGATGGAGAATTCTACATATTTTAAGTTAATTGATTGTCGATACATTTTCTTTTATTAACGCTGCAATGGCTTGTTCGATACTTCTGCTCATTTCCGAAATCCAGATAACTTATTCTTTTAAAGACCAAGTACCCATTTCTCACGAATGAGGTTTCACAACTTTTTACACAATTTAAGTCCTTAACATATCAAGTCAATTATAAGTCAAGTCTCTTATCTTTTAAAATCAACGAACCATTCTTTACCTACATAAAGTCGTTATAACTAACTTCCCATAAAGCCATTATAACACTTTATGTTTTAAACCAACCAAATTCGTTTAGCACACGTACGTCTACCGTACTACATAGTTCATAACGATCATGCTAGAAAGGATAGGAAGAGGTTCATATACCTCGCGACGATTATCGACAAATAGCAAAATGCTCCAAAGTACTATAACTCTGCTAGCCTTTTCCACCCTTCAAGTAGAATACGCTACTCGTAGGACTTCAACCTAAAATGGCCATAAAACGTCTATTAACTTCTAGATCTCTTCGTAGAATATTTCTAAGTACAAGGTTCCTTATTCTACGGAAAATTCGGCAGCACCTCCCCTGCAACTACTTACCACCACCTCTTTCAAGGCCCGATACCAATAGCCAACATGCCACATTTAAGGCGCAGTAATACAACAACTCAAAGGGGATTACACGCCTAACTGGACGTGTAAAGTTCTGCCCCACAATATAATATACAGTCCTTACCTTATCAATCTTCCTTCCATATATAAATTACTCAATTATAAACTACTACAACATGTAATCTCCAATTACAATAGAAGGACAAAGATCATTACCTCGATAAGCCCAAAATTATCCAATGCTTAAAAGTCGATCCTTAGGAATCTTAGATCCAATTATTTACGTTCCAAACCGCTACAAGCGACCCTTAGAAGCTCCTAATCAACTTCTCTTCAAGATCCAACTCCAAAAAGTGAAGAACATCTTAGGCTCAAAAATGTCAACTTTCGGCCAAGGCAAGCTTTCTAGGCTAGGGGTGTGAAATATTTTCTAACTCTTGGTTCACAATCTTCCTAACACCTTAAGGAAGAACACTTAAAAGTTTAAGGATTTTTGGACAACTTTTGCTCAAGAAACATGGCCAAAGCCGAGAGCACAACAAGGAGAGGGGAAGGAGTATTTTGTGACTTGGAATCTCTAAGTGAGTGATGAAGAAGTCTTGCAACTTAAGGGGGTATTTATAGGGAAATCAAGGGCTAGGATCTTAGCAAGTGTGTGGTGAGATTGGGGGACAAGTGTGTGTGGGTCCCACCATCCACATGTCTACACAAAGCTTGGGACAAATGGCTAGACACTTGGCAAGCCATTTCGGCCATGAGCCACATGGCACCACAATTTCGGCCATCTTGGACACATGGGGGTGACACATTTCGCCCCCCTACTCGTCCAAAATATTTCATCTTCCGAAAATATCCATAATAACCAAAATCTCAAAAACAAAGTGGGCCCCACAAAACCGTAAATTTCTCCCGTGGGCCCCACGTGACCATTTCCGAAAAATAAAATCCATAATTCTAATATATTCCCAGAAGTCCGAATACCAAATCTGGGAATCCAATTCACATTAACGAACCTTTTTCCTTCACAAAATCTGGAAAATTTTCCGTCGGAAAATCAAATCTTTCTTCCTTTCCAATCTTAATGTCGTATTCTCGTACGTACGTCCTTACATACATACCCTGGAACTACAGGGTGTAACAAGATCTAACCTGCGTCACGCAACTGACCGGGGCAAGTGTCTTAAGCCAACGTACCAGAGCCTACCGTATCACGAGATATGACCGGGGCAAGTATCTTAAGCTATCTACCAGAGCCTGCCGATACACGAGAAATTACCAGGACAAGTATCTAAAGTGTGTCTGTAACTACATGTACAAATCAAGCCCGTGACCACTCATCACTGCGGCAAGCTTCATGGATAGCTAGTCCATGGACTAATAACATGACCCGGGAATTTAACCCGCACCATGGCCACATGCCCCCGGAATCTCTCATCGGTGTAAGCATATCCATGGAACAATCATAGTGTACATATACCCGTGGGCCTCCCAACAGTGTCGGTATGTCCAAGTAAATAACAAGATAACAATCATAGTGGAAGCATACCCGTGGACCATCCAGTAGCGTTGGTATGTCCAAGTAAATAACAAGATGGTCGGCCCTCCATCGAGAGACGCGGTAACATAAGAATACAACACTTTCACAACAAGGCTATCACAAGCAAGCATAGGAAAGTTACCATACTTTTAAACTTTCATGTTATGCCAACAATCCGAGTTTTAACCCCAAAGTACTACATACTTTAATTCTATCATAAAGATCCTATTTTACGTAAAAGCCACACGATACTAATACCCGTAGTATCAAAACACGTTTTCTTTTCAAACCAAATTACTACACCTTCAGAAAATCTTTACAAGGCCTTTAAAATCAAGTAAGTAAACCGTTATTTTATCCTCCTCAAGTCGTTATAACTAACTTCTCATAAAGCTATTATAACACTTATTTTTCAAGCAATTCAAAACAACTACAATCATTTGGAAAACCAAGAGAACTTATTCTTTTAAAACCAAGTATCAATTTCTTTCCAAATAATGATTCACAACTTTTTAGAATAATTCAAGGCCCTTAAGATTTAGAAGTCAAGTCAAGTACATCAAAAATGAAACCAAATTCATTTAACACACGTACGTCTACCGTACTATATATTTCACAACAATCATGCTCAAGAGGATAGGAAGAATCACATACCTCTTCGGCTAATCCACTTGCCAAGTCGAATATGCCGCGTGTAGAATTTCAACCTATAATAATCAAATATGTCTATCAACGTCTAGATTTCTTCGTAGAATATTTCTAAGTATAGGGTCTCTTATTCTACGGAAAATCGGGCAGTACTTCCCCTGTTTTTACGTACTTTTTCACTTTTTTCAAGGCCCGAAATTCAATAACCAACATGCCACATTTAAGGCGCAATAATACAACAATACTAAAGGGGATAACACGCCTAACTGGACGTGTAAAATTCTGCCCCACAGTATACAAAACAGTCCGTTAGTCCAAAGTAAAAACAGTCCAATGTAAATACAGTCCAATGTAAATACAGTCCAATGTCCACTAATACCATCCATTAGTCCATTAGTTGGTGTTCTTGGACAATTACTACAATCAAATTTATCCAATTTTCGGCTAGCATGCCGGAATTACTTCTTTAATCTTCTAACTTATATTCCAATCTTTATATAAGTTATAATAACTTTGTTATTAACTGTCAATAGGTAATAGGTAATGTTTTTACCATTTTAATGGCTAGCATGCCAATTTCTCGATTTTAGAAACTTAACAAGGTCCAAATCTTTTCCATCTTTCTTCCATGTATCACATACTCATTTATATACTACCAACATATATAATATCCAACTTCACAAAGAGGACAAAGTTCATTACCTCAAAGAGCCCAAAATAATTCAAGAACTAAAAGTCGATCCGTAGAAAGTTTAGCTCCTATTCCTTACGTTCCAATCCGCTCCAAGTAACCCTTAGAAGCTACTAACAAACTCCTCCTCAAGATCCAACTTCAAAAAGTGAAGAACACTTTAGGTTTCAAACCTTGCAAGATTCGACCAAGGGGTAACTTTTAGGCTAGGGTTGTGAAATCTTGTCTAACACTTGGTTAATAACCTTCCTAACATATCAAGGAAGAACACTTAAGAGTTTAAGAATTGTTGGACAACTTTTGGTCAAGATTCTTGGCCATAGCCGAGAGCAACAAGGAAGGGAGGGAGCATTTTCAAGTCTTGAAATAATTCTAAGTGTGAGATAATTTCATCCTACTAGTGTGATGATATAACACCACCAAGGGCTAGGATTAAAACATGAGTGTGGTTGAGATTAGGGACAAGTGTGTGTGGGTCCCACAAGCCACTTGTCCACACAAATATCTCACAAATATCTTCCTCCACGTGTCCACACCTTTCTCGCCCAACATGGGCCCACACAGGGTGACACGTGTCGCCCTCCTATTCGTCCAAAATATTTTCATCTCCCAAAAACATCCATAATGGCCAAAATCTCGAAAATAATGTGGCCCCACAAAACCGTAAATTTCTCCCGTGGGCCCCACGTGACCAATTCTGGAAATAAAATTCCATAATTCTCTTATATTCCAAGAAGTCCAAATACCAAAATTGAGAATCCAATTCTCAATAATAAACTTTTTCCTTCACGAGGTTCGGAATATTTTCCGTCGGAAATTCAAAATTTTCTTCCCTTTCGTACTTAGTGTTATATTCTCCTACGTACGTCCTCACATACATACTCTGGAACTACGGGTTGTAACAAGGGGTTCCTTGAATTATTCGTCAAAGTAACCCCTTTCCGGAGTTCTATCAAGCACGCTTCATGCTCACTTTGGAAGAAGCGGGTTTGGCTAAAAAGTGTCTATATGGGCTAGTCCCGATGTCATGATGACTGCTTTAAAATTTTCCCCTACCAATTCCGCCAACGTGACCCAAAATCACAACAATGGTGGTGGTAAAAAGGGCCAAAATTGGAAAAATAATGGCAAAAATCGAAGCGGCAACAACGGAGGCAACCGGAACAGTGGCAGTGGCGGGTCAGCCACCGCGGGCAGTCAGCAGCAGCAGGTCTGGGGCCCATAGTGGGCCCCTGGAAAGTGGCAGTGGTTCCCATCTCAGTACAGCACCGCAGCGCCGCAGTCTAAGCCCATGTCAGCGCCGCGGCCTAACTTTTTCCAGGGTCAGTTCTCGGGTCAGGCTCCGGTTTTTAGACCAGCTTATGGGCTAGGACAACAGTCCAGAATACTCGGGCCTAGGCCCCCTCAAGCCTATCAGGCAACAGGACCCACACGCTTAGCTTGACTCAACCGGGCCCTAATTGGTACATGGACACAGACGCCACTACCCACATGACATCCGACCAAAGTACTTTCTCGTCTTATCTCAATTTGAGTAGTAATCGTGGTATAATTGTTGATAATGGAAATTCAATTCCAATTAAGGATTATGGTCATAAAACTTTGTCCCCTCCTCATCCACCACTTGTCTTGAAAATGCCCTTCATGCCCCAAAACTAATTAAAATTTTGGTTTCTGTCCGCAAATTCACCACAGATAATTGGGTTTCTATTGATTTTGATCCATTTGCATTTTCTGTGAAGAATTTCAAGACGAAGAGTCCTCTCATGAGGTGTAACAGTGTGGGGATCTTTATCCAATCACACCAAGTCTCAGCCACTCGCGTCAAGTCATGTCATCCACTTTTGCAGCTCTTGCTCCATCCTTGTGGCATGCTCGTCTAGGTCATTCGGGGTCGTCTATTTTATCTATTTTAGATAGACATAAGTTTATTTCATGTTAGGATACGCATAGTACTCCAAATTATCAATCCTGTTCTTTAGGAAAAATTATTAAGTTACCGTTTGTAGCTTCGAATTCTCATACTTCAATGTCATTTGATATTATTCATAGCGATTATGGACTTCTCCAGTTCTCAGTTCAATGGGTCGTCGTTATTATGTTTTATTCTTGGATGATTATTCTAAATTTTTTTGGATGTTTCCAATTGCGAAAAACTCACAAGTTTTTTACATCTTCGTAAAATTTAGAGTTATCATAAGAACTCAATTCAACCGAAAATAAAGAACATTCAATGTGATAAGGAAAAGAGTATGACAATGGGGAGTTTAGGGAATTATGTGCTCAAAATTGGATAATCATTTTTCTTGTCCGCATACGTCTTCACAAAATGAGAAAGCTGAACGAAAAATTTGTACCATTAATAACATTATCCGCACCTTATTAGTTCATTCTTCCGTTCCCCCGTTGTTTTCGCATCATGCGATACAAATGGCTACAGATCTATTTAATATTCTTTCCTCTAAAGGTTTGACATATGCATCCCCTCTTCAAGTATTATACAACAAGACTCCTTCGTATTCTCATCTTAGGGTCTTTGGATGCTTATGTTATCCACTGTTTTCATCCACCACAATCAACAAACTGCAGACACATTCTACCCCCTGTGTGTTTTTGGGTTATCCGTCAAATCACCATGTTTATAAATGCTTTGATTTATCTTCTAAACGAATCATCATTAGTCGTTATGTTATATTTGATGAGTCCCAATTCCTTTTTTCTAAAGTAGAAAAACTTGTGCGTAGTTCGTATGAGTTTTTGGATGATAATATCTCCCCCTATATTCTCCGTCATGTTTCGAATCTGTCCCAAAGTTCGTCTTCAGCGTCGCGGCTCTTAGGGGAGACGCCGCGGCGCCTACCAGGCAGTAACCAAATTCCAGTACCTCCGCATGTGTGCGACCGCCTGGAAGCGCGGCGCCACACTTCCAAAGAGTCAGAACGGCGACACCTTAGACCGCGGCGCCCCCGACGGTCTAGCCATAAATGCCTGCAAAAAATTTCTAAAATTCACTCAATCCAGCCCCGAGTCATGGTCTAGTCACCCGCAGTCAAAGGGGTATTTTTAAGCCAAAAAGACATTTTAATTTAAATTCTAATGTTCTTAAATCACCCTTACCCCATAATCTTGTGTCTGCCTTAAATAACCCTAATTGGAAAATCGTCATGACTGATTAATATAATGCTCTTATTGATAATAAGACGTGGGAGCTGGTACCCCATCTATCTGGTGTTAATATTATTCGGTCTATGTGGATTTTTGCTCATAAAGAAAATTCTGACGGTTCATTTGCAAGGCATAAGGCTCGGCTTGTAGGTGATGATAAAACTCAGTAGGTTGGTGTGGATTGTGGTGAGACATTTATCCTAGTGGTCAAGTCGACTACCATTCGTACTGTTCTCAGTTTGGCTCTTTCGAAATCATTTCCCATTCATCAACTAGATGTGAAGAATGTTTTCCTACATGATAATCTTAAGGAGACAGTGTATATGCATCAGCCCTTGGGGTTTAGGAATACTAGATATCTTGATCATGTTTGTTTATTGAAGAAGTCCTTGTATGGGCTTAAGCAGTCTCCACGGGCTTGGTATAAGAGGTTTACTGATTATGTTTCGACTATGGGTTTCTCTCACATCAGGTCTGATAATTTATTATTCATATATCGTCGGGGTTCTTCCATGGCTTATATACTATTATATGTTGATGATATTATCTTGACTGCCTCCTGATGCTCTGCGAAAGTCTATTATGACAATGCTCAGTTCTGAGTTTTCCATGAAGGACTTGGGCCCATTGAGTTTTGTTTTGTGGATTGCTGTCACTCGTCATGCAGGTGGATTGTTCTTATCACAGAGAAAATATGCAGCAGAGATCATTGAGAGGGCTAGTATGTCATCCTGTAAGTCCACTTCTACTCCAGTTGATACTAAACCCAAGTTGGGTGCTGCAGCTGGCTCTCCTTATGAGGATCTGACCCACTATCGTAGTCTTGCAGGTGCCCTTCAGTATCTTACATTCACGCGACCAGACATTACATATGTCGTCCAGCAGGTTTGTTTGTTTATGAATGATCCCAGAGTTGAACATATGAATGCGCTCAAACGCATTCTTAGGTACATTCAGGAAACACTTGAGTATGGCTTACATTTGTATCTTTGTCGACGTCTACACTTGTCTCTTATACATATAATGATTGGGGTAGTTGTCCTGACACCAGACGGTCTACGTCTTTCTATTGTATGCTTTTAGGTAATAACTTGGTCTCATGGTCTGTCAAGCGTCAATCCACGTTTCCACGTTCAAGTGTAGAGGCCGAGTATCAACGGTAGCCAATGTGGTTTATGAGTTATGTTGGTTACGTAATCTTCTGTTAGAGCTCCATTGTCCTATCGAGAAAAGCTATCATGATGTATTGTGATAATATCAGTTCCATCTATCTTTCTGGTAATCCAGTTCAGCACCAGCGCACAAAACACATAGAGATGGATATTCACTTTATTCGAGAGAAGGTAGCTAGAGGACAAGTACTCGCATATCATGTCCCTTCCAGATATCAAATTACAGACATTTTTACAAAGGGTCTTCCTTCGGTCTTTTTTAATGATTTTAGAGACAGTCTCAGCGTACGAAGATCGTCCGCTATGACTGCGGGGGTGTGTTAAATGAGGCAACGCCGCGGCCCAAGCCTCATAGCATCGCGGCCCAGTCCAGAAGACACTATTCATGGAACAGTGGGATAAGTTATGTATATTTGATACATATTAGAATTAGTCTTGTACCTTAAATAGAATTGTAATATTACCATAATTGTATAGTCAGTCTCCTTATAGAATAAGAATTTAGATGTAAAGTAGGAATAGGATTCACTTATTGTAACTTGTATATATAAGTCTTTCATCAATAAGAATAATCAAGGGATTAATTCTTTCAAGTTTGTGTCCACAATACAACTAAAGAAGCTCGTAATGCACCTCAATCTTATCTTTCCAGAAACCCTCTTCTCCACCTTACTTTCCTTCAAAGAAAGCTCGGATTACAACTCAACGATGAACGGAACAATGAGATCAGACTGGTTAAGAAGACCCGAATATTGTTCTTGAGAAATATTACACGTTTCTCTTGTAAAATGCAGTGTCACATTGCTGCATATGAACAGAGTAGTACGTTGCTGCCTATTTATAATTTCCATAAACAAAATTGCTTTATCTGCATACAACTTCCATGAAATGAGATTCTTTTATATATGTATATATTCTTTGTGATTTTTTTTTCAAAAAACAATGGAATCTCCATACAAATCTTCTTATAATGGGAAATAGGGTCACTCATGCATATCCATTCTCACTGCCCTTTCCCCCAAATTATGCCACCAAAGTATATACGAATGCATAGTCACTTAGTTGGTTGCTCCTGTGATTCCACGTGGGAGTGCATCCATTCAACACTCATTCACCAACCATTATTTAATTCATTTATTTCACTGCAATCCAATATTTAATCAATTACACGCATAATTAATTTTTTTATTTCAATTCACTTAAATTTTAATGACTTATAAGACCTTCATATATTCACTGTCATAATCATGCGATATAGCGCTAGTCCATAACCTCTTTTGGGACATACAACTATTATTTCAATTCTCGTCGTCACACTTCTTAAGTTCTAAATTATTTTGGGACCACATCCTTTTATATATTAAGCTCTTCATTTGCGTACGTGAATATGAAATAAATCCTCCATGTAAACGTCTAGGTGTAGTTAAATAATATCCTCACCCATAATTAGAATATTTGTGTAAATATAATTATGGTAAAACTAGGATTCATTTTGTATATGGGACTAGGATTCCTATTGTAATTGGGATGAACATTGTACACATATATATATTTGATATTAATGAGAAGACTCCCCAAGGGAGAATAATATCATCTTACATAGTATCAAGATCCTAACACAAAATCCTAGATTTTTTTTTGTGAAGTCGTCGTCGCCCAGCCCCCCGCCTCGGGCAGTTCTGTCGCGGCTCCTCCCCCTTCTCATCCCAAAATTCTTGGTTTTTCTTCTTCTGTCCTTTCTTCTCTAAATGGATACTCAGGATTCCTCCAAAACTTCTGACTTCTACCTCCACAAATCCCACCACCACGTTGTCATCCCCCTTTCATCCCACCCTAACTGTTACCAACATCAAGAATTATATTATCATTATTCTTGATCAAGAAAACAATCAATATTCTCCTTGGGTTGAACTGTTTCGTAATCACGCATGTCTCTATAACGTGTTTGATCACATCAATGACACTAATCAACGCCCTCCGAAGGTTGATGAATCTACTTGGCATCGTCTAGACGTCGGCGTCAAACAGTGGATTTAGACTAAGGTGTTTTTTTTCCTGCTTTTGGCCTCTCGTCGAGACGAGTTGATGAGCGGAGAAAAGAATTGCTGAGAGAGAGATTCTACTATTTGGTCAGGACGAATGAGTGGCTGTGAAGCATGCTCCTCCGGAGATTGACCCTTCCCCGAGTCAGTCCAGTCAGAAAGGGGAGGGCCCGCTGTCTAGACTGCATTTCGGGAGTTTGAACACCATCCCATTGAAACCAAAAATACAACCCTGTCAAAGACCTTAACGGCCTTCCCACGCCACAACCCTTGATTTATGGAACCGCTTGGAGGAAATCTTTCAAGATAACAAGAACACTCGTGCGATGTATTTGGAGGAACAATTTAACAATACACGCCTTGAAAATTTCTCCAACATGACTGAGTACTGCAGACAGTTGAAACTACTGGCGGATCAACTCTCCAACGTCGACACGCCTGTCTCAGACACTAAAATGGTGTTGCAATTGATTGCAGGCCTTCCCAAAGGCGACAATGATATGTTAGCCACCATGATTCAACAGGAAAATCCTCTACCCAGTTTTAACAAAGCTCGCTCGTAGTTGTTGCTCGAAGAGACTCAACGTGCTAAGTCGGATGAGCACCGTCAGACGACGTTAGCTGTCGAAACGCGCCTTCAAGATCCAACGCCTCCAGAAAACTCGCAACCGCAGTAGAAACGCGGTGGCAAAGGTGGCAAATGCAGCGACAGAGGAGGCCATAGTCGTGGTAAGGGTCACTGACATTAGAATCAGTAGTAGCAATAACAGGGCCCGCAGAATCAGTTCAGCGCCGCGGCGCCCCAGCAGAACCAGTACAGCACCGCGGCGCCGCCGCAGTTCCCGTACCAGCAACCCTTCAACCAGTACTCCCACCACGGGTTGTTGGGCCCTGCTCCAGCCCCTCGGCAAGTCCAGTACCCGCAGCAAGCCCACTTCATGCACGATGGTTCCAAAGCCCTCGCCCAAAGATGACACCCATCGAGTTAGCCAGCCTTGGCAGCCTCAATATGCAAATACCGACGACAACTGGTACATGGACTCCGGAGCCACTTCTCACCTCACCCGGTCTGCATGTAATATTCTCAACTTGTTTGGTTTAAAACATCCTCAATTTGTGACAGTTGGTAGTGGCCACCGCATTCCAGTAAAGGATTATGGTACATCCTACACACTACCTCATAATCCATTCCCCCTTAAAAATACCCTATATGCCCCACATATGATTAAGAATCTAATCTCTATCTACAAATTCACTCGTAATAATTATGTCTCTGTTGATTTTGACCCTTTTGGTTTCACTGTGAAGGATCTTCATACGGGGACATCTCTTACAAGATGCAATAGCACGGAGGATCTATATACATTCACTCCCACCTCTCCTGCCAGATCTAGCTCTCCCGTCTCTCTAGCGGTCATTTCTTCTTCAACATGACATAATAGACTTGGTCATCCAGGAACCCCAGTTTTTAATTTTCTTAGAGGCAATAATTTCGTTACTTGTAATGGAAAGATTGCCCAAAACTGTGTTTCTTGTTCTTTAGGAAAACATACTCGTCTTCCGTTTAAATCATCTACTAGTGTTATTTTTGCACATTTTGATATTATACATGCCGATTTATGGACATCACCTGTTGCTAGTTCTCTCGGTCATAAATACTATCATATCTTACTAGATGATTTTTCTCACTTTGTTAGGTTGTATCCTCTCAATTTAAATCGGAAGTGTTTTCCAAATATTTTGAGTTTCGAACATGCATTCAAACACAGTTTGAAAAAGGTATAAAATATTTTCAGTGTGATAATGGTTGTGAATCCAACAACTCTATGTTTCACCATTTTTTGTACTAATAATGGCATGGTCTTTCGCTTCTCCTGCCCCCACACCTCCCCTCAAAATGGTAAAGCTGAAAGAATCATCTGCACCATTAACAATATGATTCACACTCTATTGATTCATGCCTGCCTGCCTCCGTCTTTATGGATCTATACTGCTAAAATGTCATAATTCGTTCTCAATATTCTCCCAACTAGCACTCTTCACAATATGACCTCTACCGAAATCCTCTATCATAGAATCTCATCTTATGATCATCTCCAGATATTCGATTGTCTCTGCTCTCCTAACTTTGCCTCTACTACCCCTCACAAACTAGCTCCTCGGTCCACTCCATGTGTCTACCTAGGCTCCCGCCGAATCATAGGGGCTATCTATGTTATGACTTGTCCACTCTTCAAATTCACATATCTCGTCACGTCACATTCGACGAGACCACATTCCCATTTTTGAATCTTAAAAAGTTCCAAAACCGGATTACTCTTTTTTTGACGAGCTTGTCATCTCTCCCTTCATTCTCAGTCAACTAGATCATAGCACTGCCATAGAATCACCTTCTCTGCCCAGTGGTGTTACACCCCGTAAATTCAAGAAGTTAAGATAAGAACATACCAAGGAATATAAGATTTGAAAGTGGAAAGATAAGTGGACAAATATGTGTTGGACGGATTTTGAGTCTACCTTGGAGTGTTGTACCCCAGTTGTTAAGAATTTCGAGGTGTTTAAAAAGCCTAATGTGTAGTCCGTTAAATCTAGTTCCCAACGCAACAAACCGTTCGTCGATAGGACATCGGAGTCGAAAGTTATGGAAGTTACAAGTTAGGTGCGCAATGTGCAAAGCAGCGCTTTTCAGGGTACAGTGCCGCGCCGGACGCGTGGTCGCGCGCCGTTGTACTGGGAGTCCGCGGGGGTTACAGCGCTGCGCGCCGGACGCAGGCGCGCGCGAACGCTGGAACTTTTCGGAAGTGGAAGCGCCGAGGCGGGATTTTTCTGCGGGAAAAGACGAAAATCAGGGGATATTTTGTTAAAAGCCTATGGGAGGGTGACAAGTGTCCCTCCCATCATTTTGACCGGGAAAGGGGCCTATTTTAGGGCCAAGTCTTGGAAGACTTGGCCATTTCTTCTCAAACCCTCCCAAGAAAATCCTCTCCCTCTTCTCTCTAGATTTTTGAAGAAAACCTAGCTTAGAGAAATTGTTGGAGCGGCAAGAAGGAAAAGTGTGGGTAATCTTGTGGGAAGCTGGTGACGAGTTTGTGGAAAAGAAGTGGAAGAAATGGGCTTTTGTGGGTTTCTCAAAAGGTAAAAATTTCCCCTTCTCTTGGATATGAGTTATACTTGTTATAGTAGTTTAGAAATGAGCCTGAGGCTGTTATATTTTAGTAGTTTAGAAATGAGCCTGAGGCTGTTATATTTTAGTAGTTTAGAATTGAGCCTGAGGCTGTTATATTTGAATAGATTTGGATCTTGTTGTCTTGTTGAAACCGAAATGGGCATGTTAGCCTTAAGATTGTAACTTCAATTGGATTTCTAATTTGGTCGTCACATGTTGTAAAGGGGGATTGTAGTTGTTGAAGATGTCTAAGGCTAGATATCATGTTAGACCTAAGAACTTGAATTGGAAAAGAGTTGAAAGGGGTTAGTATTGGTTACATTGTTGGCCAAGAATGGCATGGAAATTATTGGTTTATTTTGTGTTGTTGTGGGGCGGAATTTTACACGTATTAGTAGGCGTGTAAATCCCCTTGTAATTTCTGGATTAATTGAACCTTAAATGTGGCGTTGGTTATTGAATTTCGGCCTTGAAAAAGGTGGCATAGTAAGTAGAAACAAAGGAAGTGCCGTCCAAATTTCCGTAGAATGTAGGGACCTTGCACTTAGTTTATTCTACGTTCGAAGCTAGATTTTGATAGACGTTTTATGACCCTTATAGGATTGAAGTACTACGAGTAGCATATCCTACTTAAGGGAGATAGTACTGTGGAGCATTTTGCTTATTATCGACAATCGTCGCGAGGTATGTGATTCTTCCTATCCTCTTCAGCATGATTATTTGTGAAATATATAGTGCAGTAGATGCACGTGTGTTAAAGGAATTTGATTTCCAAAAGAAAAGAGACTTAAGAATTGGAAGTGTTTTGTTTTAAAAGAAAGACATGGTTTTGTCTTGGTTGGTTTAAAACATAAAGTGTTATAACGGCTTTATGGGAAGTTTGTTATAACCACTTTATGTAGGTAAAAGAATGGTTTGTTGATTTCAAAGGATAAGAGACTTGACTTATAATTGACCTAAATGGTGTTGAAAAGTGTGAAACCTCATTCGTGAGAAATGAGTACTTGGTTTTTAAAAGAATAATGTTGCATAAATTTCGGAAATGGGAATAAGAATCGAACAAGCCAATGCAGCGTTAATAAAGGAAATAAGTAATGACAATTTATCATGTTAAAACCAGTAGAAACCTCCATCTGCATAGAAGCTAAGATAAGACAAAATGGTATTACATTTCCTAGATCATGGCTGCTCTAATAAGAATTATTGAAATCAAGTTTTGATCTTCTTAAAAATTCCAAAGTAAGGAATTCGATTTCTAAAAGAAAAGAGACTTAAGAATTGGAAGTGTTTTGTTTTAAAAGAAAGGCATGGTTTTGTCTTGTATTGTTTTAAAACATAAGGTGTTATAATAGTTTTATGGGAAGTTAGTTATAACGACTTTATGGAAAATAAAGAAATGGATTCATTATTGGATTTAGAATGGTAACTTGATTTTTTTGGAAATAGAGAAGTAACTTGTTTTCAAATATTGAACTCTTTGTGATGGAAAAACATAAGTGGCTTGGTTATAAAAGGTAGGAGTACCTTGATCTTAAAGGGGTTAGATACTTGGGTTTTACTGGTATACTTGACGTTGTGTTAAGAAGTGTTTAAAGTACCTTGAGTTGTGTGTAACTTGCCTATGCTTGTTGTGATAGCCTTGTTATGCAAGTGTTTGATTGTGTGCTACCGAGTCTCTCGATGGAGGGCATTTATCCGGTTGATTGATGGACATACTGACACGTTGGGTAGCCCACGGGTATGCTTCCACTATATCGATCCTCTTGGACATACTGACACGTTGGGTAGCCCACGGGTATGCTTCCAGTAGGAGTGTTATCTTGTTATTTGTGCGACATACCGACACGTTGGGTAGCCCGGGTATGCTTCCACTATATCGATCCTCTTGGACATACTGACACGTTGGGTAGCCCACGGGTATGCTTCCATTAGGAGTGTTATCTTGTTATTTGTTTGGACATACTGACACGTTGGGTGGCCCACGAGTATGCGTCCACAGTGAGTATTATCTTGTATTTGTTTGGACATACTGACACGTTGGGTAGCCCACGGGTATGCTTCCATAGTGAGTGTTATCTTGTTAGTTGTTTGGACATACCGACACGTTGGGTGGCCCACGGGTATGCTTCCACAGGGATTGTTATCTTGTTATCTCCTTTGGGCATACCGACACGTTGGATGGTCCACGGGTATGGGCCCACTAGGACGGTTCCAGGGCCATGCTTATACCGAGGTGAGATGGGGCACGCGGCCATCAGGCGTTAAATTCCCGGGTTGTATTTGAGTGATGATTTCACGGGCATGAGTCCCTATCTTGACATGACTGCTTATATGCTGTGTACTATAGTTTGGTTATCATACATGTCTCCTGCTTTATATAGACTATTATGATTTCATTTACAGTATTTTTCAGTTTCACATACTGTTGCCAGATCGACCTCCGGGGCCGCGTTCATGCCGCAGTTGAGGTACATAGCTTGGCGATCCGCACTCTTAGGATCATTGTTCGGCTTCTCGAAAGCTCCATATCTCGGAAGCTTGTCTGTGGTACTGTTCCTCAAGTAGTAGACTTTGTATATTCGTGGTATGGCGGCCCTGTCCGTCATTATGGTTTCAAAATTCTTAAGTGCAGAGTAATCACTGCAAGTGTTTGTGCGGATGTAATCGCTCGATTTTCATTTAAAAAAAGGGTAACCGTCAGTTAGCTCGTTTCTCTTATTTCACTGCTTTCTTTCATGAGTTTTTATTTCCGCTGGTTTTTCTCTGATGTTGTATCACTAGGGTGCCCGGGGTAAGGCACCAGTCACGGGCCCGGGTTCGGGTCGTGACAAGTGGTTCTTCTTCACGCGGCCATGGGCGCTAAAACTCCCCGCGAACGAGTTCGATTCTCGTCGGCCGCCACGCCCGATGAGGCGCCGTGGTGCCAAAACTTCAGAGAAATCCGTCAGTCCTCAAGCGTTGTGGCTCCTCCGACGGAATCACCTCCTCCTTCTCCATATCCAACCAATCCCTCAGTCTTGGAGCCTCCCACTATCCCCACTCACCAAATGGAAACTCGTGCCAAACATGGAATCTTCAAACCCAAAGTCTAATTTAACTTGTCTGCCCAAACTATTTCTCCAATTCCCAAGAACTCTATATTGGCCAAACAAGACCTTAATTGGAATGCGGCTATGTTTGAGGAATTCAATGCTTTAACTAAACAACACACATGGAATCTAGTACCTAGACCTGAAGGGGTGAATGTGATCCGTTGTTTGTGGCTATTTCGTCACAAATTCAGAGACAGTGGAGATCTTGAGAGATATAAGACAGGACTTGTGGATAATGGCACAAATCAGTAGGAGGGCATTGATTGTGGTGAGACTTTCAGCCCGGTTTTCAAACCGGCTACCATTCACACAGTTTTGAGAATTGTCATGGGAAAACACTGGCTGATCCATCAGCTTAATGTGAAGAATGCATTTTTACATGGGGATCTGAGAGAAACATTCTACATGTATCAACCGTCTGGGTTCACCCATCCAGCAGTCCCTCACTATGTATGTCATCTCCATAAGTCACTATATGACCTGAAACAGGCCCCCCGTGCGTGGTATGATCGTTTTTCCAGGTATATCTTGCAAATTGGTTTTTTATGCAGAGGTAGTAGCACTGCTTACTTATTACTTTACGTGGATGATATTGTTCTTACTGCCTCCTCCGACGGGTTGAAAAATAAGATTATTGTCTTGCTTAAGTCCGAATTTGCTATGACTGATTTGGGGAAACTGAATTATTTTTGGGGATATCGGTGACCAGGTCTGCCAACCACATGTTCTTGTGTCAGCGTAAGTATGCAGAGGAGATTGTGTACAGGGCTAAGATGGCGAATTGCAAAGTTTCACCTACTCCAGTTGATTCGAAATCTAAGCTCGGTGATATAGATGGTGCTCCAGTTTCCGATCCTACTCTGTATAGGAGCCTTGCAGGTGCACTTCAGTATCTCACATTTACAAGGCCAGACATTGCTTATGATGTTCAGCAGGTATTCCTATTCATGCATGTCATGACCCGACCCGACGGGCCGCGACCCGACGCTCTAATTGAACGACATTACACTAACCTGCCACAATCAACTAACACTTTAGGGTAATAGAAAATTCGACAGCATAACGTTGCATCTATAACATATGCCCAGAGTAGGCGAGTCGACAAGGCTGCCTTACACAACTAACCAATATGTCATAACAGGCTAGCCGACTAGCCTGCCACCCAATAATATCACATAGACACGGGAACAATCAAAATAGGCAAGGTTGCTACAATATACGGGGACATCCCCAAAACGAGTACAACAATACAGCTGGCCAAAACGCATATACAATCTACACAAGTCCAAAACACATCTACCACCCACAACTGTCTACAGACCTCTAAGAGTACGATAATGACATATGACGGGACAGGGCCCCGTCGTGCCCCTGAGTATATACATAAATCTGAAAGAGATTCTGTACCAAAATGATAAGCTCTGAATCAAGGAGCTTTCCAATCAGCTGTGTAGGAGTCCTAAGCCTGAGGATCACCAAACTGAGAACTTGTACCTGCGGGCATGAACGCAACCCCCCGAGAAAAGGGGTCAGTACGAAATAATGTACTGAGTATGTAAAATATGCAATACTGTAAGGAAGATCATAAGTGACCAATAGATAACAGGAA